>BLSH010073046.1:827910-855799 GCA_018402905.1 Glandirana rugosa | reverse complement strand
CACCAATGGTTTACATTTTGTGGTGAACCCTCTGTATTCACTCTGGTGAAGTATTCTCTTGATTGTTGACTTTGACACACATACACCTACCTCCTCGAGAGTGTTCTTGATCTGGCCAACTGTTGTGAAGGGTGTTTTCTTCACCAGGGAAAGAATTCTTCGGTCCACCACAGTTGTTTTCCGTGGTCTCCCGGGTCTTTTGGTGTTGCTGAGCTCACCGGTGCATTCTTTCTTTTTAAGAATGTTCCAAACAGTTGATTTGGCCACAACTAATGTTTTTGCTATCTCTCTGATGGGTTTGTTTTGATTTTTCAGCCTAATGATGGCTTGCTTCACTGATAGTGACAGCTCTTTGGATCTCATATTGAGAGTTGACAGCAACAGATTCCAAATGCAAATAGCACACTTGAAATGAACTCTGGACCTTTTATCTGCTCCTTGTAAATGGGATAATGAGGGAATAACACACATCTGGCCATGGAACAGCTGAGCAGCCAATTGTGCCATTACTTTTGGTCCCTTAAAAAGTGGGAGGCAGATATACAAACAGTTGTAATTCCTACATCGTTCACCTGATTTGGATGTAAATACCCTCAAATTAAAGCTGAAAGTCTGCAGTGAAAGCACATCTTGTTTGTTTCATGTCAAATCCATTGTGGTGGTGTATAGAGCCAAAAACATTAGAATTGTGTCGATGTCCCAATATATATTGACCTGACTGTATGTATATATTTATATATATACCATATTTTTCGCACCATAAGATGCACTTTTTCCCCCCAAAAAGTGGGGGAAAGTCTCCCTGCGTCTTATGGTGCGAATACCTGAAAAGAAAACCCGCCCCCTCGTCGCCGCCGGGAGCCCGCATTACACTGTGGTCTCCCGGACACCATCGAGCGCTGCTCTGATCTCACACAGTGAGAAGACAGAGCAGCCCCAGTGGCCGAATGAAGTACTGCGGTGGTAGCGGCAGCGGCTGGAGCTGCTCTGTCTTCTATCTGAATGGGATCTGGCTGCAGAGTGGAGCTCCACTAGGCGTAGTGTGATGACATCATCACAGCGCAGCGGTGCCGGGAGATATGAATCTCCCTCTCAGCTCTGTCAGGCTGCATTTCATGGACACAGGTATGGCTGTATTTTATGGACTCTGGTATGTGCTGCACTTCATAGGGCTTGTATGTGCTGTATTTCATGGATCTGGTATATGCTGTATTTCATGGATCTGGTATGTGCTGTATTTAATGGACACTGGTATGTGCTGTATTTTATGGACTCTGATATGTGCTGCATTTCATAGGACTGGTATGTGCTGTATTTCATGGATTTGGTATATGCTGTATTTCATGGATCTGGTATGTGCTTTATTTCATGGATCTGGTATGTGCTGTATTTCATGGACACTGGTATATGCTGTATTTCATGGATCTGGTATATGGCTGCACTGGTAAGTATTTTAGTACACCATTAGTACACCAGACTCTAGCCACATGATTAGAGTCTGAGGCTCTAATTGGCTTGAAAACGGGCTTGGGGCCCACCCACTTGTGACACAAGCGAATCAATATTCGCTATTGTCTGCCTCCTTCTCCTCCTGGCCAATCAGGACAGGAGGTGGATTTGGTTGACCAGGAGGATAAGCCGAGGAAGCCACGGAGGGGCTGAGTGCAGGGGGGCCGTGGAGGGATGAGTGCAGGGGGGACAGTGGAGGGGTGAGTGCGGACCTGGGGGGGGGGGTTTGTTTGCCACCCCCCAAATGTTTAGCACCAGCTGCCACTGACCAAAAGTATTGGGATGGCTGCCTTTACATGCACATGAACTTTAATCACATCCCAGTCTTAGTCTGTAGGGTTCAATATTGAGTTGGCCCACACTTTGCAGCTATAACAGCTTCAACTCTTTTGGGAAGGCTGTCCGCAAGGTTTAGGAGTGTGCCTATGGGAATATTAGACCATTCTTCCAGAAGCGCATTTGTGCGGTCAGGCACTGATGTGGACAAGAAGGCCTGGCTCACAGTCTCCGCTCTAATTCATCCCAAAGATGTTCTTTCGGGTTGAGGTCAGGACTGTGCAGGCCAGTCAAGTTCCTCCACCCCAAACTCGTTCATCCATGTCTTTATGGACCTTGCTTTGTGCACTGGTGTGCAGTCATGTTGGAACAGGAAGTATCTAACAATGTAATAAGATAAAAATCCTTCTGTGTGCAGCAGCCCCCCTAATACTTACCTGAGCCCCATCTCTATCCAGTGATGTTGCAGGAGAGATTCGGCTGTCCAGGACTCCCCTCCTCATTGGCTGAGACAGCAGCTACGCCCCATTGGCTCCTTCTGCTGTCAATCAAAGACAGTGAGCCAATTAGGAGAGAGAGGGCCATGATCTGCATCTGAATGGACACACAGAGGTGCAGCCTGGCTCGGGTGCCCCCATAGTGAGCTGCTTGCTGTGGGGGCACTCAACAGGAGGGAGAGGCCAGGAGCGCTGAAGAGAGACCCGAGAAGGGGAGGATCCGGGCTGCTCTGTGCAAAACCACTGCACAGAGCAGGTAAGTATAACATGTTTGTCATTTTGAAACAAAAAAAAAAACAAGACTTTAGTATCACTTATGCTTCCTGTATTCTTGGAATTCTGTGAAAGCTGTTGCCATCTCTGTTCACATTGTTATTTCCATTATATATTGTACTATCTGAATGTACTTTTCTTTGTATGCAATACTTCCAATATAATCAAATTTAAAAAAAAAAGGATGAATCTACAAAATATTATTAGGTACACCATCAAGTCTTTTTATCACCACTGATTCTCCTTCATACGTGCTGTTTAAAACATCAAAGTAAGAACAAATGAAAAGTTTAGCACAATATAATCGTTATGGTAGGTAAGGTATAATTCATTGTTTAAAGTGTTACTAAACCCAGGTTTATGAAAATAGTTCATCTGCCCCCCACAGTGCCCACAGTTTGTAAATCTTCCTTTTACATTAAAATACTGCCACGATATACCTTTTTGGAGGCTCTGTATACCATGGTTAGGCTTAATGTACATGGGACGCTTTTCAACCTTTCCTGAACGATTTTCTGACAGCTAGAAACCGAGGCTTAAAAACGGCCGTTTAGCCGCATTTTATATGCCACGTTTTGCCGGCTTCGCGTCTAGAAGCGTTTTTTTTTCTTTTTTTTTTTTTTAAATGACAAATGCCTCTAAACGAAATGCAGCTAAAAGCTTGTAAACGCATTTCAAATGCCTCTGAACATCCGTCTGAATGCATTATTTTGCTTTCCAAAAAAAGGTTCTGCGCTCACCTGCCTAGAAACGACTATAAACGACCCTGTGTACATGCACTGATAAGATCACATAGAGGAGAGTTCAGGGGCAGCTGAAAAAAATGCCCAACTGCTCCTAAACATCAGTTTACCAGCAGCAGTGTGCATGAAGCCTTAAATAATAAACTGCACAGTTTCACCTGTGCTGAGAGTTCAGGTAGGAGGAGATTTCCACTACAGCCTGTATACACGCCCACATGTGTGATGTCAATATCATGTGACCTGGCTAGCTCTGAGAACAAGTAAAAGTTCTCTCCAGCATAAAAGACACAACTGAGCATGTGCAGGAGGACTACCCTGCCTGTGTTAGCTGGCCTTCCCCAGATAGACAGTGCAGGAAGGGGAGGATCTGTGCATACCGGATAAAACAGCCTTTTTACACAATGCAGAGGATTAAAGTGGATGTAAACCCGAAAAAAAATTGTAATTAATAATTCTGCCTGGTAGAGTATAGACTGTTATGTCATCTGTGCCCAGTCTTGCCACAAAGAGTTAATCCAACTGGGAGTAATGAGCTTATCTTTTTTCAGGAAGAGAAAGTCTGACTAACAGTGAAATACACAGTCGATCTGCCCCTTGCTCTGTGAGTGACAAGCAATTTGCTTATCTCCTTCACACAGCAGAGAAAGTTTTACACGCCCCCCTCCCTCCCTCCCTTCTCAATGTCTCAGTATAGAGGTGGGTGGGGAGGCTTGTGACATCACAACCCCACCCACCAAACTCCAGCAAACACAGACACCCTCTGATTTCAGAGTTTTACAGAGCTGCTAGCGCTTACAGGAAGGACATTTGCAAGGTAGGGATAGATGCAGGAGAATTAATTTTAAATATACCGCGCTATGAAAAATTGAACCAACCCAAAAAATATGAGCAGCGACAAATAACTGTGTGATAAACTACACAATAAAGCAATAGAAAATAAAAAATATTGTCGCGCTATGTTTCAAGTGAAAAAAACACATACAAGAGGGACACAGCGTACCCCCCACAAAAGCAAAGTAAAAAATAATAAGTGTACACCCACCACCTCAGTGATAACAAATGAGGTATAAAAATAATGATAATTTAAATCAAGCACATATTTAAACATGTGAACATGTGAATCACAAATTATTCATATAAATGTTCATTAGCAGCATTAGGGTGTATGTGTTTTTTTCACTTGAAACATAGCGCGACAATATTTTTTATTTTTTATAGATGCAGGAGGACTTTAATCCCACAGTGAGTATAACAAGCATGCCATGCTGCATATACAGACTGATTTTACTGTTGAGGTTTTAGTAACATTTTAATGTCTATACCTCTAGAATAAAAAGAGGGACACATGAGAAGGAAAGAGAGGCAGAGGAATTTAGTTTAAAAAGAAGGACAGTCAATTGAAATGAGGAACAGTTGGGAGCTATGGGAATACCCTATCATAAATGGTATTTGTATTTGTAGGTATCCTAGGATGGCCAATAGGATCCTAAACTATAATACTCTTGTGCCACGTCTGATTAGACATAGAAAATTGGAAAAGAAAATGATGGACTTTACCGGCACGTACTCAAATAGTGTAAAAAAATACAAAGTTTTATTGATCTACATTAAAAATGTGGATCACCTTACAAAGGGATGCTCACATATACAAATTTAAAAAGGCAACATAATCAACAGTGCACGTGGTCCCCACCAAGATAGAAAGATATATCTTAACTTAAATGCATAACATTGATACTATACTCAATAGGTAATTCCCCACTGAAGGGGAGAATCAGAAAGGGGGGTCCACTTGACTGTCTTGATTTGGTGAATCGCTCAATTGGGTGAATCGCTCTGATGGTATTATTACCAAAATTGTGGAATTCAAAAAAAGGTCCAGTAACATTTCTGTTTGACCAATGGGCAGTCACTGACCTAATTCCTGGATTTTAATGGTCCCTTACACTCGTCTCCATTGTCCGCCTTTCACAGATGTTGAAACCATACACTACACTGCATAGCCACGTGTAGCATACATAAAAAAAAAAATAAGTTTAGAGAAGAAGAAGCTTTGAAGTTTGAACCAATTGCTAAAACTTGATGTTGCAAGACTGGACTAGAGCTTCTCGTTCACTCTGTTGCCTTATGTTGGGAGTTCTGCTCCCCATTTCCTCTTACGAAACAGCTGCATTGAAAAGCTTGTCCTGTGACATCATCCTATATAATGAAAGTTTCAGTAAATGAAGAAGAATGCAGCCAGGGCCCATTTTACTGCTAATTGTTGCAAATTGTTATGCTAATCCTTTTCTCATTCAGAATTCCCATGGAACTTCCTGCTGAAGTTACCTGCACTGAATACATTAATTTGTAGTGTGATGTTCAGACAGCTTCAGCTGGGAAATATACAAAGGACCTGAAAAGTAGTTCAGCCCTATATTACTCATTATATAGAAGTGGAAGTGAGAGGCAGAGAAAAACTCTGCATATCATCCCATATCATGGTCATGTTCTCAATGATAGCATTAAACCTGAATTCCAGGCAAATATAAAAGACACAAATTAAAGCGGAATTCAACAAAAATTGTAATATATTGTAGCTTACCAATGATTAGATATGGTGACTGCATTTGTATTCTTTTCTTTGGCTTTCTTTCCTTTGTCTTCACCTGGTGATCTGGCCAGTAGCACACCTCCTGTATCAGTGAGACACAACTCTGGAGGATTGAGCACAGTAGGCACCAGGGTTGCCAACCACCAGTAAATGTACTGACAGTCTGTAAAAATCAGTGATTTTTTTAAAACTGTCAGTAAATATCAGGGTCTGATAATTTGTCTTGCTGTGTTGACTTTTCAAGTGTAAATCAGACAAATTACTTTGTCATGGGTATTGTCAGTGTTTCCTTATCATGTTTATACTGTTTAAAGTGGTTGTCAACCTGTGACAACCACTTTAACCTACAGGTAAGCCTAGAATAAGGTGCCCTACATATCTCCCAAACCTGCACGGTTCTGGAGATATGCAGTGTTCTGCATGTGCAGATGTCATTTTGGCACATGTGCAGTGAAGAAACAGCCTCCATGCCGTTTCTCCACTGACACTGCCCTGTGACTGACCGGAGTCACGGCCCTGGAAGGAAGAGGGGCTGAAGATGGACGCCGCCTGCACAGGGGACAGCACTGGACTCGTTTGCAGGTAAGTGGCACATAATGGGCTACTATGCGATGCATAGTAGCCTATTATGCTTCTAATTTACAGGTGTATGTATCGTATGGGGATTGGTTCTGATATGAACCAATACCATCCTTATTTAACTTTTCCATTATTGGACATCAACACCAACTAAAATATATATGCCACATTCAATGTATTGGTTTGTACTTTCCAATGTCTTGTGCCTATTCATTGTCCACATTAGACAATAGCATATTTGCATTTGGTATATGCATATTTTTAAACAATATATTTGAATAATAAATATCTATCTTTTATATATACTTTATACATTGTTCTTTTCTCATTTTTGTATTCGATTCTCAAATTCAATAACTCTGCACCGTTATAGTCCCTAATCCTCCCCCTTCCCATAATTCTACCCCAACCCCACATTCCTTGTTGTGCTCTCCCCTTTCTTCCCTAACCCATTATACCCTCTCCCTCCCTTTTCCCCCAATCCCCATACGATACATTTTACCAAACTTGGGATGAGGTGCTTTAGTTAAGAGGTGCCACTGTACTTTTCTTCCCATGCTTACAGGTGTATGTAAAGGAAGTAAACCCAATTTGGGTTTACTTCCTCTTTAAATATTCACTGGGTTAGTTTTCAATAGGAGTTCTGTAATTTTTCAGGGTGGCAGTAAAAAAATGTGCCCAGTTAGTAAATTTTCCATGTTTTGTCAGTAAAAAATGCTGCTGGAGGTTGGCAACCCTGGTAGGCACAGCAGACATCAGCATTGTCAGTCTGGGGGGGTTAAATGTTAAATGTTTTATACATTTAGATACACTCACTAACTCAGTGGTTCTCAACTCCGGTCCTCAGGACCCACCAACAGGCCAGATTTTCAGTATTACTTTGGGGAGATGCAGACTAGAATACTGCAATCACTGAGCAGCAAATGATATCACCTGTGATGTATTTCAGTTATCCTGCAAACCTGGCCTGTTAGTGGGTCCTGAGGACAGGAGTTGAGAATCACTGCACTAACTGAAGTCAAACTGCAGCTCACACTTTATATTCTTGTATTGAATTGAATGTATTGTTGCTGTATTGTCTCCCTTTATATTGTAAAGCGTTGCGCAAACTGTTGGCGCTATATAAATCCTGAAAAATAATAACAATAATATTCAGTTATAGCAAGCTTTTTTCCCTTTAAGGCTGTGCATGAATAAATAAAAGCTGATCATTTAATCACCCCTGCCAGTGTTAAATGGTTTGTCTCATCCATGTAAACTGATACATTCTGCTGGACAGCTTGAGCTGGTGGAAAACAACAAGAAAATAATAGAAAAAGAGGCGCCTATCTTAATAAAAAATGATATAAAAGTAAATCCTGTGCAAATTAATATATAGGTTTGCTGCTCCTAATTTAGTGAAACACTAAAAATCGAATGTGTGGTGATAACAAAGGGCGCTACCTTATTAAGGAAAACCAATATAGATAAATATATCTGAATGATCTAACCAAATATATGTGATCTTAAAACTTATATACCGACTACTAAATCAACATTTCAAAAAACATTCCAAAGAAGCAAAAAAAAAAAAAAAATGTCCCAGTGAAAAAACGGCAAGTCCTTATATCATATATTCGATAATAATTGTTCAATATCTTGATCCTTTAAAGTAAATTCCAACAACTGTGCCGATAAATTAAAGGTACTCTTATATCCAAAAAACAGGCGTGCTCCACCCAATAGTAAATGTGAATTTTGGTAAATCTGAAGACAAAAATCTGCAGAAAATCTAATAGTGTGTATGGGATCTAAAGCCTTGTACACACAGTCCGATTTTCAGATGACCGAGCGTCTGATTTTTGTCAGAAGTGCGTGTCCATGATTTTGTACAGCACACTGACTATCAGAAATTTTTCATCCGACAAAGGCGAACGTAGTGACATACTATGAGAGTATAAAGAGGAGGTTCATTTTTTGGTGCGTCACCCTTTGGGCCGCTTCCGCTAATTTCGCTATTAAAAAGACATTAAAAAGATGATAATGTGCTCTGCGTTTCGTAATTTCAATTGCTGTGTCATGAATGTTAAATGTGGATTACGATCGCCAGTTTACGCGATAAAAACTCTTGCAGGCCGTTCCTTGATTTCGGTCATGCGTGTTTGTATTTCCAACTTTTGTGTGACGATTTCTGTACTGGCCATCCGAAAATCGGACGTTGAACAACCGTACAAAAAAAAATTTACTAGTCTGCACATCCAGCTTTTGTCTGACGAAAAATCTAAATCGACTGTCGAAAGGAGCATACTAACGGTAACAATTTCGGACGACAGGCCGTTGAACGAAAATCCCCAATCGAAATTTGCATCGGTGCGACAGCCGTAAGACCTAACGGCCCAAATTGTATATTGGCTGTTGTATCTCGCATACTGACGTGCACTAAGCGATCGTACGACCAAGCCGAATGTTGTGATGTGTTAGGAGCGTATAAAGAGGAAGTTCAGGTGAATGTGATTTGTGAATTAGGAGCGTAGGTTTACACGAACGGACACTTCAGAGCGTTCCTGACATCTGAACATGCGTGTTTTGCACAATACAACTTGTTGGACCAACTTCTCTGTACACACAATACAACGGTCGTATGACCGCCTGTTGTACAACCAAAGTTTTCTAGTTTGCTCATCCAACTTCTGTTGTACGACCATCGCACGTCGGCTGTTCTAATCAGGCGCACTAACTGTCGGATGATCGTACAACAAGCGGTCGTACGACCATTTTCATACGACCGTCACACCATGTGTACGGGGCTTAAGACTCCAAAGTTGCGCCAACTTTGGAGTGCAACTTTGGCGCAACTTTGGATGGGTGTAACTTGGATACGCCTTTGTCGTTGACCAGTTATAATGAACAACTGTACCACACAAGTTGCATTGCATAACATTCAGGTATGACTTTCATGCAACTTCTGAGGGTTAACATTGAAGTCTATGGCCCTCAAGTTTCATGAAAGTTGAACCAAAGTAGTGCATGAACTACTTCAAGTTGCTGCAACTTTAGCAGAGCTCCACCCAAAAGGGGAAGCTCTGCTTGTTTGCTTCCTCCCCCCCCCCCCCCCTCCGCTGCCACATTTGGCACCTTTTGGGGGGGAGAGGGGAGCGGGTGCCTGTTCTTGACAGATACCTGTCCCCACTTCCGGATGACCTCGCCCCGACGAGGTCCCCCGGAAGTTCAGCCACCCTCCTCCTTCCCCCGCCGCCGGGATATTCACAAAGTGCATCATGCTTCGGCTTCGCGCATGTGCAGTAGGGAACCGACTGTGAAGCTGCAAGGCTTCCCTGACAAGGATTGAAAAATCGGCTGGGGTGCCAACATTGCAGGATCCCTGGACAGGTAAGAGCCTTGATATTAAAAAAATCAGCAGCTACAGTATTTGTAGCTGCTGACTTTTAATTTTTTGGTGGGGGGCTTGAGCTCCGATTTAAGTCATGCATATATGAAGGGTTATCATTGGAAAACATGGGGAATGACTTGTCATGCAACTTTGATGTCCAAGGTTGCACGACAAGTCGCACAGGTGTGAATGGAGCCCAAAGGCAAGATTTTTTTATTTTTTCAGTTTGGATAGCATGGATTAGAACAGCTGTCAAGTTTTTATTGCTGTCGGTGTCCCTATTAGGAATATCCATCCTCTCTATTTCCTCTTATTACATGTTTTGGCTATGGAACAGGAATTGAAGGGAAATCTCCCAAAAGGGACACAAATCATAGATGGCAAAAAACTGACAGGGGTTATAACCCTCCGTTACATATTCCAAATGTTCTAATTTAATATATAATTAAATGGAATTTTAAATACAAGCAGTGTAAGTCCCTGAATCTGACCTGATATCAGCCTTTTTCAGACCCTTTACAGCAGGGCTGAAACACGAGAGGAAGAAGCAGCAGATGGAGCCAATTTGTTTATGTACTGAAAAGGAACAAACTAATAAGAGGAGAAAGCAGAGGGGCAGGGAGATGAGCTCATAACTGCACTGCTTCTCCTCTCACTGTCAGGTCACAGACTGGGGTGGGGTCCAGGACAACCTGGGCTCAGAGGAGGGGGTTAAATGATGCTGGCTATCTGTCTGAGGACATCTAGTGGCAGTAATACTTACTGCAGGGGGAAATATCTATATGCAAGTATATTTACACTGAGTACAGCAGGATATATAATGAATAAAGCATCATTTGAAATTAAGATCAGTTCCAGGACAATGATGTTAAGGATCCATAAAAAGATGTGTTGTTGATCAAGTCATCCTTGTTCATATCTTGCTGCTAAAAAGGAAGTCTCTCTGTACAACTGAGCAAAGATCCCCCTTGCAGGCATATCTAGCTTTTTTGTACTTGCAGCCCTGATGAAATAATAGGAAACTTTCTAAATCATGGCTGAATATGACTATAATATATAATATGAATATAACTACTAAATCAGTATAGCACTTTATAATACTCTATATGCTACAGCGTTATTGGTTGGTGATATTTTGAGAGTGACAGTTACAATTTTTAACTTTTCTTTTCATTAGGACCTAGGATGGAGCACTAGGAATTCTTTCATCTGACTAACATTATAATGGGCCATTCTTCCCACTGACTACCAATGCAACAGGGGGTTGCCCTTCAACTGGCAACTAGTGCAAAGTAATTCTTTCCAATAACCACACCACCAATGTAACCACCAATGGAATTCTTCCTTTCTTCATCTCATCACCTTTGTAAGGGGGTTTTCTTCCTGCCACTGACCACTAATGTTAGATAGCGTTCTTCTTTCTCCCTCTGATTAGCAATGTAAAATGTTCTTCCCCCCTCAGACCACCAGTGTAAGGGGTATTCTTCTTCCCACAGACCACCAGTGTAAGAGCATATTCTTCCTCCCAGAGACGTGTAGAAGAGGATTATTCCTCCCCTTGACCACTAATGTAAGGGGGTATTCCTCCTTCTGACCACCAATGCAAGGGGGTATATTTCCTCCCTCTGACCACCAATGTAAGGGGGTATTCTTCCTCCCTCTGACCACCAATGTAAGGGGGTATTCTTTGTCCTACTGACCACCAGTGTTCAAGAGGATTCTTCCTCCCTTTGACCACCAATGTAAGGGGATATTCTTCCTCCCTCTGACCACCAATGTAAGGAGGTATTTTTCCTCCTTCTGACCACCAATGTATGGGGGTATTCTTCTTCCCTCTGATCACCAATGTAGGGGGGTATACTTCCTCCCTCTGACCACCAATGTAAGGTGGTATTTTTCCTCTGACCACCAATATAAGGGGGTATTCTTCCTCCCCCTGACCACCAATGTAAGGGAGTATTCTTCCTCCCTCTGACCACCAATGTAAGGGGGTATTCTTCCTCCCCCTGACCACCAATGTAAGGGAGTATTCTTCCTCCCTCTGACCACCAATATAAGGGGGTATTCTTCCTCCCCCTGACCACCAATGTAAGGGAGTATTCTTCCTCCCTCTGACCACCAATATAAGGGGGTATTCTTCCTCCCCCTGACCACCAATGTAAGGGAGTATTCTTCCTCCCTCTGACCACCAATGTAAGGGAGTATTCTTCCTCCCCCTGACCACCAATGTAAGGGAGTATTCTTCCTCCCTCTGACCACCAATATAAGGGGGTATTCTTCCTCCGCCTGACCACCAATGTAAGGGAGTATTCTTCCTCCCTCTGACCACCAATGTAAGGGGGTATTCTTCCTCGCTCTGACAACCAATATAAGGGGGTATTCTTCCTCCCCCTGACCACCAATGTAAGGGGGTATTCTTCCTCACTCTGACCACCAACGCCCATCAAGGTAAGGGAGGGGGGCATTCCTCTCCCACTGACAACTGATTTAAGAGGCACTCCTCTTCCCACTTACCAACAATGTAAGGGGGCATTCTTCTCCCACTGACCATACATTTAAATGGGTGCTCTCCATTTGACCATCAATGTAAGAGGCATTTTTCTCTACCACTAACCACCAACATAAGGAGACATTTATCTCCCAATGAACCCTGATGTAAGGGGCATTCGTCCTCCCACAAAACACCAATGTAGGTACTTCCCATTGATCATCAGTGTAAGAGGCATTCTTCTTCCCACTGATTATAAATATAATGGGTCAATCTTCCTTCTACAGATCACCAATCTAGGGGGATTCTCTTCTTCCCACTAACCACCAATATAAGGTGGTTGGTTTGCACGAATGATGTGTGATTTGTCACGCCACAACCGCTGCAGAATCACACTGCATTTTTAGGTGCTATTGAAATGAATGGTACCTGAACACGCTGATTATTATTATTATTATTATTATTATACAGGATTTATATAGCGCCAACAGTTTGCTCAGCGCTTTACAAAATGAAGGCAGGCATTTCAGGTACAATACAATTTGGTACAAGAGGAATCAGAGAGCCCTGCTCATTAGTGGGGGAAGAGCTGATGGAGAAAGTAAAAACACAGTGTATTAGTTAGAAGCAAGATAGGCTTCTTTAACCACTTCAGCCCCGGAAGGATTTCCCACGTTCAGACCAGAACGCTTTTTGGGATTCGGCACTGCGTCGCTTTAACTGACAATTGCGCGGTTGTGCGATGTGGTACCCAAACAAAATTTTTTTACCCCACAAATAGAGCTTTCTTTTGGTGGTATTTGATCACCTCTGCTTCATTTCTGAACACCACTATAAACAAAAAAAGAGCAACAATTTTGCAAAAAAACAAAACAAAACAATATTTCTTACTTTTTGCTAAAATACAAATCCAAAAAAATATATAAAAAAACAAATTTATTCATCGGTTTTGGACGATTTATATTCTTCCCCATATTTGTGGTAAAAAAAATCGCAATCAGCGTTTATTGATTGGCTTGCACAAAAGTTGCCGCATTTACAAACCATGAGAATTAATTTCTGGCATTTTTACAATGTTGTTTTACTAGTAATGGTGGCGAGCTGCAATTTTTATCGGGACTGTGATATTGCAGCGGACATTTTTACACTTTTTTGGGACCAATGACATTTATACAGCGATCAGAAATGTAAATAGCCACTGATTACTGTATAAATGTCATTGGCAGTGAAGGGGTTAACCTGCAGGGGGTGATCTAGGGGTTAACTGTGTTCCCTAGGCGTGTTCTAACTGTGAGGGGGCTGGGCTGGCAGGGGCACCAGAGATCTAACTGATCCCAGTGACAGGGATCAGTAGATCTCTTACATGCCGCCTGTCATGTGTTTACATCAGCGGTTCACCGTTCTGGCTCTGTTACAGGGCATCGTGAGTCACCGGCGGACATCGAGTCTGCCCGACCTGCGGCCCTGCTCAGGGAGCGCGCTCGCCCCCTAGCCGCCATGCACTAAAGTTAAGACTATAAGCGGTCATTCGGGGGACAGAGCCACGCTTATAGTTGTACGGCGGTCGGCAAGTGGTTACAGAAGAATTGTTGATTAAAGGACAACATGGAACTTTTGCCAACACACATAAATGTATACAATTATCAAAAATATATTGGGACAATCATTAACCCCTCCAGATCCACGCTATTGTCGAAGTACGGCTCCAGCACGGATCTGAAATGCCGGGACGATGTCCATGGACGTCGTCCCCTGTGCACGCTCCCGGCGCGCCCCCTGGCGGCAGCGGCGATGCGCGTGTGCCTGTGGGTCGGGCGGACTCGATGTCCGCTCGAGACCCACGATCGCCTGACAGAGCTGCAGAACAGGGAACCGCCGATGTAAACCTGGCAGTTCTCCGTTCTGTTACAAGGGACATACTAGATCTACTGATCCCTGTCACTGGGATCAGTTAGATCTGTTATGTCCCGGCCAGCCCCGCCCCCCCCCCACAGTTAGAACACGCCCAGGGAACACTGTTAACCCCTTCACTGCCCCCTGCAGGTTAACCCCTTCACTGCCAATGACATTTACACAGTAATCAGTGGATATTTAAATTGCTGATCGCTGTATAAATGTCATTGGTCCCAATTCTTTTCACTGTACCGGTTTGAGGCGTTCCAGTGTGTTCTGGTGCATTTTACTGCGTTCCAATACAGTCCAGTGCAGAAAAAATGCAGCGTTTTCTACTTTTTTTCTGGAACTGAAATGCCCTGGAACTGACCGCAGTGGTTTTAACTATGCCATTGGAAACCATATAACCTACTTTCCATGCGTTTTTGATGCATAAAAAATGCACTGGACTGCATGTAGTGTGAACTGGCCCTTTAGCCCAGGTTCACACTGGTGCGATGAAGGAACCAGTGCGATTCCAGTGCCGGTTCCCGCATTGCATCTCTCCCGCAGGCAGTACACACTGCCCTCTCTGCGATCCACTGCGGCTGTCAATACATTGTTAATGACACCCCCAGATTAGGGTTGCCCCCTCATCACTTTAATCAAGGACACATTAATTACACAGTTTCTGTGGCTGATTAAGGTTGTAATTAAACTCACTTGGTGCCTTATCTGCATTAAATTAGCCTCAGAACCTGTGTAATTCATGTGTGTCCTGGATTAAAAGGATGATGTGTAGAGTTGAGCAAACCTGGAATGTAAAGTTCGGGTCCGTACCGGTCTTTGGGGCGTCCGTGCCCCAAACCCGAACCCGGACATTTGCAAAAAAGTCCAGGTTCGTGTTCGGTATTGGGGTATTTTGCACGCCTTTTCTACAGCTGCAGGGCCGCCAATCAACAAGCGTTTTACTCGTTTGCCCTTAGAAGCCATCACAGCCATGCCTACTAATGACATGGCTGTGATTGGCCAGTACATCATGTGACCCAGACTATTTTTGGTGCCTGTTGAATAGCTGCAGGGCAGCCAATCAACAAGTGTTTCACTTGTTTGCCCTTAGAAGCCATCACAGCCGTGCCTACTAATGGCATGGCTGTGATAGGCTAGTGCATCATGTGACCCAGCCTCTATATGAGCTGGAGTCACGTATGCCGCGTGTCACATCGTCTCAGGCCAGTGTAGGGAGAGCATGCTGCCTGCGCTGTGAGGGACAGATTACCGATCTAATATGATCTCATCCTCCATTACAGACAGATTCCTGGCAGTGCTGTGAGGGGAAAGCTTAGCATTCTAAAACAATCTGATACTGGACTAGGTACAGTTTACTAGTGCTGTGAGGGACAGATTATTGTTCTAAAATCATCACCTAGTGCTATAGGGAGAGGTTCTTGCTGGTGCTGTGAGGGACAGATTATTGTTCTAAAATCATCACATACTGCTATAGGGAGAGGTCCCTGCTGGTGCTGTGAGGGACAAATTATTGTTCTAAAATCATCGCATACTGTTATAGGGAGTGATTCCTGCTGGTGCTGTGAGGGACAGATTATTGTTCTAAAATCATCACATACTGCTATAGGGAGAGGTTCTTGCTGGTGCTCTGAGGGACAGATTATTGTTCTAAAATCATCTCATCATAATGCTATAGGGAAAGGTTCCTGCTGGTGCTGTGAGGGGCATATTATTGTTCTAAAATCATTATATACTGCTAGAGGGAGAGGTTTCTGCTGGTGCTGTGAGGGACAGATTATTGTTCTAAAATCATCTCCTTCTGCTATAGGGAGAGGCTCCTGCTGGTGCTGTGAGGGGCAGATTATTGTTCTAAAATCATCTCCTTCTGCTATAGGGAGAGGTTCCTGCTGGTGCTGTGAGGGACAGATTATTGTTCTAAAATCATCACCTAGTGCTAGAGGGAGAGGTTCTTGCTGGTGCTGCGGGGAACATATTATTGTTCTAAAATCATCACATACTGCTATAAGGAGAGCTTCCTGCTGGTGCTGTGAGGGACATATTATTGTTCTAAAATCATCACATACTGCTAGAGGGAGAGGTTCCTGCTGGTGCTGTGAGGGACAGAAAATTGTTCTAAAATCATCTCTTATTGCTATAGGGAGTTGTTCCTGTTGGTACTGTGAGGGACAGATTATTGTTCTAAAAACATCACCTAGTGCTATAGGGAGAGGTTTCTGCTGGTGCTGTGAGGGACAGATTATTGTTCTAAAATCATCTCCTAGTGCTATAGGGAGTGGTTCCTGCTGTTGCTGTGATGGACATATTATTGTTCTAAAATCATATTTCACTGCTATAGGGAGAGGTTCCTGCTGGTGCTGTGAGGGGCAACTTATTGTTCTAAAATCATCACATACTGCTAGAGGGAGAGGTTCCTGCTGGTGCTGTGAGGGACAGATTATTGTTCTAAAATCATCACATACTGCTAGAGGGAGAGGTTCCTGCTGGTGCTGTGAGGGACAGATTATTGTTCTAAAATCATCACCTAGTGCTATAGGGATAGGTTCCTGCTGCTCCTGCGAGGGACAGATTATTGTTCTAAAATCATCACCTAGTGCTATAGGGAGAGGTTCCTGTTGCTCCTGTGAGGGACAGATTATTGTTCTAAAATCATCACCTAGTGCTATAGAGAGAGGTTCCTGCTAGTGCTGTGAGGGACAGATTAATGTTCTAAAATAATTTCCTAGTGCTATAGGGAGAGGTTCCTGCTGGTGCTGTGAGGGACAGATTATTGTTCTAAAATGATCTCCTAGTGCTATAGCAGTGGTTCTCATCTCCGGTCCTCAGAACCCACCAACAGGCCAGATTTTAAGTATTACCTTGGTGAGATGCAGACTAAAACACTGCAATCACTGAGCAGCAAATGATATCACCTGTGATGTATTTCAGTTATCCTGCAAACCTGACCTGTTGGGGGGTCCCGAGGACCGGAGTTGAGAACCACTGTGCTATAGGGAGAGGTTCCTGCTGGTGCTGTGAGGGACAGATTATTGTTCTAAAATTATCTCCTAGTGCTATAGGGAGAGGTTCCTGCTGGTGCTGTGAGGGACAGATTGTTGTTCCAAAATCATCACCTAGTGCTATAGGGAGAGGTTCCTGCTGGTGCTGTGAGGGACAGATTATTGTTCTAAACTCATCTCATACTGCTATAGGGAGAGGTTCCTGCTGGTGCTGTGAGGGACAGATTATTGTTCTAAAATCATCACATACTGCTAGATGGAGAGGTTCCTGCTGGTGCTGTGGGGGACAGATTATTGTTCTAAAATCATCTCCTACTGCTAGAGGGAGAGGTTCCTGCTACTCCTGTGAGGGACAGATTATTGTTCTAAAATCATCTCCTAGTGCTATAGGGAGAGGTTCCTGCTGGTGCTGTGAGGGACAGATTATTGTTCTAAAATCATCTCCTAGTGCTATAGGGACAGGTTCCTGCTGGGGCTGTGAGGGACAGATTATTGTTCTAAAATCATCACATACTGCTAGAGGGAGAGGTTCCTGCTGGTGCTGTGAGGGACAGATTATTGTTCTAAAATCATCACCTAGTGCTATAGGGATAGGTTCCTGCTGCTCCTGCGAGGGACAGATTATTGTTCTAAAATCATCACCTAGTGCTATAGGGAGAGGTTCCTGTTGCTCCTGTGAGGGACAGATTATTGTTCTAAAATCATCACCTAGTGCTATAGAGAGAGGTTCCTGCTAGTGCTGTGAGGGACAGATTAATGTTCTAAAATAATTTCCTAGTGCTTTAGGGAGAGGTTCCTGCTGGTGCTGTGAGGGACAGATTATTGTTCTAAAATTATCTCCTAGTGCTATAGGGAGAGGTTCCTGCTGGTGCTGTGAGGGACAGATTGTTGTTCTAAAATCATCACTTAGTGCTATAGGGAGAGGTTCCTGCTGGTGCTGTGAGAGACAGATTATTGTTCTAAAATCATCTCATACTGCTATAGGGAGAGGTTCCTGCTGGTGCTGTGAGGGACAGATTATTGTTCTAAAATCATCACATACTGCTAGAGGGAGAGGTTCCTGCTGGTGCTGTGAGGGACAGATTATTGTCTAAAATCATCTCCTAGTGCTATAGGGAGAGGTTCCTGCTGGTGCTATGAGGGACAGATTATTGTTCTAAAATCAAATCATACTGGTGTAGGGAGAGGTTCCTGCTGTTGGTGTGAGCGGTGCATTTCTTGCACAAAAATAAAAAGTGCGTCTACGTTGCTGTTTTCCAAAAAAAAAAAGAAGAATTTATTATTTATTTTTTTATTTTTATTAATAAATAGTGCTACATAATATATTTACATACAGAATGAGGAGAGTGTCAAATAAGGGACGTGGATGTGGTGCTGCTGGTGTTGGTGGTTTTGGTGAAGTTCCTGTTGCAAGGAGTGGACCTGGTCGATTTGTGCCAGCTACACGCACAAGTGAAACACCTTCTTCAGGTGCGTGTAGCCGACAGAACTTTCAACGTTATATGGTAGGCCCGAATGCCGCTCAACGGATGGTAAGGCCAGAACAAGTACAGGCGATAGTAAATTGGGCGGCTGACAATGCCTCCAGTTCCTTCACATTGTCTCCCACCCGATCCCTTGATGAAAGCTCAGAGTTGGCACCTGAACCCCATGGCCATCTGTCTTTCACCTCAGCCCCTTGTAAATCAGCCAAGCAGTCTGAGCCCCAAGTCATGCAACAGTCTCTTATGCTTTTTGATGACTCTCCTGGTGTGCTCTCCGTGGGCCATCCACATAGCCCTGCCCCAGAAGTGGAAGACATTGAGTGCACCGATGCCCAACCACTTCTGTTGCAGGATGAGGACATGGGAAACACCAGTGCAGCACCTCTCTGATGATGATGAAACACAGGTGCCAACTGCTCCAGCTTTCCACAGTGTGCAGACTGACAAGGAGGGCAGTGGTGAAGGGTGGGTGGAAGATGATGTGGAGGAGTATGATGAGGTCCTAAACCCCACATGGAATGAGGGTCATGCGAGTGACGTGTGCAGTTTGGAGGAAGAGGTGGTGGTCGCACAGAGGCACCAGCACAGCAAAAGAGGAAGTAGGTTGAAAAAGGGGAGCGAGCGTCCCCTAGACCTAGACAGTACGCCTGCTCTACCGACCGCACCCAGGGACCTAGCACACCAAAGGCAGCTCAAAGGCGTTCCCCCGCGTGGCAGTTCTTCAGACAATGTGCTGACTACAAGACAAAAGTGGTTTGCACGCTGTGCAATGAAACCCTGAAGCGAGGAATAAATGTTCTAAACCTGAGCACAACCTGTGTGACCAGGCATCTAAATTCAAAGCACTTGCTGCAGTGGAATAAGTACCTCATAATCCAAGAAAGGTCTCGTCTCCTCCTGCTTCCTCTTCTGCTGCTGCCTCTGCCTCTTCCTCCACCTCTACAGTGCCAGTGTCACCTGACACCCAGCAAACAGAGCATGTGACAGCAACGCCACCATGTCCACCATCGTCCCCAAGCATTTCCACACGGTCCCATGGAAGCTTACAGCTCTCCATCTCCCAAACACTGGAGAGAAAGTGGAAGTACCCCCCTACCCACCCGAGATCCCTGGCCCTGAATGCCAGCATTTCAAAATTCATGGCCTTTGAAATGCTGTCATTCCGTCTGGTGGACACGGACAGTTTTAAAAACCTGATGGCAGTGGCTGTCCCACAGTACGTGATTCCCAGTCGCCACTACTTTTCCAGGCAAGCCATCCCTTCCCTGCACAAACAAGTCGGGGATGAGATCAAGTGTGCACTGCGCAACGCCATCTGTGGCAAGGTCCACATAACCACTGATACGTGGACCAGTAAGCACGGGCAGGGGCGCTATATCTCGCTAACTGCACACTGGGCAAACGTAGTGGCGGGTGGGCCTTAGGCGGTTAGCCATTTGGTGCATGTCCTTCCACCACCGAGGATTGCAGGGCAGTTCTCTTTGCCTCCTGTTGCCTCCTCCTCCTACTGCGCTTCCTCCTCCTCCTCCTCTACCACCTCCTCATCCGCTCAGCGTAACACCTTCACCACCAACTTCAGCAGATCCAGGGGGAAACGACAGCAGGCTGTTTTAAAACTGATATGTTTGGGGGATAAACCCCACAGGAGCTGTGGACTAGCATTGAACAACAGACCGATGAGTGGTTGTTGCCACTGAGCCTCAAGCCCGGCCTGGTGGTGTGGGATAATGGGCGAAATCTCGTAGCAGCTCTGGGCCTAGCCGGTTTGACGCACATCCCTTGCCTGGCGCATTTGCTGAATTTGGTGGTGCAGGAATTTCTAAAAAACTACCCGGATATGTCAGAGCTGCTGCACAAAGTGCGGGTCCTCTGTGCGCGCTTTCGGCGTTCTCACCCTGCTGCTGCTCGCCTGTCTGCGCTGCAGCATAACTTTGGCCTTCCCACTCACCGCCTCCTATGCGATGTGCCCACAAGGTGGAACTCCACCTTGCACATGCTGGAGAGACTGTGCGAGCAGCAGCAGGCAATAGTGGAGTTCCAGCTGCAGCATGCACGGGTCAGTCGCTCTGCGGAACAGCACCACTTCACCACCAACGAGTGGGCCTCCATGCGAGACCTGTGTACCATATTGTGGTGTTTCGAGTACTCCACCAACATGGCCAGTGCCGATGGCGCTGTTCTCAGGGTTACAATCCCACTTCTATGTCTCCTTGAAAAAACACTTTGGGTGATGATGGAAGAGGACGTGGCACAGGAGGAAGAGGAGGAGGAAGAGGGGTAATTTCAACGGTTATCAGGCCATTCACAAGTGGCTCAGAGGGTGGGTTCCTGCACCAGCATAGGCCAGGTAAAAAAATTTTCAAGCCAGGGCACAGTTCTGGAGGACGAGGAGGACGAGGAAGATGATGATGAGGAGGAACCTGTGTTCAGAGCAGGGTGGCACCCAACGCAGCTCGTGGGCATCACTGGAACGTGGCTGGGGGCATATGGAGGACACAGATGATACACCTCCCACAGAGGACAGCTTGTCTTTGCCTCTGGGCAGCCTGGCACACATGAGTGACTACATGCTGCAGTGCCTGCTCAAAGACAGCGGAGTTGCCCACATTGTAACTTGTGCTGATTACTGGGTGACCACCCTGCTGGATCCCCGTTACAAGGACAACGTGCCGTCCTTAATTACCTCACTGGAGCGTGATTGGAAGATACGCGACTACGAGCGCACGCTGGTAGACGCGCTGTTGAGGGCATTCCCAAATGACACAGGAGGAGGAGGAAGAGGTCACCAATGCAGCCGTGGCACTGCCAGCACCTCAGAAGGCAGGGCTAGCATGGCCAAAATGTGGAAAAGCTTTGTCAGCAGAACGCCAAAACAAACAGCACCACCAGCTGATAGGCAGCGTCTTAGCAGGAGGCAGCATTTCAGCAACATGGTGGAACAGTATGTGTGCACACGCCTACACGTACTGACTGATGGGTCTGCCCCATTCAACTTCTGGGTCTCCAAATTGGGCACATGGCCTGAGCTTGCCCTTTATGCCTTGGAGGTGCTGGCCTGCCCTGCAGCCAGTGTATTGTCTGAACGTGTGTTTAGCACACGCATTTTGGGGGTTACCCCAATTTGAAAAAAAAACCAAACAAACAAAAAACAGTGTTGGCTACCTCCTCCTCCTCCACCGCTACTTCCACCTACACTGCCACGGTCACGGCCTAGTCAACCTCTAGGCTCCTACTCCACATCCACCTCCTCCCATTTTTATTTTCTTAATTTGATTTTAAGTTATTTCCCTATCCACATTTGTTTGCAGGACACTTGTTCTACTCGTATCCCCATTTTGCTTCCTTTTGCAGCCCTCTAGCCCTTTCCAGGACTTTTTTACAGCCATTTTTGTGGACAAAAGTTCGGGTCACCATTAACTTCAATGGGGTTGGGGGTCCAGGGTCAAGTTCGGTACCGAACCCGAACTTTTCCGCAAAGTTCGGCCGAACCAGACGAACCCGAACATCCAGGTGTCCGCTCAACTCTAATGATGTGGCAACCCTACCCCAGATCGGTTCACAGATCGCAGTGCGAACTGTGGATTCGGACAGGAATCAGATGGCATAGGTGAGAACACCCATGTGATCCGATTCCAGTGCAGGGAAAAAAAGGTCCCTTCTCTGAAGAGGGATTGGCCATGTTGAGCTCATAGCCCCCCCCTTTGGATACACAATGGAAACGAACCAGCACAGTGGATAACCGTATCCATCTTAGGATGCTTTCCCTCTACCCCCCCCCTTTTTTTTTTCTTCCCTCTACTCCCCCCTTCCCATCTCTCCTCTGTCCTATTCTCTTTAACTCTCTTTCTTCCCTTCCGTTTATCTCCCTTTTCTTTTCCATTCTAGGCCTCAGGTAAATGGAAAAATTGAGTAGGCATCTCCAAGGTCTATTTCAGTTAGTCTGCTTTTCAGATGACGAGGTACTGGACGGCCGCTTAGGGAGCCGTAGTTTATGGAATCATTGTCTAATGTGTTATGTCTTAAGCGCTTGTTTTGGATATGTTATATACTGTGGATGTAATGACCTGGTTATGCCTATGGTGGTTTAAATAAAATAATTGAAAACAAAAGAAAAAAAAGGTCCCTACACCTTTTTTTGTGCGAATCTAATGCTATTTCAGCCATACAACTGTATGTGATCGGCAACTGCGGTGCGGGTGCGAATCACGTGCAGGGTTGCCAACCACCAGTAAATTTACTGACAATCTGTAAAAATCTGTGATTTTTACAACTGTCTATAAATATCAGGGTCTGATAATTTGTCATACTGTGCTGACTTTTTAAGTGTAAATCAGGCAAATTACATGATATGGGTATTGTCAGTGTTTCCATGTTGTTTAAATATCAATTGTCTTCGTTTTTAATAGGAGTTCTATTCTTTTTCAAGTTGCCAGTAAAAAATGTGCTCCGCCAGTAAATTTTCTATGTTTTGCCAGTAAAAAACGCTGCTGGAGGTTGGCAACACTGATCACGTGCGATGTCTGAGATCGCACTAGTGTGAACCCGGGCTTAAAGCAGAGTTCCACACTTTTTTTTGCTTATTAAAAGTCAGCAGCTACAAAAAGTGTAGCTGCTGACTTTTAATAAACAGTAACTTACCTGTCTCCCGGTCCAGCAATGGCTGCACCCGAAGCCTCGCTCGTCTCCCCGCTCCTCCCGACGGCCCCGCCATTCCTAGTGTGGGCACCCGGCTTCACGGCCGGGCACCCACTGCGCATGCGCGAGTCGCGCTGCGCATCCCTAGTGGCCAGGCAATCTTCTGGGACCTGTGACGTGTCCCAGAAGATTGCTAGGAGGAGAGGAGGAGTCCCCCAGAGGTGGAAGGTGGAAGAGGGACAGGAAGTCCCTCAGAAACCTGCGGACACACTCCCCCCCCCCCCAAAAAAATGAAATGCCGAATGTGACATGTAAGGGGGCGAGGAGTGCTTAAAGCGTAAGTTCCATTTTTGGGTGGAACTCCACTTTAAAGAGAAGGGTTTTCAGCGATCATCTAAAGATGGATAGATTAGGCGATAGTCAGACAGATTGGGGGTAGGGAGTGCGATTTGAGATTTTAGCAGCACGTTATGAAATCGCAGGCAGACTTGCGGCGATTCCGCCTGCGATTCAAATGTATGAATGTCTCACCATCTCACACATACACCTAAACACATAAAGCGCTGAAGGTAAATGGGGAACGCTATCATCCTCCTACGACTGCGCTTTTGTTTCATACAGCGCTGGTCAGCATGACATCAGCCGCGAAGGATGCGGTAATCTCATCGACTTTCCCTGCGTTTCCATAGTATTAATCAGAGGAGATCAAACAGCCAAATTGTTGAAGTCTGACAGCAAGGACACTCAGGAAAGTCAATGAGCTGATCCAGTGGATGCTGCCACACCATCAGCTATTTAATTATTGAAGAAATGTGTGTTCACTTTCTAATGGGCACAATATAAATGTAGGAGTTGGCAGGGTGATTGTGGATCTAGTGGGGGATGTGTTGGGTGAGCAGCATACAATGATGAATCCAGTGATCGAGCAGCAGAATGACTCGCACAGATCGATGCGATCAGCAGCAGCAGCACACATCCCATCCCAGCCCTTCCTCATTGACATCTAGTATTCCACACACTGGGAATGACGTGTGATGGGAGGAGCGCCGCTGGCCCCGCCCCCGGCTGATAGACACACGGCTAGTGACACACAATAGAGAGGCCGAGTTCGCACAAGGGAGAGCGGAGCTTCGGGAGAGGACAGAGGAGTGTGACCCGCACTGCACAAGGAGGACTGAGGACAGAGCCTTCCATAGGCAGGACATGGCTCTCCATACACTGCCTCCATTAATTCAGCCTGGGATACAGTGACATCTTGTTGGACCCAGACAAAGCTCCCTTGTGGTCACTTGTCCCCTGTCCTGGTCTGCATGTAAAGCCCTGAGCTCCCCCACCCCACCAGCCTGATAGGAAGCCCCCTTGCATCCTCCACCAACCGTTGTTTTTATTTTCCCTGGAGACCAATGGTGGTGCTGAAAGCCTCATGCTGAGTCTCCTTGGTGAGGTGTCCCATTGGGGCCAGGGACAGGATGCTGGAGCCAGCTGGCTTCGCGGAGGCGTGGCGAGCGCAGTTTCCGGACGCGGAGCCGCCCCGCATGGAGTTGCGCACGGTGCGGGACATGGAGCAAGAGTTGGAGAGGTGCAGGGCCACCGTGCGTAGGCTGGAGCGGGAGCTGAACCGGGAACGGTTCCGTATGATTTACTTACAGACTCTGCTGGCCAAGGAGAGGAGAGGTTACGACCGACAGCGATGGGGCTTCGAGGTGAGGGATCCGCCTGGAGGAGGAGAAGATAGGCCGTTGGGGTCCAGTCGAGAAGAGAGAGCTTTGGGTCCTGGTAGGGAAGAGAGAAGTCCAGAGGAAAGGACTAGAGGTCCAGGCCGCAGGGAGCCACCTGTGGGCGCTCCGGACCTATCTCCTGGGGATGTGACTCGGGGTCCCCGTCGACTGTTCAGCTTGACAGAGAGAGATGGGTCTGAACCCCGATCGGACCGGCTTAGAAGGGCGGCTTCTCACCCTGAAGGAAGTCCCAAAGCCACCTTACCAGTAGAATCTCGTCGTGGCCGCTCTTCGGATAGCAGCTGTGGCTGGGATGGAGAGTATGAGGAAGCTGAATTGAACCCTCGCTTTATTCGGGATAATGCATTGCCAGGGCCTGGCAGTCGTTGGGGGGAACCCTGGCCACGTCGATCTGTCTCCCCACAGAGTTTTGAGGACCTTGGGGGAGGGTATACACCAGACTGCAGCTCCAATGAGAACCTGACCTCGAGTGAAGAGGAGCTGTCCTCAGGCCCGTCTGGACGGGTGTCACCTCGGGGTCTTTGGGGTCGCTCCCCTCCTTCACCTGGCAGTGCAAGCCCTCCCACTCCACAGGCACCTGCCCGCCAGTGCCAGCTGAGAGTGTCTGAGGCTGCAATAGTTGGAGTGAGGAGAAGTGGACAGATCTGGCCAACCTGTGTAGAACCTTCTTCAAGAGATGGAAGCTTCCATGGAGATGGAGGTAAGAAAGAATGGGTGTTTTTACTCCATTTGAAAAATGGCAGCTTTTCTTGCAACTTTTTGTATATTCATGCCCTGTGATATCATGTGTTTCATCTAAGTTTTATCTGTGCTCCAACTTACACATAGCCATAACATTTCACTTCCATACATTGTATCTACAAGAAGTACCAACCTGCACAAATCAGATAAGAACAGCTGTAAAGTTTGTAGGTTTCAGATCCATAATTTTCAGCTTTATGACCACTCTCAGCCATAAACTTTAGATCAGGGGTAGGTAACCCCTGGAGAGGTGATCTAACTGAACAACATTTAAGAGAAAAGTTAGAACAAAAAAGGCCCCATTAAAAGGTAAATATGTTTTGAAGAGTTCAGGGGCCAATAGTAGGTAACTGTTCAGAAGCCAATAAGTCGTAATTCATAGTCCAGAAGTCAGTAGCAGAGTGCAGGGGTCAGGAGTAAGTAACGCAGAGGTCAGTAGTAAGTATTGCAGAGTACAGGGGTCAGGAGAAAGGCAGAGGTCAGTAGTAAGTATTGCAGCGTACAGGGGCCAAGAGAAAGTATTGCAGAGGTCAGTAGTAAGCATTGCAGAGTACAGGGGTCAGGAGTAAGTGACGCAGAGGTCAGTAGTAAGTATTGCAGAGTACAGGGGTCAGGAGAAAGGCAGAGGTCAGTAGTAAGTAAGGCAGGGGTCAGGAGTAAGTAAGGTAGAGTCCAGAGATCAGTAGTATGTAACAGAGTACAGGGGTCAGGAGAAAGTAACGCGGAGGTCAGTAGTAAGTATTGCAGCGTACAGGGGCCAAGAGAAAGTTACTGCAAGTGCAGGGGTCAGTAGTATGTACCGCACAGTGCAGGGGTCAGGAGTAAGTAATGCAGAGTGCATGGGTCAGTAGTAAGTAATGCAGAATGTAAGGGTCAGTAGTAAGTATTGCAGAGTTCCAAGGTCAGCAGTAATGCAGAGTACACTGGACAGTAGTAAGTAATGCATAGGTCAGAGGTCAATAGTATTTAAAAGGGAAGTAAAGTTTTGTTTTTTGTTTTTTTGTTTTTTTTACCCTATAATACTTACCTAGGTGGATGCCGCATCTGTACCCCGGCACCTCTGCACTGAGAACTGATCGATCGAACATTGCCGATGGCTTGGTTCTCACAGCTCCCCTAGCAGAGTGCTGCAGATTGTCAGTCAGAAGCTCTCTGCTCTGCTTCCTCCTCGCTCATTGGATTGCTGAGCTGTGCAGGGGCGGAGCGGCCATCTCGGGCTCTCCCCACGGCTTGATGAGAGGTTGAGACAGGTGTCAGTACAGGCACCTGGCGGATCCAGACTCCGTGGACGGACATCCATGACGTCAGCAGAGAGTGGACTTTAGTTAACGGATCACAGGAGTGCAAAACGCATTGCACTCCTATGATCTGTAGAAGAAGCCCAGCCAAACGCGCTTTGGCTGGACTTCTCCTTTAAGCTGCCCATAGATGGAATGAAATTTGGCTGGTTCAGCAGTGACCAACTGAATTTGGATCCATGTATGGGCTCTGTGGTTGTACAGAAGTTGGTCTACTGATCAATTTTTGTGCAAACACCCTGCTGGAAAATTTCCCCTTAATCAGCGCTGATCTGTGTATTCTGACTGCAGGGAAGTCTCACTGATGTAAGAATACAATGACACAGTGGGAAGATTTCCCTTTTCACCTGGAATGTGTGGATGGGGGGAACCGGGTCAGTTCTTTTTGTTCAACCTGCAGGTTGAATGGAAAAAAAGACGGACCCATTTTAGGCCAGCTTTACCGCAGAATGTCAGTGGTATGTAACACACAGTGCTGAGGTTGGGAGTAAGTAAACGTCCCACCCAAGCAGAAAAAAAGGTAAGTTGGACGTCCAACTTGTTTTTCATGACTGGGCCAAGGGGGGTAGGTGTGTAAGGTCCACTTTTCCCTTTAGAAGGGTGCCACAGTAACATAAGAATGTAGTCACTCTGAAGGGACGTCAGTCTTATGTGTCTAGTCGCGACTAGTTCCCCTTTAAAAGGTCGTCCCACAAGCGTGTTTTTAACTAGTCATCTGGTTGAAGACATGTTGGTGTCTCGGGTATGTACCTAGGTTTAAGTCAAC
>BLSH010073046.1:808766-827900 GCA_018402905.1 Glandirana rugosa | reverse complement strand
TAAACGTCCCCCCCCCCCCCCCCGGGCAAACAACCCCCCTAAGCTAAAGTTTCCTATAGTGCCAATCCCCCCTCCCTTTGTAAAATTCACTCGCCGGACCTCAAATGCAGCGGTGCCAAGTAGAATATTGCATGTCAGCCAAGGAGTAGCCTAGAGCTTCACTAGGCTCTGCAGTGCCTGTAGTCACTCTGGTCTGAAAAGCTTCAGGTGGGACCAGGAACAGCTGGTACGACAGGGTTGCGATCTGTCACATGACTCTGACAGATTGGAATTATTTGTTCTGGACCCCCCCAGCTTTAGATGACCATGGGTCCACCGCGCTGCTGTCTCAGCCAATGAGGAGGGGAGACCTGAGCAGCCAAGTACTCCTGCAACATTGCTGGAGTTAGAGGGACCTCAGGTAAGTATTAGGGGGGCTGTTGCACACAGAAGGCTTTTTATCTTAAAGCGGAGTTCCACCCAAGAGTGTAACTTCCGCTTTAAGGGAAGGTGACCCCCCCCCTTACATGCCACAATTGGCATGTAATTTTTTGGGGGGGGGGCAGCGGGGACCCTGCTGCATTTCCTCCTGTGGCTCCACGGCACAGGAAGGAAGTTCACCTCCCCCCCTCGGCGATCTTTGGGGACACGTCACAGGTCCCAGAAGACACACCGGCCATTCACAAAGTGATGCGTGGCCGGCTTTGAAGCCAAAGCTGGGCACCCACACTTGTGATGTTCGCGCCGCACGAAGGAGGGGGAGAAGAGGGAGGCTTCGGGCGGACGCATCGCTGGAGCCTGGGGCAGGTGAGTGTCCGATTCTTAAAAGTCAACAGCTACACTTTTTGTAGCTGCTGACTTTTAATGGGGTGGAACTCTGCTTTAATGCATAGAATACATTAGGATATAAAATAACCTTCTTCCTTTACAACTACTTTAAAGCCACAACAGTAAAATCAGTCTGTATATGCAGTAAAGCATGCTTACGGCTTCATGTACAGCCTACACTGGCAGCACCTAAACTTGAGTTTAGAAGCTTTTGGTGTTTGTTTTTTTTTTTTTTTTTTGCCAAATCTCCTAAACTCAATTCCATAAAAGCCTATGTGTCAATGTACAAAGCAGAGTTTAGGAGCTGCCACGTTTATGTGAGCTTCAACCTCACTCTACTGAACACGAAATAATCACATTCGGGATAGGAACGTTTTGACTGCCGGCCACAGAAAAACATAGAGCGCGGCAAAAAAAAAAAAGTAGCACGATTTTGTAGCATTTTTGCATTTGCCCCTGGTAAACGTAGGCCAGTGTACATGACGCCTTATACTCACTATGGAACCTAAGGGGTTAAACCTGCACATGTATAAAAAGGCTGTTTGATCCTGTCTTCTCTGGTCCTCTCCTACTTTCACTGTCCCCAATCCATCTCTTGATCGGACAGAGCCCTAGGAGGCACTCTGCACATGCTCAGTTTGGTGTGTATTTGTAGAGGGTTTTTTTTTTTTTCTTGGGAGGGTGCATGTGATCACCACAGGGCCAATCAGCATTGTCCACACAGAGGGTCAGAGGTCATGCATCCTCATGGGACAGTCAGAGTAGAATGAAGCCTCCTCCTACAAGCTTTAATCAGACACTGATAGAAGTCACAAGACTGCTATATACTGCTGATGAGAAAAGGTATTTAGCAGTTTATGTTTACTAAAATAATTGCATTTCCATGTTCTGTGTACTGTGGAAGACCCGATATAGTGAATGCAGGGTGCTGGGTTTAGCATGCCCCTTGTAGTCTATGGCTCGTATAGTGGGTGGGCTAATGACATCCTTGCTGCTCTATTTTTGTTGTGGAGGGCATTCTAGGAATTTACAGAATCAAGAGACGGTTTTATAAATGCATTCTGCATTTCTCTACCCAGTATTGCTCAACTAGGTAGAGAAATGTAGACTGCCCCCCATTTCCAAGCAATGCACATCTCCTTCCTGACAATCTGGAGCCCTACTACATAAATGTGTGTATATATAGAAATTCTACTTCTCTGTTTAAAGAACTTCAGGAAGAAATATCATGTACAGACATGTGATGAGTCACTGGTTCAACTTGTCCGCAGTCCTACAATTTTTACATATAGATGTTGGACATTAAACACAGAGCAAATGGAGTTTCCCCTATCAACAGCTAACACATAACATAAGTGTCTAAAATAACATATATTGGATAGAAGTCTTGGCCATATACCTGATTGTGTAATCCCTGAAGACAAATCTAAACCATCCATTTAATTGCATCTGGTCAGACAGGCCCTTGTACTACATAGTCACTGGGAAATATAAAGCAGATTGTATAGTGCAGGGGTCTCCAAACTTTCCAAACAAAGGGCCAGTCTACTGTCCCTTAGATTGGGGGGGGGCTGGACTGTGCCCAGTGGAAGTAGAAAATGTCTCATCTTTGGTATTAGGGGGAGAAATAGCTGGTGTCAGTGAGAGGAATGGTGCCCCATTGTTGGTTTCAGTGGGAGGAATAGTGCCCCATTGTTGGTGTCAGTCCGAGATATAGTGCCCCATCGTTGGTGTCAGTGGGAGGAATAGTGCCCCATCGTTGGTGTCAGTGGGAGGAATAGTGCCCCATCGTTGGTGTCAGTGGGAGGAATAGTGCCCCATCGTTGGTGTCAGTGGGAGGAATAGTGCCCCATCATTGGTGTCAGTGGGAGGAATAGTGCCCCATCGTTGGTGTCAGTGGGAGGAATATGCCTCAAAGGCCAAAGGGCCGCAGTTTAGAGACCACTAGTATAGCGTATATGGTCAGCTTTAAAATGGAACTGCGGGGGCACACACAAGCATAATTTAATCCAGTTTTGTATTTACATTTATTTTAAGATGTTACCTTCCCTCTTATTCACACCTGAGCGACACATTTTCGGGCATATTTGAAGCGTTTTGTAGAGCGACATCGGGCTCTTGCAAATGCCGATGTCACGCTAATACGCTCGTTTGACGCTTTTCTATTGATTCTATGTCAATGGAAAAGTGTCAGAAATGCTGGAATATGGCCGATTCACGCGACAAAAATACCTCCGGCAGTAGTGTGAGCGTAGGGCGTTTGGCTTCAGGCGTTTTTGAGTGGAGATGTGAGCCATCTCCATTCAGAAATAATGATTTTTTTTCCCCTCCAGCGTTTTGTAGCTTCATGCTTCAGGTATATTTGAGCTACAAAATGCTCAGGTGTGAATGTAGCCTTAGGGTCCTTTCACGCGAGCGGATGGTTCGGGTCCGTCTGTCAGTTTTTTTTAGACGGACCTGAACAGACGCTCCATTGTCCTCTATGGAGCGACGGATGTCAGTGGTGACATGTCTGCTGACATCAAATCCACTCCGATCCGCCAAAAACAGACGGATGGAAACCCTATTTTCCATCTGTCTATCGGATCGGATGAACATGGACAGACGGTCCGTGTTCATCCGATCCTCCATAGTGGAGAACGGAGCTCTGACAGGTCCATTTCTGCACAGAGTGCAGAGAAGGTCTTGTCATCCGCCGGCTCAGCGGGGATCCATGGATGGATCCCCGCTGAGCAGCAAAGCCCGTCCACTAGTGTGAAAGGACCCTAAGATTGTAAGCTCCAACAAGCAGGGCCCTCTTACTCCTACTGTATTTAAGTGTATTGTATTTGTACTGTCTACCCTCAAGTTGTAAAGTGATGCACAAACTGTTGGCGCTATATAAATCCCGTATTATAATAATAATAAAAAAAGATGCGGTGATTGGAAATACCTGAATTTGTCTTGGTTCCATGATCATCTAACCCCTGGAATCTCCAGCACAGCATGCTGGGAGAGGAGTGCAGAGCACATGGATGATCTCATCATATTGCTGCTGTGCCTCCATTGTGTAACTATTGGATGTGGTAGATCCTGGATCGAGCTGGGTTGCTTTTCTGTAGTATAGCTTGCAGGATAGTGCAAGAACTGGCTGCTGCGCTATTGGGTAGAGGTGCCTAAATGACAACTGAAAATTAGTTGACATAGAAAACAATTCACTGAGGCTGTGTAATTTCTTTTTACCTGAAGTTTTAAATTTTTGTTTCAGATTTTAGCTGTTAGACCCAGAATTTTGTCAACATGTTATGTGGGAACCTACATAGTTTGCATAGTTTATGGTAGATTATCTTGATCTGGCAAACCTGATCTGAAATGAAATCTGGATTTTTTTTTATTTTTGGCTGGCATCAGCAGATTTCTTACACAGGTCAAAGTTCAGATAATATGCAGCAATGATGGTCAGAGTACATGAACACGTATCCAATTAACATACTTTGCTCTCTTCACCCATCTGGCTAGAGAACATTTCCAAAGCATTCTCAAATAGATGAACACGTGATTTTAAGAACGGGCATCTCCTTGAGATATATTTAAGAGCAGCCTGGGAGCTACAGTCTCTGGGGGTATCCTAACCAATCCAGTTGATTCTAGGTATCACTCCCTACACCACCTGAACCTTGTTACTGAGTGTAATGGATGGCCTGGCTGGCTAAACCTGGCAATACGCTGTTTGAATCTTGAAAATCATACAGTGGATGGCCCTGTCAGCTGCCCCAGGCCAACATCCCTTGATTGAAAAATCAAGAGCTAGGTGGAGAAATGTCGGCTGAACAACACCTGCATCCAATTAGATGTGGGTATTGCTTGGGTGTTTTGTGAGCTGGAAAAATGCAGTAGCTGTAGTGGGAGATTAGTTCATCAGTGCTAAATAGCATGGATGGAGGAATCTTTTAGATTCTTTCTGTTCAAACTGCATATGCTTTATTCTAAGGCTCAGGAAGTGGGAGAGAGCAGAACCTAGGTTGGCCCTAGATGGCTCAAATTTAGGCTGATTCCTGCTGAATTGACTAACGTTTGAGCCATGTGTGGCCTTGCAAGTACTAAGCTGACTGATGTCAACTGAACCAGGTGGATAATTGGCCAACAGTGACTGCATCCTATCAGATGCAGTCACTGTTCGGCAGCACCACTGTTTTCAGGCAGTTGTGGGTGCTGCAGCTGTTGAATACAATAGCTGGCAGTGGAGATTCCTCCACCCACACTGTTTTAATGTCAATGTGAGCATCGATTTTGTGAATCAAGTTGGCTATGGCTAGCTTTAAAAATGAATTCCAGTGATGGTATATTTTTACATAGTTCTATTTGTCCAGCTTGGACCAATGTAACAATGTATTTACCTTTACCGTACCTCCTATGCAAGAAAGGGCATTGCTTACATTGAGATCCTGTGAAGAATCTGAGAAACCGGTGCTCAGGCTGGTGGTGTCTCCACTAGCAATCCTCTATATCAGGGTTATGCAATTAGTGGACCTCCAGCTGTTTCAGAACTACAAGTCCCATGAGGCATATCCAGACTGACAGCCATAGATAGGCATGACACCCAGAGGCAGAGGCATGATGGGACTTGTAGTTTTGCAACAGCTGGAGGTCAGCTAATTGCATATCCCTGCTCTATATGAAGAATCAAAGGGATAAAGGGCTGGAAATTCGGTATCATCCAGTTGCAGAAGTATTTATTGGTTACAGGGTAGATGCAACATGTATACGCTTATGTGCTTCGGCTGTGAAGTCTTAGTCATAGCTAAGGCCTCATGGCCGACACTCGTAAGTGTATCCATGTTGTATTTACCCTGTAACCAAGAAATACTTCTGCAATTGCATGATGCAGAGTTGTCCGCTTTGTATACCTTTTGCATCTATATACCATTCCTGACTGGAAGCTGGATATCCCTGGAGTAGACAGTATTGCTCCAGTGATCTCCACTTGAGTCCAGGTCCCATGCTTGAGCGGCTGCCCTGCTGCATTCTAAACACAGGAGGTTGGCAGCTCAGCACCGGCACCATTCAGGGAATGCTTTGCATTATGTAAATGAATGCAAAGTGTTCTCTGATTGGATGAGGTCGAGAGGTGGGCAGTGATGTCACGCTCTCCATCTTGTCCATTCGGAATCGGAGAACCGTGCTGAGCTGCAGAACCCCTTTGCTTAGATTGCATCAGGCTGGCCGCTTAGCATGGGACCCAGAAGCAATTAGTGATCTCTAGAGTAAGTAGTCTACTAAAGTGATTTGCAGCTTTCAAGAACATCAGGCAGGTATGGTATCGACACAGTTACATGTAAAATTATACCATGCCCGAAATTAATCTTTATAGCCAAAGCTCTTTTGGCTGTACTTGACCTATGGATCACAGGAGTGCAGTTCATTCTATTTTCAGCTGACAGCGGGCTAACACCTGCCGTTGGCTGACATCACAGGGCCACTTGAGACTTGGTTAAGTACCCAATTTTACAGTTGGGATCCACCTAGATGCCTGGACCAGCAGCTGGCCTAGCCTCTCAGCGAGCTGCTGGTGGACTGAGCCAACCTCTCCCGTCCCCTTCACAGCTCTGCACTCCAGTAAGCCATGGAGGGGCATAGAAGAGTTTCCGTGACTGACAGTCACCAGCTCTCTGCAGCTGAAGACCAAGAACTGAGCAATGAGCGATCTTTTGGTTGTTCAGTTCTCGGTATGAATTCGACTGGGGACAGATGCAGCATCGGGGCGATGCTGCATCCACTTAGGTGAGTATAATTTAGTTTTTTTTTTCTCAGGAATTCCAAGCTTCTCTTTTAAGGAGAAATATCAGAACTCCTTTCCAGCATCACCAATTTTGAATATGCTGCATTTGTGCAGATGTACCAAAGGTCTCTGCCAGATCTTTGGGTTCCAGAAAATACCTGGGGCACATCTGCACAAGTGCGGTGGGTTTTCCAAGCATGTGCATACTCTACTGGTATCTCAGACCTTGTGACCTGTGATGTTTGCACGCATGCACTGAAATCCCCTGTGCATGCGCTGATTAGCCACAGGTCTCCTCTGGGCCCCAAAGACCTGCAGCACATCTGCACATGTCCAGAATCCCATGCCTGTCAGTAAAGCATATGTGATATGGACATCCCAAGAGATAGCAGGGTTGCTGAACAAGCGAGATCACTAGATTTCCCCATCCATGTTAACCACCATGAGTGGATGAATCTTCCCTACTGGCTATTGTAATGTGACAGCTGACACCCATGGCTGTCAGAATACCTGAACAGTGCCTTCATCTGATTGGATGCAGGCACAGTTTGACCAAGAATTTTCTATCCAGCTCCTTTTACAAAATTCAAGTGAAATTTGGAAGGAATTTCGGAAGATTCAACTTACTGCTGCTAAATAAAGTGGCCTCTTCGTGAACTCAGCCGGATTGTCCAAGCATGGGGATTTAATCTCTCAGGTAACAACGTCATCAAGATGTTTCAGGGAGATGGCTGGACAAAATAGAAGCAGAATTTTTCATTGTGTGTCATCTGCTGTTTATTGAGGATCTGTTTACAGACAGACGGGGCTGTGCTCACTATGTGGTCAATGAACTCAGATAGGAGACTTTATAATGCCAATGAGTAAATAGCCTGGGGCAGATGTCTGTGAATTGCAACCTGTGGTCAGGCAAAGAAAAATATTAGGGGCTGTAAGAGAATGATATTATTTGTTTCATCAGAACATACTGTACATACAATGGGCCCAGCTAGGTATGGAGGACATAAATATATGTTTTATATAAAGCTGACTTCTATTAGATTTTGTGTTGCCTAAGCATTGGTTAAAATACGTGTAAAAAGCGTAAATCGTTTGCCTGATAATTCAGGCTAAGCTCGCCGCTATTACTTGGTTGAATGGGTCCACAAGATTCATAAACTTTTAGTGCCTAGTATAGTAAGTGCAGCGCAATTGCATATAAATGTGCAGTATTACAACAACATAAATGATAAATTAAAATCCATAGAAAAAGTCCCATAAATAAATAATACAACAGCATGAACAATGATGAATCAAAAATCAATAAAAAAAGTCCCTTACACAGGACTCCACCACGGTGTATATAATTTGTGACGGTACATACAACGTTTTCCAGTGTGTCCAGTGCCCACCACCTCCAGATGAAGTGCCTGCTCATCTCAAATATCTGACCCTCTACAAAGTCATAATGGCCTTAGTGAACTCCCACTCTGAATGGTACAGCAACACTCCTCTTGCTCATGTCACACAAGGAAACGCTACTTCAGACCTTTCTCCTTAACCCTTAAGCGTCAATGCAACATATTATAAGATAAAATGGAAAAACCATAGTGCTCTCTGCTACCAAACATTTATCATAACCAACAAGGGGTTAAAAGCACTCACAGGAATATATGAAAAACATGCATAGAATCAGCTCAGCACGCTGACATGACACCAATGGCTAATGTATGACGTCACAAGCTTTGGCTCCTCCCATACGCGTTACGCTCTCCTAATGGACTTCTTCAGTACTATTACCTGAACCAACTGCACTCCTATGATCCACAGAAGTACAGCCATACAAGCTTTTGCTGTACTTCTCCTTTTAAAGAAGAGGAGATCAGAGGAAATGATCTCATCAGTAGGTTCATTCATTGTTGCTCTACAACTAAGCTCTTGACAGCGTGAAACATGTCAGACTGAAGGCGCAGGTGGATCAGTCCATGCACAGGAAGGTTTATTTATTATTGTACATGATTTATATAGCCCCAACAGTTTGTGTAGCACTTTACAATATAAAGGGAGACAATACTGCAACAATACAATTCAATATATGAGGGCCCTGCTCCTGAGAGCTTGCAGTCTAACAGTGAGGGACATTTTCATAAAAGGTTTTTACAAGGCTGCTTCTTCTTTTCTTGAATGTTGTGTTTATGAAGCAGACAGTGATCTGCTAGAAGCCTGCACCCAAAACAGAAACCTAATTATAGATCTAGGTTTATCCCAAGCATGTTTGAAGCCATTTACTGTTGACTATCTCACAACCTCTGTTGGTAGTTTATTCCAATCATCAACCACCCTTTCAGTAAAAATTCAGGGGAACAAGAGGCAAAGGTGTCTGCAGCGGCGCTATACAGTCATTCCTCAATATGAGACTTGCAAATATGGATATCCTGTAGCACAGGTCGCATACGTCTATTTCAATTGTATATTCAGTGGTTAACCCAGAGTTCTGTTTTTCGGAGCATCTTCAGTCAACAAGTGAAGTTAAAACTGCTAATACTGTCTAGTTTACTGCATACTGCTCTATGAATGCAGGGCTTCTGAGAGGGATAGCAATGTAATTAATAGAGAGTAGGCATTGCCTGGTCTTCAGACAGTGAAGGACCAGAAGTCCACAGACCAGAAATTCTGGAATTTTAGGAGTAAAGCTGACTTTGAAATAATGAAGGGTGAAAGAAGGAGTGTAGGTCAGAAGGAATGGAACCTGAAGAGGGCAGATTGAGGCAATTGTAAGATGGGCCTCTGTGTGGTGGTGTGGCCTCCAACCTTTCAGAGACTCAGAACCTTACTATGGAGAATATTTGGAATTTCCAGAACATTTATTCAAATTCGTCAAGAAAATTTGCCCTCAGAACATATAATAATAATAATATTATTATTATTATTATTAATAATTTTTTTTTTTTTTTACTAGACAGGGTTTTTCAGCAAATGGGCTTTTTTCCTGGAGCACACTCATTGACTATTCAATTCTAAATGAAGGAAGAACTATAGTCTTTTAATGATTTTTAGATATACCAGTGACGGTGATCAGTTTAATACAAATAATATTTCAAGATTAATGTTTTCATTACCACAAGTTTTAGTATATATTCATTAATTGCATAGAGTGTATCTTCTGCTCGTGTCTACTTTTGACAAGACAGCAGTTTAATATTTAGGAATTACGAAATCTGCCAGGCTTAGGGAAAAGTAACTCAGCCTAGAGGGCCTGAGAGTTTCATGGGCCAGTAGAATGTTTACAGAGACATAAAACCAAGATTGCACCGCTCCAGGTGTACTGGGATCTCTCCTGCAACAGTAGTAGCTGTGTGCCAGCCTCAATCTGCAATTGGAGCATGGAACACACAAAAGAAAAAGGTGACGGCACTTCCGCCTAGAAACTCCATTTATTGTAAATCCATTAAAAGTAAAAATACAGCTAGCACTCACCTGCTCTGTGGCTTCATCAGACGAGCTTCACACACCTGTGCTTAGCAATGACTAAAAACAGGTGTGTGAAAACACATCTGATGAAGCCACAATAAATGGAGTTTTTAGTCGGAAGTGCCGTTACCTTTTTTTTCTTTTGTGTGTTCCAGTAGAATGTTTGTTTTCTTCACTTACTAAATCCACTTCTACATGACAAAACACGTGTAAAATCATTCATATTTATTAGAGCTGCACGATTCTGGCCAAAATGAGAATCACGATTTTGTTGCTTAGAATAAAGATCACGATCCTCTCACGATTCTCGCGGCATAATATATTAAATATACAAAATAAATTGGGCTAAAAGCACTGTTTAGTTTTTTGAAAGGGTAATTTTTCCAAAAAAATTGCGTTTAAAAGTCCACTGCGCAAACATCGTGTGACATAAAATATTGCAACAACTGCCATCTTATTCTGTAGGGTCTCTGCTAAAAAAAATGTATTATGTTTGGGGGTTCTAAGTCATTTTCTAGCACAAAATAATGGATTTTTATTTGTAAACAGCAAGTGTCAGGAAAGATTTAGTCTTTAAATGGTTAAACCAAACATCTTCTATACAAGGGGAGTTCATTCAGAGTGCATTCCTTTGAAGTAATTACTTTGTATCTCTTTTAGCGTCTTTTATCAATGGTGATTCAGAACTTGGCTCTCTGCCCAGACTTGGAAGTCTCCCCTGAGACTCAAGTCGCTCCGACTTGAAAAGACTTCAGGCGACTTGCATTGACTTTTATTACAGTCAAGTCACGCTGAGTCGCCCCGCAAGTCGGACTCCATTAACTGCACTGAAAATCGCTGTAATGCCCAATGGAGATCGCAGGGGGGGGGGGTGGATCGAGATCGCGATTTTAATACGATTAATCGTGCAGCTCTAATATTTATGTATACATAGTATAATACTGGCTGTTGAGAATGGTGCAGCCACGGAGCTGTATGGTCATAAGCACAGGTACATGGCCCGGGATGTAAGTGCCATCTGTAATTTTAGTGATGCTGAACCTCCATGATTGAAAAAACTGAAATACAATGAATGAAAAGGGGCGGGCCAGCGACAATCGTAATGGGGGTGGGGGGCTAGATGATGCTGGACATCCTCCAGCCAGGAACTGAGGTTCTGGCGTCACTTTCTATTGCACACTCAGTGATTCAGAGGCTCACAGTTTGCAGTGAAATCAGACAAAGCAAATTCAGTACAGGAAAGGAGCCTGTACAACTGTGCAAGACAAGACTGGAATTTCGCTTCAGGGCTTTGTTTATCCTGTGCTTGTTTTCCCACATTACACAGAAATGTGTTGCCCTCTGCAGATGCATGCTGGTCCCATTAATACTTAAAGGGATTGTAAAGGCAAAAGGTTTTTTATCCTAATGCATTCAAGATAAAAAACCTTCTGTGTGTAGCACCCCCCCTAACACTTACCTGAGCCCCATCTCTATCCAGCCATGTGCACGAGTGGCTCGGCCGTCCGGGACTCCCCTAATTGGCTGAGACACAGCAGCGACGCCATTGGTTCCCGCTGCTGTCAATCAGTCAGCCAATCGGGGGGGAGAGGGGACTGGGCCGAACCACAGCTCTGTGTCTGAATGGGGACAGGGAGCCGCAGCTCAGCTCGGGTGCCCCCATAGATAGCTGCTTGCTGTGGGGGCACTCAACAGAGGGAGGGGCCAGGAGTGCCAGCGAAGGACCCGAGAAGAGGAAGATCTGGCCTGATCTGTGCAAAACCAAATGCACAGAGCAGGTATAACATGTTTATTATTTTTAAAGAAAAAAAAAGACTTTAGTATCATTTTAATGGCACCCCCCACATATCTAGCAAACACGGGTATGTTTGTGGCCACCAAAACACATGGTACCGCAGTACCTAAGTTCCTGATATAATCAAGACTCGTGCACAGTCCATAGTCTTGCGTTGGATATCGAGAGACCGTCCACTGCTGGACCATGGGGGGTTATGTCTGCCAAGAGAGCAGAGGATCAGATAAGTAAAAGTGTTTTCACCTTACCGTAGAATAGACCCCATACACACTATACAACTTTTGTTGTCTGATTTCCTTTAGATTTACCAAAACCATGTAGTGCAAAGGCCTGCCTGATTACATACAGATTGAAACTCTTAAGGTTTGACCTGATGATATTATATGGTTTTAGTAAATCTGAAGGCAAAAATCTACAGAAAATTGTATAGTGTGTAGCATTTAAGTCTTGTAGTGCAGGCACAGTCCTACTGCAAGGGAGAATTTTTAGGTTTCCCAGAGTTTATCTACAATGGCTGAGAGATGTAATGCAGCCATGTGAATTGATACATTTTATATGATGGTGATAATGGAAATAGATTTCATCTTGACTTCACATACCATGGTAATGCATCGGACTTCACTGTGTCTGCTTCCTGTTCTACCAGTTGCACCATTGCACAAACACGGGAACTCCCACCATGCCCTGATTTATTTGGATAGTTGTATTCTGTTTAACAAGGACCTGATATTCAAGTATATGTACAAAATGTTATTATTTCTTTAGGGCCTCGGTCACAGGTATGACCGTGCTGCCCCTCGGAAAATCAATCTAGGGTGTAAAAAGTGTTGGTTTATTTATTTCTGCTGTGTCTGTTCCCTCCATTACTTCTTGAACCCTATGAAAAGTAAAGGAGGGCAAATCACAATGAGGGTGATGGGGACACAGGCGGCAGTAAAAACCTGCTTGCAACCCCTCTACTATATTCCAAAAAAAAAGTTTGGGTTAGGCTGTATAGTGCCTGTACACTGTTCACGAAAGAAAGACAAACCTGAACTATTGTGTTTACCTGGTGGGGTAGTAGTCTCCGTGCAATGGAGTATGTGGAAATAAGTGGGTAGTGGTAGTACATCACGTCAGTCCAAGTTTCTAGCCATTGCACTAAATACATTACAGCTGACACCCAATTTTTCTTTAAAACTATCTTTTTTTTTTTTTTTTTTTTTTTTCAAATATTTTTTTTAGTAGAGTAAGAAGTCAGTACAAGTATGTTTTGTTGTCAGTGAACATTACTTGGATTCTTGAGATTACCTACTAACTTTTGCACTGTATCTTTATTTTTAGCTACCTTTGTATCAGTGCAATCCGGATAGAATCGGGTCAGAGAGAGGCTTTTGTTGCTGTTATAGACCATGATTGATCTTAGTATGCCAGTACACCCAGAAAGGCAGAGTACATAAATAATGTTTGTTTTGCAGCTTTAGGCCCCTTTCACACTTGTGCGATGCAATTTTACCGTGATTTTGGATCAGTACGACTTTGGTCTGACTTTGTTGCAACGAAAACATATTACAAAGTCCTACAGAAATCGCATCTATATTATTCAGATGCGACTTTGAGGGTTTAACATTGAAGTCTGTGGACCTCAAGTTGAATCAAAGTTGGGCCAAAGTAATGCAGGGACTACTCTGATGTTGGCACGACTCGAAAGTCATACAGATATGGACGGTACTCATTGGAAATAATGGGAAACGACTTGTCATGCGACTTTGCAGTCCCAAGTCGCACAGGTGTGAAAGGGGCCTTAAGAGCATTATGGGGCTGATTTACTAAAACTGGAGAGTGCAAAATCTGGTGCAGCTGTGCAAGGTAGCCAATCAGCTTCTAACTTCAGCTTGTTCATTTAAGCTTTGACAATAAAACCTGGAAGCTGATTGGTTCCTATGCAGAGCTGTACCAGATTTGCATTACAGCGTTTAGAATTGGAGAGCGCTGATATGTGAATGGCAAAACGCAGGACTCGCATTTGAAATGCCATTCATTTGAATGATACCTCAAAACACGGTGTGGGTCTGCCGCGATTGTCGGGCGATAAAGCGTGCGGCGACCCGCATCACGGGACGCATTTAGCCCCAAAGTAGTTCCCGAACTAGTAACTTCAGTCCTCCTCCCCTTTTTTCTGAACTCTAGACAATTTTTAAAATTCAGCACTTTGAATGGATGTAGAGAAGAAAGGGCTGCAGATAGACAGTAAGTTGTACCAACCTATACACAGTATCTCACAAAAGTGAGTACACCCCTCACATTTTTGTAAATATTTTATTCTATCTTTTCATGTGACAACACTGAAGAAATGACACTTTGCTACAATGTAAAGTAGTGAGTGTACAGCTTGTATAACGGTGTAAATTTGCTGTCCCCTCAAAATAACTCAACACACAGCCATTAATGTCTAAACCGCTGGCAACAAAAGCAAGTACTTCAATAAGCTATGAGCCATGATTTGTCTGCTTTGCAAAGAAAAGCACAGAGACCCAGTGATGACATCATTAAATCAAAAAAAAGATCATGAGAACGGAAAGGTTTTATTTGAAAACTGCATAAGGGGGGGAATCCCCAACGTTATTGGACGTTTAGATCAATTGAGGAAAAAAAAAAAAATGCTGGCCCTTTTAAAAACGCGCAAAAACGCTGGTAATGGCTGAAAAAAAATCACCGATAAGCTATTGATGTTTTTAGGACATTTTTTTAACATCCTCTGTGCATGAAGCCTAAAGGTTCATTCACACAAGAGCTTAGGGGTAGTAAAACTCTGCAGTTGACCTGTTTTTTTAGCTGCTGAGGCGGGGGCTGGGGGTGTACACATGCCATGGCCACAATGTTTTGCTTCACAGCCAGGGTGGATTTGATTTAAATCATGAATTCAATCACTAGTAAAAAGGCTTGATTTAAATTGTAATTTTTAAACAGCACCTACTCTGATCCGCTGTTGACTCACCGACAGTCCTATTCACTTTAATGGGATGTCTGGTGATGCGGCAGTGACACACCTAGGTGAGGGTTGTGGCAGCAGCAGGTGAGTGGATGCCCGCTAACAGGTGCTGCCATGATGGATCTGAAATGACAGGTGCTCTTTAAATGCCAGGACTTATTCTTGCTGGTAGTTAATAAACCTTCATTTTTTTTTCAAATATTAAAGATTCTATTTAGAATAATAAGCTGTCAGGTTAGTAAAACGCGATATCAGGACTGATTCAGTCATTCAGTTTGTAGTGTACATAGATTTGCAAAACAATGAGATAATGTAATATTCCTGAACTTTCTCCTGGTTACTGTGAAATTATGTGACTGCATCAATGCAGTGCATGTCATCTCAGTTTGCAGAGCTTGGATTCATTGAATGAGTTTACCAAAAATGTAAATATTGCAGAATATACAGCTTCATGCTACTTCCATTTCATACTGAATGCACTAAATGATTAATGTATCTTAAATAGAAAACTATCTTTAGATACCCCAAAAGCATTTTATTAAAATAAATTTGATAAAAATAAAAAAAAATTTGATTTAAATAAAAAAAATCCAATTTTTCTTTTTATATTAAAAAAAAAAAAAAAATCATTTTTATCCACCCTGTTCACAGCTGCAGCAGAAATTATACCCTGCGTTGCTTTCAACGGGGGTAACTTCTGCTGGATGCAACCCATTGAAGTACTTGGGGCCACTCTGCAAGGATCCCACAACTGCGTGCAGTGTATTTGATTGCCGCACGCTAGTGCAGGGATCAAGGGGTTAAAGGCAGTGAGGAGATGATACAATGCCTCCTGTCTGTCATATGTCTGAAAAGCAACCTGAATGTAGGTCGCTCTTTACAGACCAAGTCTAGTGTAAATGAACCCTGGAGATATAGCCCACTTTGTACTGTGACCCTGCTTTTATCGGTGTATATTCCCATTCCAGGAAGGACTTTATGGCAATATTTAAGGACACTTCTTTTTGCTGAGTATAGAGCAAACTGCTTTGTATTTCCGTCCATCAATGAAATCTTGTAGAAGTGGAGTGCACATGTGTTGCGTTTCTTTGTGTGGCTCCATAATACATGAAGATGCTGTTGGAGGGGGAAAGATGGGCAGATGTTAATCAGGCACATCTTGTATAGGCCATCTGTCTGTGCGGTGCTGCCGGTCATTTTAGCATTTGTAGTGTGGGGCACCTGCTATTCCCAAGGCACCCTGGACCCCTGTAGACCCCAATCTGCCTGCCTGTTTTATTCTAGCCTTTCCTCTGACTTTGCATCACTTCCCGATCTTCTGATGCTTTCAGCGGTGCCTTGGGTACCATTATCTGGGGCATCCGTAAAAGGCTCACGCTTGGAAGAGTCGGTGGAGGTGGTGGGGGATAGAAGAGGGAGGATGTGTGACATGGAAAGGGGAAGAATGAAAAAGGGAGGTCATGTGACAGCGAGGGGAGACCGGCTATAATAAAAAGGGAGGTCATGTGACACTGCAGGATATTTACAGCCTAATCCCATTGTGTCCACTCAACCTTATCAGGCTTTGAGCACCTCCAGCTCTGCTAATGGCCAAGCCAGTTAAAGCTTCTTTGTGTTTGTGTGGTGTTATCCCACGTCTCGCAACCCCTCCCACCTTCGTTTTTTTGGCATATAAAAAAAAAAGACATCCTATTAATCGGAGAAAGATCCTGACAATATTTGCATTTTACGATTAGAGGTGTAAAAATTTCTGTAGGCTTATTTTAACCTCGGATGACCTTTGGAAATCTGCGGTCATGTAGCTGCATTGAATGCAAATCGCTGGATTCTCCAGGTGACAAACAGAAGCTTTTGTATTGGCATCAAAGGGACACGTTTCGTCATTGTCTTTAAACTTTGCAGTAAAGGTGTGATTGTTACAGGAAAGGGATTTGTGTAGCTGAAGAGACCATACAATTGATAATGAAGAATTGTGTGAGCGAGGGGAAAAAAAGTAATTTACGGAGGTCATACATGGTCCACTCCTGGCTTGATGTGAGATTGCCTATGATGGTCTAGATCAGGGTTTCTCAACCAGGGTTCCTCCCGAGGTTTCTAGGGGTTCCTTGAGCAATGATCAATTTCTACCTCTCCGATAAATTCCCAATGACATCATTGATCTTTTTAGCTATCTGTAAGGGGTAATTCTTCCCAATGACCACAAGTGTAAGGAGCATTCTTCCCATTGACCATCACACTAATCTATCATGAGCTGTAGATGTTTAATTTTTAGCAGGGGTTCCCCGAGACCGGAGAATTATTTAAAGGGTTTAGAAAGGCTGGTCTAGAGCAGTGGTGCTCAACTTAGTCAAGGCACCCTATAAAATTCTGCACAATGTCGTGGCACCCCATTCTACAATGGTAATGTTGTGCAGGTGCCTGACTTCCTGCTTATCAACAATTGGCATTGGTTGTTAGGAGGCCAATGAGGGTTGTAATGGTGCACATTCAAAACCTGTGGCTTTGTGTAACTAAATAAAAGGCAGGTTTGATCCACCTGCTGGCCTGTATACAATTTTTGGGCAACTTTTAGGAATTTTGCCAAAGCATCCCAGAAAAAAACCTGAAGGCACCCTGGTTGAAAAAGACTGGTCTACAATTGGGCCATAGAAGACTCCTCTATGAGTAATGAGTACTTCTACCAGTCCAACCAAACCTCTGTTTGATGGAGACTAATAACTTTCTCTTCTGTGCAGAATAACACGCTGCTGCACATTAGCCAAACTTTAGCCCAGGTTCACATTGGTGTGGGAATGAAATGGTACGAGTTCAGCTGAACTTGCACCATTTCATTCCCGCATATCAGTCCCGACTTCAGGTGCGATTTCAGGGACATCTGTGCGGGTTGCACAGATGTCAATGGAAATCGCCAAAAGTAGTACAGAAACGACTTTTTGGAAATTGATGTGGCGCTGCAAATGCAGCGTCGCACTGATTCGGACGGTGCCATTGCTCGCAATTGCCGCCAATTTGGTGTCATGTCAAATCGCAAGCCAAAATGCATCAATGTGAACCAGGGCTTAAACCTAGTACACATGAGATTATCAGATGAATTTTTTGCATGCTAATCTCATATTGAAAATGAAGAGGTTACTACAGTATGACAGAATAAACATTCAGAAGTGATGTAATGTATTGTATTTTTGGACAAAAACTGTACTGATTAAACAAAATTAATCGTACGAGAAAAATGTTTGGTTTTTGTCGCTTCGGAAAATGTTGGACGTACCAAACACAAATTATCGTACAATCGCTTCGAAAGCGGCATTTTTTTACTATTTTCTGATTGTGTGCATGGGAGTGTTACTAAGTCCACAACAGTAAAATCCATCTGTATATGCAGTAAAGCATGCTTGTTATACTCCCCTTGAAACCTAAGGGGTTAATCCTGTGCATTGTGTAAAGGATTTTTGATCCTGTCTTCTCTGATCCTCCCCTTCTTCCACAGTCCCCAATCCATTTCCTGATAGTACAGAGCTTTGGGGGCACTCTGCACATGCTTAGTGTGGTGTGTATTGCTATAGATTTTTTTGGGGGGAATGTACATGTGATCAGCACAGGGCCAATCAGAACTATCCATAGGGCCAGGGGTCATGCAACCATATAGGACAGTCAGGGGAAAATTAAAACTCTTCCAAGCTTATCCAGACACTGATAGAAGTCACAAGACTGCTACAATGGGTAAAGAAAAGAATTACCCCTCTTTAATCACATTTTGTTGCTTTGCAGCCTTAAATGAAGACCGAACCATTTTTTTTGTTTTATCCAGCTGTATTTAGTGCAACTTTATAACATCCAAGTGAAAGATATAACGCCAACATGTCAGAAAAAAAAAAAACAGAATCATTGAGTTGGAAAAAGGATCACCCCTTGTGTCAGTATTTTGTTGGAGCACCTTTTGCTTTAATTCCATCCTTTAGCCTGTTGGGCTATATCTCTACTCACTTTGCACATTTAGACTTTGCAATATTTGCCCATTCTTCTTTGCAGAACTGCTCAAGTTCATAACGTTTCAGATTTACACGTTTCACTCATCTCTATATCGGGTTGTCCGATTTCCTACCTTAATTTCGTTTTCCACGAGGTTGTTTTATGACTGTGTTCCCCACTAGGAAAAAGGTTGAGTTACTAAGACAAAAAAAAAAAAGACTGTACAACCGCAATATAGAAAGTGAACCTACAATATTTCAACGTGATTTATGTCGACCTATTTTGTTTTTTTTACCAAGCCAGAAGTAAATTCCGACGTTTCGTTGTTTTACACTAATTTCTCCCCATTAAGAAAAGAAATGGGTAACATCGTCAGAACACTGA
>BLSH010073046.1:775709-791232 GCA_018402905.1 Glandirana rugosa | reverse complement strand
CCCCCCCCCCCCCCCCCCCCCCCGAGTGACTTCTCAGCCGATCGGGAAATGGGTAACATACCCGCACTTCCTGATTGCCGGAGAGGCATTTAAGTGTTAGGAAAGCAAATGAATATTTAACCACTTCAGCCCTGGAAGGTTTTACCCCCTTCGTTACCAGAGCACTTTTTGGATTCATCACTGCGTCAATTTAACTGACAATTGCGCGGCCATGCGATGTTGATGTCCTTTTTTTTCCACAAATAGAGCTTTCTTTTGGTGGTATTTGATCACCTCTACATTACTTCTGATCACCGCTATTAACAAAAAAGGGTGGCAATTTTGAAAAAAAAAAAAACAATATTTTTTACTTTTTGCTATAATATCCAAAAAAAAAAAGAAAATTTAAACAAATTTATTCAATTTTGGCCGATATATAATATTCTTCTACATATTTGTGGTAAAAAAATTGCAATCTGCGTATATTGATTGGTTTGCGCAAAAGTTGCTTAGTTTGCAAACCATGAGAATTAATTTATGGCGGGTTTTTCTTTTACTAGTAAAACTAGTTTTTATTGGGACTGCGATATTGTGACGGACATATCAGACATTTTTGACACTTTTTTGGGACCATTGACATTTATACAGCGATCAGATCTAAAAATAGCCACTGATTACTGTATAAATATCACTGGCAGGGAAAGTGTTAACCTGCAGGGGGCAATCAAGGGGTTAACTGTGTTCCCTAGGCGTGTTCTAACTGTGTGGGGCTGGACTGGCAGGGGCATAAAAGATCTAACTGATCCTGGTGACAGAGATCAGTAGATCTCTGTCATGCCGCCTGTCAGAACGGGGAACCGCCAGGTTCCCCTTTCTTCCTGTGTAGTAGGCGTTTGCGGGTCGCCGGTGGACACCGAGTCCGCCCGACCCGCGGCCACACTGAGGGAGCGCGCGGCTATCACGAGAGTGCGGCAGCGTACGCTCGCCCCCTAGCCGCGCCTGTGCGAATTGCCTTTTATAAATGGCGATTCGCGTTACGCTGCCACTCAGCAGCATAAATGTACGCAAGCCGGTCTTTAACTGGTTAAGATAAAAAATCCCTTCTGCCTTTACAACCACATAATTTCCTGCCCTCAAGGAGCTTACAGTCTAAGCTCTATATCTCCCCTATATGCATACTTTATCGTTTCTCATGTGCGTCTGCCGAAAAAGGGATTTTACTATACCTGAGGGCTGGACATACAGTATGCACATAACCTGAACTGATATGTGTGTTTTAGAAAGACAAAAAGTGCTTATGGGTTAAAGAACAGGATTTATGTGAATTTCTAGCTGATCTCTGGACAGCCTCATACATGCTTTTAAAATGTTCACCTAGGAACTGTTTTAATTGCTAAAGGATATGTAACTTTGCTTAACCAGACTTTGGGACAGATTTACTAAAACTGGAGCACTCAGAATCTGGTGCAGCTGTGCATGATAGCCAATCAGCTTCTAACTTCAGCTTGTTCAATTAATCTTTGGCAATAAAACCTGGCAGCTGATTGGCTTCTATGCAGAAGTGAGCCGGATTTTGCACTCTGCAGTTTTAGTAAATCAATCCCATTGTGTTTATAAGCATCATACAGCACAGTAAGGGCAGATGACCTCACTTCTCTCTAGTGAATACAATAAAGCTTAAAGTGATTGTAAAGGTTCAGCTTTTTTTTTTTTTTTAATATGTCATACCTCTTCTGTGCAAGGGTTTTCCACCTCTTCTGGGGTCCCCCAGCGGTGCTCCTGGCTCCTCCCCGCATCAAGTGACCCGTCAGGGAAGCGCTTTCCCTGGGGTCACCCGTGCGGGCGCGCTACCGTGTCCTGCTGCTGGGTCCATTGACACAGACAACAGGACTCGGGCCAGCTCCGGCGTCATTGGATTTGATTGACTGGAGCGGGAGCCAATGGCTCCGCTGCTATCGATCTATAGAATGAGGACCCGAAACACCGGCTGGAGTGGGAGTGCTCGTCCCCGGCGCAGGAACAATTGGACTCAGGTAAGTAAATGAGGGGAGGGGGGCAGCTGCAACGAAAACAGGTTTTCACATTAATGCATAGAAAGTGCACAACCGTAAAATCTGTCTGTTATACTCACTGTGGAACTTAAGGGGTTAATCCTCAGCATTGTGTAAAAAGGCTCTTTTATCCTGTATGCATAGATTCTTCCCCCTTCTGCAGGGTCTATCTGTACAAGTCTATATAATACACAGCGGGGATGAAAGGCTGCACATGCTCAGTTTGATCTTTTATGCTGGAGATTACATTTCCTGTTTCAGTTGCACTTTTCAGGTCCCATGATACTGACATCACACATGTGGGCGTGTATAGAGGCTGTCGTGGAAATCTCCTCCTACCTGAACACATAGCTCTGGAAAAACTGTGCAGTTTATCCGTGTTATACAGATCAGCGAAAACGCACAGAACGATTGTTCTCTTAATGTATAGAATGCATTAAGATAAAAAAAAAAATTTGCCTTTTACAGCTCCTTTAAGCTGGCTACACACTATACAGCTTTCATTGTTCAATTTTCTTTAGATTTACCTTCAACTGTGTATATTGCAAGGGCCTGCCTGATTGCATACAATTTGGAAGTGTTTTAGGTTTGAAAATTGTATAATGTGTATCCAGCTTAAAGGCTTGTACACACTATAAGAAAATTGGACACGCATTTTCGTCCAAAGAATTTTCGTATGATTTTCGTATAGTGTGTACACCACTTTAATTTTCGTATGAAAATTCTCGGAGGGACAAACTCCAATTTTTCTCGGATGGAAACAGAACTAACTATTTTTGTTTAATGTGTACCATTTTCGTACAAGAAAAATCAGAAAAGAGAGACCGTGCATGGTCAGAAACCATAAACCACAAAAAAAAGCCATTTTCGTACAAATTTTCTTTCATCTGTTCCGGTTTCCTGTGCAACAGCGAAAAAAATTGGACGAACGTTTGCCCAATTTTCTTATAGTTTGTTCCCCACTTAAGTCACCAATCTGACCCTACTGCAGTGATTGGACACTGAAAGAGCAACAAAATACTTCCTTGTTCGCATGCTAAGGCTCGGTTCACACCTAGGCGATCTGACTTTGCTCGGCGATTTGAAAGCGATTCGAAAGCGATTTGAAAGAGCCTTCAGAGCTACTTTGGGCATTACAACGTGACCTCCATGCCAGGAGACTTTGCCTGTGGGCAATCAGAGAAGAGAGGGAGGGGGAGTTGCCTTAAAAAAATTATTTTCTTTTTCCTGTAAAGTTGCTTCTCCATAGACGGTGATCCGACTTGGAAGCGACTTCCATTTACTTCTATGGGCTGAAATCGCCTCGAAGTCGCTTTAAAATAGTACAGGAACCATTTTTGAAATCGCCATGGAGTTGGAGCGACTTGAGTAGCGCATATTAAGACGGCTCTATTCATTCCAATGGGATTTCTGATGTCAGGCGATTTGAGGCGAATTGGGGCGACACAAGTCGGATCGCAAATCCCCTAGGATCGCCTAGGTGTGAACCGGCCCTTACTGTCAACACGTGCATTGCAGTAGAGCCTGATTGGCACTCTGCCTTTTGTAGTGTAAGGCTTTTTCAGAAGGGCTTGTCGGTGTATGGACTCCGCTTTGCTCAGCAGGGATCGATCCCTTGATCCCCGCTGAGCAGGCGGATTACAGGTCCATCTCTGCTCACTGTGCAGAGACTGATCTGTCAAAGCCCCGCTCTCCTCTATGGAGATTGGAAAACGGACCGCCTGTCTGTCTTCTTCCGATCCGATTCTCCAGACGGATGGAAAATAGGGTTTTCATTTGTCTGGATTTCACGGATCGGATCAGATATCGGCGGAGATGTCACCACTGACATTCGCCACTCCATAGGACTGAATAGAGCATTCGATCAGGTCCGCCTGAAAAACTGACAGGCGGACATGATCGGAACACCCGTGTGAAAGGGGCCTAAGGCAGGCCAAGCACTGCAGCAGGACCTGGCCAACATTCGAATTGTGTATAGGCAGGCTGAATGTACCAAGTTGATCAATCGATCAACTTTGGAACAAACGGCATGCCGGGATTTACCGATGATTATCGCTAGCAGCTTCCCCCGGTAGTGTTTAGTCTTCCTTTTTTTTTTTTTTTTTTAATGACAAACAGGTGAACGAGATCAGCTTGCTGAAAATCTCGTGTGTTAATGCGTTGTCGAGCTACACAATGGTTGTTCTTTACTGCTCCTTCTCACAAAGCAGGTACATAAATTGTTTGAAAACAATTTCCTCCTTATGTGGCTGAAGCCGGCCATACATGGTTTCCAATTTGTCAGGTTCAGCAGGGACTGGCCAATTTCAAACCATGTATAGACCGGGAGGTTGTAAAGATGTCAATCTGCCAATCGTCTCTTGCACAACCACCCTGTCAATTTTTCCCTGTCTGATCAGTGATGCAGGCTAAAGCCAGCAATGCTGATCTGTGTTTTCTGACAGCGGGGAAGTCTCCCTGCTGTCAGTTTTTTTTTTTTTCGTTCAACCCACTGGTTGAACAAAACAAAGAGCAAACTGTATCATCTGGGCTACCTAAGCTCTTAGCTGATGAGGAATTAAAATTATTCTATAGGCCATTTTTTAAAATAACAAACCTGTTATACTTTCCTGCTCTGTGCTATGGTTTTGCACAGAACAGCCCAGATCCTCCTCTTCTCAGGTGTCCCGCTGGTGCTCCTGGCTCCTGCCCTTCCCTTCACGGAGTCCCCCCCCCATACCAAGCCACTTGTTCTGGGGGCACTGGTGCGTGCTCACTCCCAAGCCGGCTCTGTGTGTCTATAAGATATACAGAGCACGGCTTGGACCCACTCCCTCCTCACTAGTTGTGATTGACAGCAGCTGAAGCCAATGGCTCCCACTGCTTTGCCTGAGCCAATGAGGAGAGAGAGAAAGTGAGCCGAGAGAGGCTCGGCGCTTGTGCACATTGCTGGATTGAGATTTGGCTCAGGTAAATATTTGGGGGTGGAGCAGCTTGCAGAAGGTTTCTTACATTAATGCATAGAATGCATTAGAGTAAAAACTACTGCCTTTACAACTACGTTAAAGAAACAAAATAAGCTTCTGGTTGTCCTTGTTGGCAATCACAGAGGTCAGACGTTTCTTGTAGTTGGCCAACAGGTTTACACACATCTCAGGGGGGAGTTTGTCCCACTCCTCTTTGCAGATCTTCTCAAACTCCGTAAGGTTTCGAGGCTGACGTTTGGTAACTCCAACCTTCAGCTCCCTTCACATATTTTCTATGGGATTAAGGTTTGGAGACTGGCTAGTCCACTCCAGGACCTTAATGTGCTTCTTCTTGAGCCACTCCTTTGTTGCCTTGGCTGTGTGTTTTTGCTCATTGTCATGTAAGAATACCCATCCATGACCCATTTTCAATGCCCTGGCTGAGGGAAGGAGGTGCTCACCCAAGATTTGACGGTACATGGCTCTGTCCATCGTCCTTTTGATGTGGTGAAATTGTCCTGTCCCCTTAGCAGAAAAACACCCTCAGAGTATAATGTTTCCATCTCCATGTTTGATGGTGGGGATGGTGTTCTTGGGGTCATAGGCAGCATTCCTCCTCCTCCAAACACGGCGAGTTGATGCCAAAGAGCTTCAATTTGGTCTCATCTGACCACAACACTTTCACCCAGTTCTCCTCTGAATCATTCAGATGTTCATTAGCAAACTTCAGATGGGCCTGTACATGTGCTTTCTTGAGCAGGGGGACCTTGTGGGAGCTGCAGGATTTCAGTCCTTCACGGCATAGTGTGTTGCCAATTGTTTTCTTGGTGACTATGGTCCCAGCTGCCTTGAGATCATTGACAAGATTCTCCCATGTAGTTCTGGGCTGATTCCTCACCGTTCTCACGATCATTGAAACTCCACGAGGTGAGATTTTGCATGGAGCCCTAGACCGAGGGAGATTACTGTTATTTTGTGTTTCTTCCATTTGCGAATAATAGTACCAACTGTTGTCACCCTCTCACCAAGCTGCTTGGCGATGGTCTTGTAGCCCATTCCAGCCTTGTGTAGGTCTACAATCTTGTCCCTGACTTCCTTGGGCAGCTCTTTAGTCTTGACCATGGTGGAGAGATTGGAATCTGATTGCTTCTGTGCTTCTTTTATACAGGTAACAAGCTGAGAGTGCTCCTAATCTCAGCTCATTACCTGTATAGAAGACACCTGGGAGCCAGAAATCTTGTTGATGTGGGATCAAATACTTATTTCACTCATTAAAATGCAAATGTATAACTTTTTTGAAATGCGTTTTTCTGGATATTTTTGTTCTGTTTCTCACTGTTAAAATAAACCTACCATTAAAATTATAGACTGATCATTTCTTTGTCAGTTGGCTAACATACAAAATCAGCAGGGGATCAAATAATTTTTCCCTCACTGTATAAAGTAGAAAAAAAATATGAAGCTCATATCAAGGATAAGTAAAAATCTAATGTTTCCTTTAACAGACCTCTTTGCTCTCTAATTCTAGTAATAGTGTGGTTTTTAACCTGATTTTACTACAGTTAATACATTTTTCCCATTTTTTCTCCTCTTCAGATGCACCAAATTGTAGAACACCTCCAGGCACTACAGAAGAACAAAGAACACAGCATGACCTTATGCCCTATATTGATGATTCTCCAAGCTCTTCCCCTCAGCTCAGTGCCAAGAGTCGTGGTAGCAGAGACACGCTCTCCTCTGCATCTCTGGAATCCAATAAGTCAGTAAGTGGTCATTCTAAAATGAGGAGGAAAGTGATCAATGAAGTAATAGACCGGTTTAGCCTTGTTCAAACTTTGTTTCTTAGTAGCTTTAAGTTAGGTTTTATGATGTCTGTTTCTGTTTTTTATATAAGACATAGCAGAGATGATATTTGACACACACTGAAAAGAAAATAATTAAAAGCCTAATGGCATTCATAAAGTTAATGTTGACATGCCATTACTTTTCCCCTTAACGTCTGGTATTTTAGAAGAGTAAACAGCGGGCCCATGTATGTGTGTGTGCGTGTTTGTATGCATGTGGGATAGGGAAGTTAGATTGTATCTCCTTGAGGGCAGGGACTAATGTGAACATTGTCCTCTTCAAGACTGGGCCTATTTTTTTTACCTTTTTTGTTTACATGTAAAAGATCAGTATTTTTTGCTAGAAAATTACTTAAAACCTCCAAACATATATATTTTTTAAGCAGAGGCCCTAGAGAATAAAATGGTGGGTGTTGCAATTTTTTATGTCACATTGTATTTCGCACCAGTTTTTAAAATGCAATTTTAAGAAAAATACACTTTAAAGCGGAGTTCCACCCAAAAGTGGAACTTCCGCTGGTTGGATTCCTCCCCCTCAGGTGACACATTTGGCACCTTTCGGGGGGGGAAGAGGACACCTGTCTTTAGACAGGTGTCCTTTTCCACACATCCGGGAGCTCTGGCCGGCCGCTGCGGCCGCTGACAGCAGCCTGGCTCCCTGCTCGCTCTGCTACTGGCCGCCTGGCCAATAGCAGAGCGCAGCGGAGCCTTGCGCATGCGCAGTAAGGTGCCCGGCGTGAAGATGTAATGCTACACGGCCGGGTTCCCTTACCCGCAGTGGACGTGGCTGCACCCGACCCCCGATCCGAAGATCGGCAGTGGATGCCGACATCGCTGGACTCCAGGACAAGTAAGTGTTCTATTATTAAAAGTCAGCAGCTACTGTATGTGTAGCTGCTGACTTTTACTTTTTTTTTTCCCTGGCGGACCTCCACTTTAAATAGGAAGTAAACCCTTATGTGTTCTTCTTGCTTTCTTCTACTCTGCATCTCATACTAGCACAATGTGTGACACTTACCCGCAAACGAAGCCCATGCCGCCCTCGCTGGAGGCCACATCCGTCTTCGCCCGTCTTCCTTCCGGGGCCACGCACGGTCACAGCACGCGCTGCTGAAGAAACGGCATGGGCGGCCATTCCTTCAGAGTGTATGTGCCAATGACATCATCGGCGCAGTATACAGTAAATATCTCCTAAACTGCGCACGTTTAGGAGATATTTACAGTACCTATAGGTAAGCCTTATTCTAGGCTTACCTATAGGTACAAATTGCTCAGGAAGGTTTACTTTAATGAATTTGAATGTAAAAAAAAAGACAATATAGTAGCCAATTGTTTGGTAAAATATTAATCAATGATGTTACATTGATTAAATAGATACCAAACATGTCACGCTTTAAAATTGCGCACAACCATGCAACATGACAAATTACATACATTTTATTATCCATAGGCAACCGTTTAAAAGCCTTTACAGGTTATCACTTTAGATTTACACAGGCGTTCTGGTGCTAGAATTATTGCTCTCGATCTGACATGTTATACCTCATGTGTGGTGCGATCGCTGTTTACATGCCAGCACGTGCGTTCATCTTTGTGTGTGAGGACGGGGGCTCTTTAAAAACTTCTTTTTTTTTTTTTTTTTTTTAATAATTATTATTTTTAATTTTTTTTACACTGTCTCTATAAATTTTATTTTGTTCATTTTTATTGTTATCACAAGGAATGTAAACATGACTTGTGATAACAGTAGGCAGGGACAGGTACTCTTTACTGAGAGATCTGGGGTCTATTAGACCCCAGATATCTCCTCTGTCCCTAAAAGCTTTGGATCATACCGAGATCTCTATGATCTGGTGCCTTTTTTCAAACCACCAGTGGTTTGTTGACATCCAACTAAACCGGAAGTGATTAAATGCTCGTCGCTTCTGGTGTCTCATACCATAGAATTGATCTGGGCTATTCCCGTCCCCGACCAGCTCTGTGGTCAGCCGGCGGAACCACCGGGTGTACACTCGGGCCTAGCGCCGTCAATTTACACAGATCTTTACATATACAGTATATTGTACATTCACATCCATCCCTGCCCTCAGAGCTTACAATCTAAGGTCCCTAACTCGCATACATACAAATACTAATTTACCTCCCAGTATGTACCTAGCGGAAACCCATGTAGGCACAGGCAAACTCCAGGCAGGTAGTGTCATGGTTGGGATTCGAACTGGCGACCCTAGTGCTGCCAGGCGGAAATGCTAATCACTTAGCCATTGTGCTACCCTAGTTAGCCAGTTGAGTAAAACGATACCAGGAGCTGCAGGTATCAACCCTGTATTACTACTCGAAGCTTGGCAACTCACCCATATGTTGCTTAGCGTTAAGCGGTTATGTAAAGCACTGTGTAAATTGTCAGCTCTATATAAATACCTGTAATAAATAGTTAAAACTTCACCTTGCATTTGAATAATTCAAATTTAATTTAAGCCTCAAAACATGTTCCTAGTGAATAATAACATACACACATGTAATAATACATCAAGTATTATTATTATTATTAGATGCTAATCTTATGATGATGATGATAGTTGGTTATACGAGTAGCAATGTCAACATTGGTACAGTCCAGCTGAAGAACCCCGTGACCTCCGGCGTGCCACACCTGTGGACCCCTATGTTAGAAGTCAAACACCAACCTAAATGACGGCTCGTTCACATCAGAAAGCGGTGCAAGAAAACCGTGTTCCATGCGCATTTTCCCGCACTATGTTCAAAAGGCACTGGGTGTGCGATTTGATGCAGGTGTCAGTGTATTCCTAATGGACACCCCCAAATGCAGATCACAAAAGCAGTGTGTTTGCGTGCACCAGGTCGCATGATACCGCAGTACTATGCTATTCGTTGCAATGCAGTTTTGAAAAGTAGCGCGTGCAGTCATTTTGGTGTGATTCAGTGCGATTTCAGCCCATTCAAATAAATAGGCTGAACATCTCACAGCACTGAATTGCACAGGAATGTGGAGTACATTCCTGTGCGATTCAGGTGTGAACTGGCCCGGAGTCTGTCAGCAAGGCTTATCGGTAAAGAGCTATAGCTTCATATTATTCTACAAGAATTTTTAGGGACTTTTCAGGTGCCCCAATGATGACTACATAGTTGCATAAAAACATGCACTTTTTTAAACAAAAGCTTGTATACAAAAAAAAAATAACACAAACTCCTAAATACATCAAGGTCACGTGGAATATCTAATTTCAGAGGTTTTTATATTTTAAACTCAGTCACATCTGAGCATTTTCCCCACACATCACAGGCCACAAATAGTTTCTCAAACATTTATCTTTAAAGATATCACTTCTACTTCAATCAAAAGATAACAGTTGGTCCAGTGGGAAGCAGGCAGCTCTCTTCTCTCTCACATCCCCCCCCCCCCCGATTATTTTAAAGTGGGGGGTGATTGTTTTCTATTCATGTATATATCGTAGGCGTATTGGCCGTATTGCCAAAATGTAGTGACCCAGAATGGTTAATGTAATGTATTCAAAAATAAATGCAAACAAAGAGCTATACTTCAAACAGAGCTATAAGGCCCCATACACATATGGTATTTAGTCCCTATGCATGGGGCTCTGGCGTTTCGGGCAAAAAGCGCAGGTCCAGCCCCACGGCTGGCATCGAGTTAAACTCTTAGAGGCTGAAAACTGCACCGACTGCTACTGACGTGTAGGGCAGTATGCGCCCAGTGACTAATGCCCGGACACAAGAAACACACCTAAACATTGCAGCCTCATGCACACAGAATAAACACCCAGTATTTGATGAGTACTTGAACAGCGTAAATATGTTCCAATTCACATGTATGGTCATGCACTAGAAATACTGACTGAATTGAAAGGTTGTGGATTTAAATGCTGGAAGTAACATCTAATCATCTGACCAAGGAACGTCTGGGACAAGGATCTCCAAACTGCTGTCCTTTGCTTGCTTTTATCTGGCCCTTGGGCCACTATTCTTCTCACTGATATGGGACACTATTCTGCCCACTGACACCAACAATGGGTCATAGTTCCTGACATTGAAAACAATGGGGTGCTATTTTTCCCACTGACACCAATAATTGGGCCCATTTCCTCACCGTAATACCAAAGTTGGGGCATTGCTTACTCCCATTGATGCCAGAAAAAATTCTACTGCTGGCCACAGTCCAGTCCCCCCTAAAGACTGAAGGACAGTAAACTGGCCCTTTGTTTAGAAAGTTTAGAGACCCCTGGTCTATGAAGCCCTGAAGAAGAGAGTCCAAGAGCAAAGTAAATACTGCACTGATCTTAGCCTATGGTCTCAACAGGATTAATAATTTTTCCAGATAATATAATGATCTGCATTGTGACACTAGAATACTTTATACAGTACATGTTCAAATGGCAAATACAATATTAGTGGCACACACTGGAGTTTCTATTAAGACTGCATCAACAGATTGCTACGGCATTGTAGCAAAAAATGTAAGATTTTATCCAGTTTAATATAGAGGCAGATAGCTAAACTGGAATTTCCCTTCTTTTTTACTGTATGCATCAAAAAGGATCAGCCTATGTGCCTAGAGGGAAACCATACTGAGAGTAATACAGAGACTGCAACTGCTAACTTCTATTTTTTATTTATTTTTATTTTTTTTTAAATGCTAGTTTCCTAATTACAATGCCATGGAACTAGTTCTAAATCTATAGACAGCCATTATTATTTTCAGGAGGTCAGCAGTGGCAGCCCACATATCATCCTCCACTTTGCTTTATATGGTCACTTGAGAAGTAAAATGCAAGCATCCAAAAATGGTGTGCGTCAGACATTGATTAAAGTGTTCCTGAACCCAGGACACTGCATTCACTAAATCTGGTCTCCCACAGCACACAGAACATGGAAATGCAATTATTTTAGTAAGTATAAACTGCTAATTAGGTTTTCTCATCAGAAGTATATAGCAGTTTTGTGACTTCTATCAGTGTCCAACCGAGCACTGGTTAACCTTGTAAGAAAAGTTTCCATTCTCCTCTGACTGTCCTATGAGACAGCATAACTCCCAACCCTTTGTCTTGACAGTGCTGATCACATGCAACTTCCAAAAAAAAAAAAAACCCTCTTTAGCAATACACATCAAACGGAGCATGTGCAGAGTGCCTCCAAGGCTCTGTACTATCAGGAGGTGAATTGGGGACATTGGAAGAAGGGAAGCATCAGAGAAGACAGGATAAGCAGCGATTTTACCCAATGTGCAGGATTAACCCCTTAGGTTCCACAATGAGTATAACAAGCCATGCTTTACTTCATATACAGACTGATTTTACTGTTGTGGGTTTAGTTACACTTTAAATCTCCAAAGAGAGTATTACAATACAGGAGGCACCTATCAGCTCTACATATAGCACCTGTTCCCCAGCACTGACTTAAAAAGCCCTTCTCTTCCCACAGAATGACCTGGATATTGAGAAGGGCCTAGAGATGAGGAAGTGGGTGCTGTCTGCAATCTTGGCAAGTGAAGAGACCTACCTTAGCCACCTTGAGGCTCTGCTTCTGGTAAGTCAACAGATGCCTGTATGTTTATATGTACCATATTGTCCACAGGATCTTTAGAACTAAAGTAGACTGATGTTGTCTATCCTTTTGCAGCCAATGAAACCCCTTAAAGCTGCAGCAACCACTTCCCAGCCAGTTCTGACCATCCAGCAGATTGAAACAATTTTCTTCAAAGTCCCAGAGTTGTATGAAATCCATAAAGAGTTTTATGATGCGTTGTTTCCACGGGTGCAGAAATGGAGCCACCAGCAGAGAGTAGGGGACCTTTTCCAAAAACTGGTGAGTGTGAAGCCTGGAAACTAAATATAGAAATGTCATCTGTGTGTAGTTTTAATGAAAAAATATTATAGTTATGGTTTCAGCAGACAGTGATTTATAACACGTCTTAATTTCCAAAAGAGTCCCTTTAACTTGGGCTAGGCTTCTAGAACAATGTTTGTAATTTGCTTTGTCTGTTATATGACCATGTGTCCATAAATGAGTGGGCTTCAGGCATTGTGGAGACAGGAATGGAGTCATTTTGAAGCATTAACGAAACTGTTTTCATAGCATATGGCCAGAAAAAGCATCATGGACCTTTGACTAGGAAACTTCTCTGTGACAGATTGATGAGTGTTTTTAAATGAGTACGGAAGGGAAAATGTGGGTGGTATTGATGCTATATAGCCGTTTTTTGTTTTTTTTCTTATAAAAAAAAAAAAAGAGAGAGAGGAATGGTGCCACTATAACTATAGGTCATACAGTTATTACAGAGCCAAAAGCACAGGGCAGTACTGTCTGGCTTCATAATGATACCAATAGCATTCAGCAAACATGAAATACATTTGACAAGCTCATATGAGATTGCTATATCTGCAGAAGCATGCTGAATTATTATTTATAGTTTAAGAATGGCCCGGGTTTCTGTACCAGGACTGCATTTTAAGTAGATATAAAGATTAAGCAATGCATAATTCCGCAGGCAACGCAACAATATAGCTCCCTTCCAGATTTTATACTCGTCTGCTCCCGATCTATCAAGATATTACTGTCTAGATTGCAGAGCCAGCTGGACCCATGTTCTCTGTACTCTCCATTTACTCCTATGGAGAGTTGGCTCTATTGACAGTTAGCTGAAGCTTCATAAGAAAGAATGGGAGTACAGAGTGCATGTGCGGGCCTAGCCTGGAACATAAATACATTGCTGGATTAGGGACGGGTGAGTATAAAGCCGGCCATAAATGGATCGAAATTTGACCAGTTTAGCAGGGACCGGCCGAGATCCGATCCATCTATGGGCAGGCTGATTATACCCTAGTCGATCCATTAACCAACCTTGGTACAACCAGCCTGTTGGATTTTTTGCATGCAATTACTGCCGATGGCAATAGCCGTTTGCAGTAATTGTGTTCTGCTGGCCGAGAAGGCCCCACACACCCCCCTGCCCCCACTGGCAGGATACAGTAGTGCTGCAGGCGTGGTAGAAGGAAAGAAAATCAAATCATCTGTGGGCTGCTTTAGACTGGAAAGAGGAACTTGGGGCATGGGGTGAAGGGGAAGTGGTGATAGAGCGGGGGGACACAATATACGTGAATCTGCACCGAAGATCAAAAAGTCTTTAGGTTTTCAAACCCAAAGTCCAGTCTCAAAAGTCTGACTCCTGTAATAATTTATAATTGTATGCTTGTATGGGTGAAAGGATAGTTTTATTGAGGGACAGCTAAGGCTTATACCAGCCTTGACTGATTTATGCATTCACACTTCTGGGGTTTGTTCTATATCTGTTTTAGTCTGAATACTTATGTTTCCCTAATTTGTAATTCTTATGTGACTTTAACTCTTCACTCTGCATTTTTAATTTATTCTTTCCTCCTTCGACCTTTCAGGCCAGTCAGCTGGGTGTCTATCGCGCCTTTGTTGACAACTACGAGGTTGCCATGGAGACAGCGGAGAAATGCTGCCAGGCCAATGCTCAGTTTGCCGAAATTTCAGAGGTGTTAAAATCTTTAATTTTGTTTCATGTACATTTCACACTTAAATTATAACAATATGCAAAGCACATCATAGGAAATATCAAAGTTGCTTTTGTAAATGTGTGCAAATGTGTAAATAACAGTGTGTAAATGATAACACATAAATTAAAAATAAAACATACCTTTTATGCAGTTATATGTACAGTATCTCCCAAACGTAATAGGCAGAGCTCCGTACTGTGTCTCTACCCCACGATCAGCGGGTGCTGACTGACATCCATTGCCCTTGTCTATTTTCCCATCGCACTCCTTCCTGGTAAACAGGCTCTTATGTCGGTGGGTGCTGCAACGAAAACCAGCTGGGTCCTGGAAATGTCATGCAAGTGTACATATTTGTCAGCACACCGTGAATCCTTGTCCAAAGTATTCTTTATTGAAGAGAGCACTTCACAGAAAAGTGCAACGTTTCGGAGCCGCGCAGGGCCCCTTCGTCATCACATGCCTGACGAAGGGGCCCTGCGCGGCTCCGAAATGTTGCACTTTTCTGTGATGTGACCTCTTCAATAAAGAATGCTTTGGACAAGGATCCACGGTGTGCTGACGATGACATCCATTGTCCGACACCCGCAGATCGGCTTCCTCTGTGAGTAATCGTAGTAGAAGCGGCCCAGCAGCGGCAGCCTGTGCGCCCCCTAGACGGAAGTGTAGAAACACATATATACAGTATCTCACAAAGTGAGTTCACCCCTCACGTTTTTGTAAATATTTTATTATATCTTTTCATGTGACAACACTGAAGAAATGACACTTTGCTACATTGTAAAGTAGTGAGTGTACAGCTTGTATAACAGTGTAAATTTGCTGCACTCTCACTATTGTGGTTTAAATTGTGTGGACGAGGGGTAAGTGTGGACTCTGGAACATTGTGGTTGCTCAGTATACTGTGGCCTTTCCCTTTTACCGATTAACCCGGGCTAAACCTGTAAAAGTGAAAAGAACGGTCGCCAAATCTGTAATTACCGACACACAACTCAATAAAACTCCTCTGTCGTTTAAATGTGACAATATGTTCGACATGTGAGTGATGAAATGTTACATCGTTTCACAGTAAAGAAGTCACAACAGTGTACTTTTCTATATTATTTTATAAATGTTTTTGCACTCCCCACTTGAGTGAAACACTCTATGAC
>BLSH010073046.1:742012-759485 GCA_018402905.1 Glandirana rugosa | reverse complement strand
ATGACCACCAAGATTGCACCTTAACACCTTCCCGACCAGCGCCGTAAATAGGCGGCGGTCGGGTTTGAGCGGCTGTACCGGGACATAGCCTGCACCTGCAGGCTATATCCCGGTGTCATTTTTTAGAGCTGGCGGTCGGCTATCCAGGGGTAATGACCGATCCGGCTCGGGAGCCGCTCGGTCGTTACCCCAGGGGGCGGGAGGGGACGCCCCCTCCCGCCGCCTTCCGCCGCTCTTCTCCGGCCTCCCGTCCCACCGGGAGACCAGAGCGACGATCCGGCGCGTCCGCCGGCTGGAAGGAGACCTGATCAAAGCCGTAATCGGCTCCGATCGGGTCTCCTTCGGCAAATTCCGGAAGCGACGTCACAACGTCACTTCCGGTTTACACGGCGGCTAACGGTGCCAAATTTAAAAAAACGACAGTATTCAGAATCACAGTTTTTGGCAATCTGAATACTGTGAAGTGTAAAAGGAGGGATGGGGGGTCTTTTAGACCCCCCGGCCCTCCAAAAAGAGTACCTGTCACCACCTATTACTATCACAAGGGATGTTTACATTCCTTGTGATAGCAATAAAAGTGATCAGATTTTTTTTTTTAAAGGAACAGTGCTAAAAATAAATAAATAAATGAAATTAAAAAAAAAAAAAAAAAAAAGATTGAAATCGCCACCGTCCCCGCGAGCTCGCGCAGCAAAGAAAACGCATACGTAAGTCGCGCCCAAATGTGAAAACGGTGTTCAAACAACACATGTGAGGTATCGCCGCGATCGCCAGAGTGTGAGCAATAATTCTAGCAAAAGATGTCCTCTGTAACTCTAACCTGGTAACCGTTAAAAATTTTTAAAGCGTCGCCTATGGAACTTTTTAAATACCGGACTTTGTCGCCATTCCGTGAGTGCGCGCAATTTTCAACCGTGTCATGTATGGTATCTATTTACTCGGCGTAACATCCTCTTTCACAATATGGAAAAAAATTGGGCTAACTTTACTGTTGTCTTATTTTTTAACTCAAAAAAGTAAAATTGTTCCAAAAAAATCGCGCTTGAAAGACCGCTGCGCAAATACCGTGTGACAAAAAGTATTGAAACAATCGCCACTTTATTCTCTAGGGTGTTTGAAAAAAATATATATATACTGTTTGGGGTTCTAAGTAATTCTCTAGCAAAAAAAAATGTTTTTAGCTTGTGACCACCAAATGTAAAAAAGTGGCCCGGTAGGTAAGTGGTTAAAAACAAGTTAAAAGTAATCAAGTGTATGTTTCTTTTAAAAACAGACAGAATGTTTGATGCAGGATTTGCTACTGCAATTTTCAGTACTAGGTTGTGCTTGCGTGAAAAAGCCCAGTGCTGACCTTTTGTCATTGAATATATAACAACTCTGGTAGTAGCCCAGCATGTCTTTGCACTGCCTATAATTCTCAAACACAGTAACGCACACTGGGTCGACTAAAGCTGGCCATAGAATGCTGAACGAAAATTCTTTGGAAAATTTGTATGAAAATGATAAAGATATTCAAATGTCATTTGAAAGATTTCATTTGCTTTTAGCATTTGATTTTTGAATGAATGGACTTCACCAAATGAAAACCACATGAATTTGTTCAAGAAAATGTTTCCATCCTCCTTAGAATTTACTTGTCACTGTGGTTGAAGACAAATGTCCGTTTGACCCACTAATGGTTACAAATGAGAACAAGCTTTCTTAGAACATTCCTTTCCTAAGAAAAGTAGAATATCTACCCATCTATAGCCAGGTTAACTCTGGTTGCTAGGTTATTTGTTCTACTCACCTGTGAGCCCTGGTAACTAGTATTTGGTACAGCCATGGAGGACATTGTATTGCTAATATTTTAAGTACATAAATCTTCTTCTAGAAAGCAAACAAAGGAGGAAAAGGCATGGATCGTCTGCGCAAGAAGCTTTCTGAGCAAGAGTCAATGTTGTTATTACTCTCACCAAGCATGGCATTCCGAGTCCACAATCGCAATGGCAAGGTTGTTCTTTGTTGTTCTTTGTATCTTGTGTTTGGTCTACCCTGTTATTTGTCTCTTTTTCTCTTCTCTTACTATCACGTGTGCCTGTGTTTGCCTTACATAACTGGTGACAATGTTTCTCTTAGGGTTACACATTCCTAACCTGGTCAGACTATGAGCGGGCTGAATGGGGAGAACACATCCGAGAGCAGCAGAAGAAATGTGAGTATGTGTGTCCCACAAGGGGAATTCTGTATGTCATGGCCCAATAATTAAAATCGCTTGATTTCATTTATTATATGTAGAACGTTTTTCATCACTTACGAATGGCTCCCTTTTTTTTTGTAGGCATGAAAAGTTTCTCTCTTTCTTCACTGGAAATCCAAATGTTGACAAACTCCTGTGTGAAACTGCAGACTGTCCACAGGGTTCCTTTGACCCTGAGTAAGGAAGGTGAGAAGAATTTTTCAGTAGGAGATGAGCAGATAATAATCACTCATATAGAATGTATTATCTGAGAAATGTGATGCCAAACTGGCAGCATGTCACACTTCTGTTGCATCTGTTTGGTTCCTCCTTGGATGCAGAGTTGTGGTGGAGACCTTCTCCCACCCCCATTCTGAGCCCTATGCTAACTACCCTGTAAAGGAAAGCGTTCTTTTCGTTCTAATCTAAGGGTGCTTTGGTCCGGTCACATGATCGGCTCCCATCGCTGGCTTCAGTGTAGAGGAGGGACAGCAGACAGCAAATGCCTCATAGTAAGTCTATGGGTGAAATAACTACCAAGGCTGTGCAGCCGTTGCCGCTGCTTCCTCCTCTCCCCTGAAGCCGGTCACTGGAGAGTTTACATGACCGGACCAGATCGCCTTAGATTAGGTAGGTATACACATGTTTCCTTTACAGGGTAGTTACCATAGGGCTTAGAATATTTGTGGGAGTAGGTTTAAACATAGTTAGGTTTTGCCTGGACTTCTACTATAAGAACATGCAGTGGTGGGATTCTGTATGTATTGCTGACCCTGTTTGTGGTATTTTCATTTCATTTTCTTGTCATTCGTAATTATTTTGGTACTGGTGAGGATCCCAGGCGATGGCGTATTTACCATTTTGGGGAGTCAGAAACTGCTGTGAGTTCCAATAAATACAGTCAGTCGCCCATCATTTTACTGGAAGACATTACTTACTGTACAGGAAAGTGTTTTATTATTCTCTGTTGACATTTTTTGTTGCATATTCTCTCTCTAGATGATGAATCTTCTGGCCTTTATGGTTTTCTGAATGTCATTGTCCACTCTGCCACTGGGTTCCAGCAAAGCTCAAGTAAGTGAGATTCAATATGGCCCCTCTTACAGTACCCTTGCACAGTAAGTACAGCAGGCTGTTTTTACCTGGGCTGGTTTTATTTACATTGTTGTATTTGGCTCCAACAGATTTGTTCTGTACACTGGAAGTGGATTCTTTTGGATATTTTGTTAACAAGGCAAAGACGCGAGTCTATCGCAACACAACTGACCCGAGCTGGAATGAGGTGGGGATGATTTTGTGCACCATATTTTTGAAATGTTCTAGTTGTTCTTGATTAACCACTTGCCGAACAGCCGCTGCAGTTTTATTGCGCAGGTTGACTCGGCTGCATGAATCACCGTCATGGTACGTTGTCCGCGCGGGGCAGGGAGGCACACGCGTGCGCCATCGCATTCCCTGCGATGATCAGATTCATTACAGAACCGATCAGTTTCCAGACCAATGATTTCTGGTCTGGACCTGCTGATTGGTTCTGGCGAATGGCATTCTGTCCTCTGCCTGTTTAATGTAAACACAGGCAGAGGAAGTGATGTCATCTCCCCTCGTGGAGCCCTTTTGAGTTCCAGCGCTAGAGGAGAAGACCTCTTACTGTGAGTACACAACACTACACTAACACCAGGACACGTAGACCGATCGCCCCCAAGTTAACCCCTTCACTCCCTGTCACTGTGTCACTTAGTGCAGTTCTCAGATTTTTCACTGATCACTGTACTGGTGTCACTTGTGACACTAAACAGCATTAGGGTAGTTAGTGGTAGGCCCAGGTAGGTTTAGGGTACCCCCCATTAACCCCTTGATCGCCCCCAGTTAACCCTTTCACCCTCTGTCACTGTGTCACCAACTGTGTTCAGATTTTTCATTGATCACTGTATTGGTGTTACTTGTGACAGTGGCAGTTAGTGGTAGGCCCAGGTAGGTTTAGGGTACCTCCCATTAACCCCCTAATAAAGGTTTTAACCCCTTGATCGCCCCCTAGTTAACCCTTTCACCCTCTGTCACCAGTGATCACCATATTAGTGTCACGGGTGATGCTAGTTTGCTTTTTTATTTTGTCAGGGTACCTGCCGTATATTACCTAATAAAGTTTTAACCCCCTGATCACCCAGCAGGTGACATCAGTTAGGTTTTAGCGTCAGGGTCAGCGTCAATACCAGGCAGGGTCAGATTAGTGCAGGTACTCTAACACACGCGTGCACACACACACACACACACTAGATAGCTCCGTTACTAGTTTAGTGTCTGACTGGATCAATATCTTTGATCTGATCAGAACTATATATTAGCGTCCCCAGTAATTTAGTGTTCCCAAAAACGCAGCATTAGCCTGATAAGCCCAGATACCTGCTAGCACCTGCGTTTAGCCCCTCCGCCCAGCCCAGCCCACCCCACCCAAGTGCAGTATCAATAGATTACTGTCACTTGCAAAACACAGCACACATAACTGCAGCGTTTGCAGAGTCACGCCTGATCCCTGAGAAAGCTGACCGTTAATTTTTTGGTAGCTATTGAAGCAGGCTCTGACAACCAGGTGCTCTTTTGCCTGTGAGTCACACTAGTTGTACCTATAAATTTAGAGGCCAAAATGTCCAAATAGAGGTACACTAGTGAAGAGGCCTACACGTTGCTGCGCATGACAGATGAGAGCGATGGGGAAGCTCCACTGTCCGATTCAGGCTCAGTATACGAAACCGTAGAGAGCAGCGGCACCCTGACAGATAGCTTTGACGACGGAGTAGTTGTCTCTGCTAAGGTCAGGCATACCCAACGCCGTTCTTCTGTTGTTGAGGTGCAAGAACTGCAGGGCTCTCGTATGGAGCAGAGAGCCAGTACTAGTGCTGCTCATCTTTCTCGTGAACTGGCATGCACCAGTGGCCTAGTACATCCTGGTCGTAGACAAACCAGCACTATAGTAACACTTGGAGACGTGGCGAGTCCCATATGTGCAGTTCAAGCTGGTGCGGTGGCTAGCACAAGTAGTGTCCTGCAGCCACCAAGAAGACACAGGCTCGTAGAGCCCATAGTGCCCTTCCCGCTGCATTTGCAAGACCTGATTGGCAGCCCACCACTTCTGCAGGGCCCGTACTCTACCCCCCCCATTCACTGACCAACCTGGAATTCAGGTGGAAACAGTTGATTTTACGTCACTTTTTTTTTATTCACTGTTTTTCACGGAAGATCTCTATAGATCTATTGTGGACCAAAGCAATTTGTATGCTGGTCAATTCATTGCCGCTAATCCCCATTTGACACTTGCCAGAGACTGGAAACCTGTTATGGTTCCAGAATTTAAGACCTTTCTGGGCTTATCCATATGTAAAAAAAAAAGTGAGTTGCGGGCATATTGGTCCACTGATCCAATTCACCTTATGCCCGTGTTTTCTGCTTCCATGACCAGGACGCGAGTAGATATTGCGGTTCATGCATTTTAATGACAATGAACTCTGTCGTCCTCGGGTGACCCTGAATACGATCGGCTCCACAAAATTCGGCCCCTCGTAAACCACTTCAACAATTTGCAGCCTTGTTTATTTCCGATCAAATTGTCTGCGTAGACGAGTCCCTGATTACATTTTCTGGCCATCTTGCTTTCTAGCAGTTTCTACCCAGCAACCGTGCCAGATATGGGATCAAGATGTATAAGCTCTGTTTGGGACTTGGTGTCACCCTTATTCGGCAAGGGGTACCACTTGTACATGGACAATTATTACACGAGCATGCCACTTTTTAGTCACTTGTTTGATCATGGAATTGGTGCATGTGGCACCGTGCGATCTAATCGCTGGGGCTTCCCCCAACGGCTTGTAGAATCCCGACTTAGACGGGGGAGAGAGCTTGCTTGAGAAGTAGTTAGTTGTTTGTAGTGAAGTGGAGGGACAACCGGAGTGTTTTTGTTCTGTCCTCCACGCAGATACGACAGTCCAAATTCCAACGGCCACTGGTGTTCTTGAGAAGCCCCTCTGTGTCCACGACTACAACCTTAAAATGGGAGGGGTGAACTTCAGTGACCAGTTGTTGGCGCCATACTTAATTGCCCGTAAGGCCAGGCGCTGGTACAAAAAAGTATCTGTATACCTATTTCAATTGGCTCTGTTGAACGCTTATGTGCTATACAAAGCGTCAGGACAAACTGGATCCTTCCTTAAATTCCAGGAAGAGATCGTCACAGCCCTTCTGTTTCCAGACGGTACTGTGCCCCAACTTCCCAATCCAAATGCAGTGAGCCGGCTGCATGAAAGGCACTTCCCAGAAGTCCTCCATGGTATCTCTACCCAAAGATCACCCCAAAGAAGATGTCCTGTCTGTAGGAAACGTTGATCTAGGCGTGACACCCACTTTTATTGCCCCTTCTGTCCTGACCAACCTGGTCTCTGCATCAGTGAATGTTTCCGTCGCTACTACACACTAGTGGAGTATTAGCTTAGGGTACAGCACTGCATAGTCCTATTCACAGTGTCTCCAAAGATGCCATCACATTTTTAGAGACCCGAACCTGGAACAGTTACAGTTACAAATAAAAGTGAAAAAAAAAAAAAAGGTATGCCATTCAGCAGCAGCACTGATTTATTTACCTTGACAGCAACAGCGTTTGCTCCCACGATACATAAATCAGCGACCCCAGCGCTGTAGGAGGTGCTTTCACTGCCACAGTTAAAAAAGAGCATATATGCCAAAGCATAGGGGCAGGGGTGGACATAGGGGTGGATGGCCCCTATGCTTTAGCATCTATTTTTAGAACGGTGCTATGCCCATCATTAGAAGTGGGTGGATGCAGGGCGGTATTCTAATGGTGGGCATACCACCGATTGATTGATTCTCTTTTTTTTTCATTCACAGGCTGCATGAAAAAAAAGAACATTACAATATATGCCCAACAAGGACCAGCAATGTACTGGTATGTTGCTGGACTTTAAGTGGTTATACTGGAATGATACCTGCAGGTTTAGGTATCCTCTTGGTATCGTTCTTTTCAGCCGGCGGTCGGCTTTCATGTAAAAGCAATCCTAGCGGCTAATCGCCCGCTAGACTGCTTTTACAAGCAGTGGGAGGGAACCATAGTGCTGATCAAAGATTAGAATGGCTCCAATCATCTCTATGGCCTAAGAAACCGGAAGCTACAAGTATCTCATGACTTCAGTTTCGCCGGATAGAAACAGCACCATTGGGAAAGCATCTTATCACACCAATCTTGGTGTGGTCTGATGCTTTAAGGGCTAAGGAGACATCTAGAGTCTAATAGACCCCAATTTTTTCAAAAAAGAGTACCTGTCACTACATATTGCTATCATAGGGGATATTTAAATTCCGTGTGATAACAATAAAAATGATAAAAAAAAAAAAAAGGGACAGTGTAAAAATAAGATAAAAAGCAAAATTAATAATTGAATCTATAAATAAATAAAGTACCCCTGTCCCCCCCGTGCAACCGCGCGCAAAGGTGAATGCAAGTGTCGGGCTCTTGTCGTACGTAAACAGCAATTTCACCATGCATGTGAGGTATCGCCACGAACATCAGATCGAGGGCAGAAATTTTAGCAGTAGTCCTCTGTAAAGGGAAAAAAAAATGCTCAGAGGAGACCACACTGATGGATATACCTTGCTATCCTGGGGGTGCTGGCTGAGTATGCAGGTGCAACATAAAGGTAGAAAGAATTTCCGGTAAGCCGCACACCTATTTCAATGCTTTATTCTTGTAGGTCCATACAGAAAAGGGGGAGCAAAAAGCTGACGTGTTTCACATCCGACTATGAATGCTTAATCCTAGCTAGAGTATAACTGCAAAGTTAGACATATATATACAAAACCTCATACAAAAAACAGCCAATAAAAATTCATCAGTGATTAGTGTAATTAGCCATCAGATGGCAGGAAAAGTTCAGAGAGGTTGATTCCAATGGAGGGGAGGATGCTTGTCCAATTTTTGAGCTTCAGCTGATTCAAAGATGTTTGAACGATCCATAGTCCTATTCCAATTGGAAATCAGCTGTCCGAACCATCTAAAAGGAAGAGGATACAATGCTGACATTAGTATTATGATTATCAAAAATAGAAATAAAAACAAGAATAGCAAGAAATGCATTAATACTGCCTTGTTCATTCCTTAATATCCCGTTCAATGATGACCAAGTATCCATCAATATTAAAAAGCTAGAACAATTAGTGACCATAGATGTATAGGACAAATATGCACATATAAAAACAAATGCAAAACAGCTGAGGTTACAAATGCAGTAAATGTCCATCTAAAGGACGAGAGGATACCAACATGTTAACGAGAGAAGTAGAGCTAGAGAGAGATTCCCTACAAAACTTCCCCATATTCTAGTTGTATAATTGGCACACCCCAAGATTAAACTATTACCCTGGTCTCATCCATATTGTGTTGTCATACATGTTCCGATTAGATTGCATAATATAAAATATTTCAAGGAGGAGAACAGGGGACAAAAAGAAAATTTAAAGGGTAGCATGTATTGGAACTAAATAAATAAGGTCCCATTGATCCTGGGAGAGATGAAAAAAGTGATGATATATTGATGGTAAAGAACGCACCCTTATCGGAAAGGAGACCCATAATTTTGCAGAGTTCATTATAACCCTTAAGTAAACCCATAAATTGCTAAATGGGTCAAATGCTCATAGTATAAAAATGAAAACTCTGATGAATATGTGTCTCTAACCAATAGTCAATATCATAATCAAAAAGATGTTCAAAAAATGAATAGACAAAAAGATGAAAGATAAAGAAAAAGGCTCCTTACAGTGACAAATGGTAGAAGGGCAGGAAGAAGTCGAGCATGCATTGGAACATCCCAAACAATACCAGGAAGAAACCGAGCGGTAAGAGAGAAAAAGCTCTGTGAAGTATTAATCATAAAATTGGGAAACATCCCATTCGAAGTTCAAACCGCTCGGTCTCCTGGTATGGAAAAAGAATATCCAGTGCACTTCTCTACGACAGAGAATCTTGAATCTGTCACCACCTCTAAGTGGTGTGGTGACTTTCTCCACAGCCTGAATAGTGAGACTAGAAGTATCCTTATTGTGAACCTCGTCCCAATGGCGAGCGACATTGGTACCGTGTTCGTTTTTGATGTCTTTAAGGTGGTCATTGAGATGGTCCCTTAACCTGCGTGTTGTCCGTCCAACGTATTGTACATTGCAAGTTGTACAAGTAATAATGTATATAACCTGGTATTACAATTGATAAATGTACGTATGTTGGTCCTCCTATTTATTGTTGTAGAACATATAGTGTCCCCCCTCCTTACATGTGGGCAACATAGGCAATTCCTTTTATCACAGCGAAAGGTCCCTTTAAAGTCTATGCAAACAAACAAAAAACTGCGCAACCTTAAAATAATTAATTAATAAGTGCTTCAAAGTTCATATAGAGTCTTTTTTAGAGTTATCCATTAGTGCAGTGATGAAAAGTAAGTTCTTGCACCAAAGTGATAAAAGAAGGAAGATATAGCTGCTGTGTTGCCCCACACTTCAAATACAGGGATTCTTACCTGATCCTATTGGCTGCCTATCGCTAGGTCAGCCTATAAGGCAAGCAGATAGCCTCTGCGGGCGTATGTTGGATGAACCAGCCTCACTTTTAGGATAAATGCACTAAATCTTCCCCATCCAGAGCCAGACTCCACAAAAACTCATGGTCACAGGGGGAATAAGAAGGCTCAAATAGTGTAATAACGTCACATCTTTTATTAAAAGCATAAAACCCGCAAAATGGCTACTCACAATTGCATAGATAGCAGTGCGCATAAGATAAAAAGACTGGACCGGCTGTACAGATAAAACGCCCATGCTTCCAGGTCACGTGGGGCGCGATGTCAACACGTAGCTCCGCCCGACATGTTTCGTCATAGATGACGTTATCAAGGGCACAACATACACCTGCAGAGGCTATCTGCTTTTTCTTTTTTGTCCGCTATGACTTCTCTCTCTAGTTTGTCTAGTTCAACATTTAGATGGACATCCATCTCTTTAAATTTGGGATGATCCTGAAGGCCAACAATATCTTTTTGGATTGCAGTGATTTCATTCATGAATATACCAATTTCTTGTTCTTTAGATGCCACAATGATTTTCATTAGACCAAGAGAGGACATGGATAGGCTGTCAGTCCACTGTTTCTTGAAATCCTCATTGGGGAGCTCAAAGGTTGGAATTTTTTTCATTCTGAGCCCTCGAGGTATACGTTGTAGTGAGATATATTCTGTCACTGTATTAATATCCCAAAAGGCTCTTATCTCCTTGGCCATAAGAGACTCCAGTCTTCTGAATGATCTCAGTAACACTATATTATCATCATCCGTTGTTTGAAGTTTGTAGATGTACTTGAGATCCGGACCGGAGGGGGTTGTCAGAGGGAGCTGTAAGGGTTCAACTAAAAACGGGATCAGAAGCTGTACGCACAGGTTTGGAGGTATCCATGGAATACCAGGATAGAGGCAGTGTAAACGTGCGTAATGAAGGCCACGGTAAAGAGGTATCCAGGTGACCTATTCCTCGGGCAAATCCAATTGCATACAGTCCGGGAAACGTAGAGGGAAAAAAAAAAAACGCTCAGAGGAGACCACACTGATGGATGTACCTTGCTATCCCAGGGGTGCTGGCTGAGTATGCAGGTGCAACATAAAGGTAGAAAGAATTTCCGGTAAGCCGCACACCTGTTTCAATGCTTTATTCCTGTAGGTCCATACAGAAAAGGGGGAGCAAAAAGCTAACACGTTTCACTTCCGACTATGGATGCTTAATCATGTCGTCCTATAGTGTGTTTTTGTGCATTAAAATTCAATAAGGTGTTCTTTTTTTCACCCAAAAAATTGCATTTGAAAAACCGCTGCGCAAATACTTAGTGAAAAAAAAATGCAACACCCATCATTTTAATCTGTAGGGCCTCTGCTTTAAAAAATATATATGTTTGGGGGTTCAAAGTAATTTTCTAGCAAAAAAAAAAATATTTTTTCATGTAAACACAAAATGTCAGAAAGTACTTGGTGGTTCAAGTGGTTAGAGCGGCTGATGTTGGGCATAAAATGCCAGGGCAGTTTACCCCCCCCCCCCCAATGACCCCTTTTTGGAAAATAGACACCCCAAGCTATTAGCTGAGAGGCATGTTGAGTCCATGGAATATTTTATATTTTGCCACGAGTTTCCGGAAAATTAATTTTTTTTTTTGGCACAAAGTTGTCACTAAATGATATATTGCTTGAACATGCCATGGGTATATAGGAAATTACACTCAAAATACATTCTGATGCTTCTCCTGAGTACGGGGATACCACATGCATAGGACTTTTTGGGAGCCTAGCTGCATACAGGACCCCAAAAACCCCAAAAATCACCATCCTTCAGGGTTTCTAAGGGCGTAAAATAGTGATTTCACTTCCTCACTACCTGTCACATTTTCGGAAGCCCTGAAATGTCAAGATAGCACAACCCCCCCCCAAATGACCCCATTTTGGAAAGTATACACCCCAAGGTATTTGCTAAGAGGCATGGTGATTATTTTGCAGCTCTCATTTGTTTGGAAAATGAAGTAAGAAAAGGAAAATGTATTTTTTTTTTCTTTTTTCAAATTTCAAAACTTTGTAACAAAAAGCGAGATCTGCAAAATACTCAATGTGCCTCTCAGCAAATAGCTTGGGGTATCTACTTTCCAAAATTGGGTCATTTGGGCAGGCTTTGTGCTTTGTGCTATCTGGGCATTTCATGGCCTCCGAAACTGTGATAGAGAGTGAGGAGTGAAATCAAAAATTTACGCCCTTAGAAATCCTGAAGGCGATGCTTGGTTTTCGGGGATCCTGTATGAGGCTAGACTGCCAAAAAGTCTCACACCTGTGGTATCCCTGTACTCGGGAGAAGCAGCAGAATGTATTAAGGGTGTAATTTCACATATACCCATGGAATGTTTGAGCAATATATCATTTAGTGACAACTTTGTGAAATAAAAAAACAAAAACTGTCATATTCCCGAAACTTGTAGCAAAATATGAAATATTCCATGGACTCAACATGCCTCTCAGCAGATAGCATGGGTTGGGTTTCCAAAATCGGGTCAGTTGAGGGGGCTTTGTCCTATCTGGGCATTTCATGGCCTCCGAAACTGTGATAGGTACTGAGGAGTGAAATCATTAATTTACGCCCTTAGAAATCCTGAAGGCCGTGATTGGTTTTTGGGGTCTTGTACACGACTAGGCTCCCAAAAAGTCTCACACATGGAGTATCCCTGGACTCAGATAAGATAGGCAGTCATGAACTAAAAGCTGCGTAATTTCCAGAAAATGTACCAAAGTTTGTAGACGTTATAACTTTTGTGCAAACCAATAAATATACGCTTGAATTTGGTTTTTACCTGAGACGTGGCTGAATGCATTTTGGCCTAAATGTATGACTAAAATTGAGTTTATTGTATTTTTTTTTATAACAAAAAGTAGAAAATATTTTTTTTAAGAATTTTCGGTAATTTTTTCGTTTATATCGCAAAAAATAAAAACTGCAGAGGTGATCAAATACCACCAGAATAAAGCTCTATTTGTGGGAAAAAAAGGATGCAAATTTTGTTTGGGTACAGCATTGCATGACCGTGCAATTACCAGTCAAAGCAGCGCAGTGCCAAATTGTAAAAAATGCTCTGGTCATTAAGGGGGCAAATCCTTCCAGGGCTGAAGTGGTTAAATTAGGGAGGAATATAGTACCTATGGTTGTAAAAATTGATTTTGTTTATATAGGCAGCTATACATCTTCTCACCCAGGATTTTCACTGAGTAGCATTGCAAGAGAATCGGGAAACAGATTTTACAGGAAAACTATACAGTATGCCAGTCTGAACAAGCCCTTCAGCATAGTCTTAAGTGTTTTGTAGGGGTGTAGAGGCAGCGAAATGTGAATGTAAACACTTAACAAATATGAGCAGCATCTTTTTGGTAGAGAGATTTTCAAATCATACTGAAGTATACTTAACTAGTAACCAAGTACTGCGAAGGAGGAGGGTACTTGTATCTTCTGCTCATACAGATTTTGATGAGTTTTGAAGGTATCAAGTTTAAGCCCAACTTTAGTGTTTAGATGACCTCAGTTTGAGATGTTATATGTCAGAAATCATTGACAGGTGCATCTGACTTGCAGTTGACCTCCTGACCTGCATCAAGCAGAGTTTGTATTCCCATAAACTTCTATGGAAATGCAAAACCCACTTGAAGCAAACAAAAGCCCATAAACACAGAACCTAAGGAAGAGTTAGAACATCTGATATCTTTGTATTGTTGTATGTGAACCCATTGAGAGAGATCACCCCTCTTCAGATATGCGACAACAGAAGTTGGAAAGTATTAAAATAAATTTAGAAGAACGAATATGACTGGGAATACAGAAATCATTTAAATCATGATATTTCTGTCCCTAATAATAAAATATTGGGAACCGTGGTGGTGTTTTGACAACTAATACTGGAGTTACTGAGCTAAGGTGGTCAGTATGTTTGTTTTTTTTTTCTGCTGTAACAAATACCTTAACATTATGTAAAAAAATATTTTCCAACTATTAACCAATTGCAAAGCAGACTCTGGGCATGCTAGACACGCCCATAAAATGTCATCATTGTACACAGGGAGTGTCTAATATGTCCAGTCTTTGTCCTGCTGCCAGGATCCCCCCTGTCACACAGTACACAGCAATTCAGCTCTGATTAATCACAGCTGCATTGCCGAGTACACAGAACAGCCTGGCATTTTCATTTTGTAACTTTCTGTATGTTTATCAACAGATCAAAGGGATGAACTTTGATCTGCAGATGAAGTCCGTTAAAGCAACCTGACAAGTAAAAAAAAAATGGTTTTTTTTTTAACATGTTCCTCTGTTGAACCCCTTATTAATTTAACACTTAGTTTAAGCAGCCCTAAGTAGCTCCATATTCTCCTTCTCCATTCAATTATAATTTTCCTGGTGATTTTTTTTCTATTCATTATTTGTTCATTAACTAATATTTAAACTTTTTTTCTGTTTTTGTTTGGTTCGTTCATTAATATGTTTGCACCTTTTACATATATTTTACATGTATCACACTGAAAAAAAGCCCACAAAATCGAACAAAAACCTACTTTACTTCATTTGTATATAATTTTGCAATGCTTTGTACCACAATCATAATTTTAGTGTTTTAAACCGGGAAAATTACAGAATAAAATGCACACTTATGTGCAGTAACACAATTTTGTTAAACAAGCACTGCTAAAATAAGGCTTCATGCACACTGGATGCTCTCTGGGCATCAGATTTTAGTGGCAGGAGACGCTGCTTAGAAAACGTTCTTCAACCGCTTGCCGACTGCACTCTGACAGCGGCAAGGTGGGTTGTGCGAGATCGTGCACTGTGAGCGCGCGCGATTCAGATGACTAAAATACGACTAAAACAAAGTCAAAAATGGCATTTTAGTCAAAAGACTATAACTGAATCGAAATTTGATGTCAAAATTAACACTGCTCTTCTGCTTCAGAAAGCAAAACAAGTAATGTATGCAAGCTATGTATTAAAGTACAACTAAAGGTAACATACATATTTTAGTAAATCCTCATATAAAGACCTGAAAGTTCTTAAACTTATACTTAAAAGTTCTTAAAAAATAAACATAATAACTGAAATAATTATTTCCATACCATATACTGGTCTCTAATCCCCTCCAGCAGTCCTCCTTTGGTGTATACAAGTAATGACAATGGGAGGAGTTGAGCAGAGCTCAGATGTCATTTCCTGTCGGTGAAATAGCTTGTCTATCTCTCAGTCCTCCTGCTTTCTATGATGCTCAGTCTATTTTACATAACACACACCCATCTGCCAATCAATAGCTGGGTGTGTGTTGTGCCTGTTTTACATAAGTCATTACAGACAAGCTAGGTTTAGGATCTAAAGCAGTGGGCGGGCAAAGTAGAGACATAGATGGGAGTGGGTGGGGCTTCACAGGCTGGTTGTGGGCGGAGCCTAATCTGGATTCTGTGTAGAATGAAGTCCCTCAGCTTCCCATGTGATACAAGAGCCTCTCCCCCACTGAGGTCAGGACTGTTTTGCAGAGAGATAGATGCAAATGGGGACAACATGTGTTCTGTTCAACACAGGCAATTGGAAAACCAGGAAGTAAAGTTGTCACTTCATTAAAGGATGTGCACATGAGAGCTGGAGACCAGGTAGAGATCTCACCATCCTTACTGCTTTTTGCAAAACAATCAGTGAGATGTTTAACCGACTGTATAGGTGCATAACATATTGATTTCTTCATTTTGACGATAGTTCTACTTTAACAGCCACTGCAGAGAAATCTTTCCTGGGTGTTTCCAGCATTGTAGGACTAGAGATTGCCATCAAATGATATTCAAAAAACAGATACAAGTTCTTCAGTTCATTCTGTGCCATTGCTTTATTTACACATAGGAATTTGAAATCGAACTTGAGGGGTCTCAGACGCTGCGCATACTTTGCTATGAAAAGTTCTACAACAAGAACCGGCCTATGAGGGAGGATGGAGGGGAGTGTAGTGAACGTTTGGTGGCAAAAGGTCAAGTACAGGTAAGCACCTTGTTTTGTAAAGGTCAGCTAAGATAAGGAAACAGTCAGTGAATCAAATAATGTTTTATGATAACTGTGGTGCAGATTTACCAATATTGCTCAATGACAGTGTAATACAGGAGTAAAGAGACAAATTTACTATGACCCTAACTGACCATTTCCCAATTGTGAAAACCTGTCTGATATCTCTACTTGAAGGCTTTTGCATATGGGCGGGCATTTGCCAAGGTATTTCCTCTGCTTGCACAGCCCATGCGCAGTGTACAGCCACCCATTGGCAAGAATGGCTGTGTGCTGCCATACTCGCATATACAGAAATGTTATCATAAACACAAATACAGCATAAGGGCATATGTGAAAAATAGAATATATTATTTTTTTTAAAATGCCTGTACGTCGTACTCATGTTTACAATAGCACCACTGTATGCACAAGTACAGCAGCACGCAGCCATATGTGTCAATAGGAGGCTATATGCTGCACCTGGGCTGTCTGAGTGGACAGTTTGCAGCTTACAGCGCTGTCGCACTTTGAATTGCGTGGTTATGCAATGCTGTACCCAAACAACATTTTTACCTTTTTTTTTTTTTTTTTTTTTTTTAAGACAGCTAGAGCTTTCTTTTGATGGTAGTTAAACACTTCAATACCGCTGGACGTCATATGAGGTCCTTGAGTTTGAGTGGTGATATCTGAATGGTGCCTTCAGCTAAAAGCACCATTCAGATGCCGTTTTTTAGTGCCGACGATTCTGCATCAGATAAAAGTGGTCTTAGCGGCGGATTCCCCGCAAGATCACTTTTATCAGTGGTGGGAGAGGTGCCCCCTCCCGCCACTTTCCCGTCATCTCCGCCACTTACCGGACTGGCAGCAGCGGCGGAGATGAACGGGTCTGTCGCCCCCCCCCCCCTGCACAGAAAGCCGTGTGGGCAGAAGATGCCGCCCACTCGGCTCCATAACATTGTAGGGTGGAAGCGACGTCACAAGTCACTTCTGCCCAGCGGTCTTAAAGGGCCCATTTTTTTTTTTTTTTTTGCATTTAACTATAAATATGAGATCTGAGGTCTTTTTGACCCCAGATCTCATATTTAAGTGTTCCTGGCATGCTTTTTTTCTATTACAAGGAATGTTTATATTTCTTGTAATAGGAATAAAAAAATTTAAAGCACCCCGTCCTTGCGAGCTTGAAGTGAACTCATACATAAGTCACGCCCGCATATGAAAACTGTGTTCAAATCACACATGTGAGATATTGCCGCGATCGTTAGAGTAAGAGCAATAATTTTAGCACTAGAGCTCCTCTGTAACTCAAAACTGGTAACCTGTAGAAATTTTTAAACATCGCCAATGGAGGTTTTTAGGTTGCAAAGTTTGTCGCCATTCTGCTAGCTGGCGCAATTTCAAAGCATGACATGTTGGGTATCAATTTACTCGGCGTAACATTATCTTTTACAATATGGAAAAAAATTGGGCTAACTTTACGGATGTCTTATTTTTTTCCCTCAAAAAGGTGAATTAAAAAAAAAAAAACATGCTTGTAAGACCGCTGCGCAAATACGGTGCAACATAAAGTTTTGCAACGACTGCCATTTTACTCTAGAGGGTGTTAGAAAAAAAAAAGCGTTCCTGCCC
>BLSH010073046.1:693143-718460 GCA_018402905.1 Glandirana rugosa | reverse complement strand
ATCTGTCCTCAGAGCAACAGCACAGACAGCAGTAGTAAAGTAATCTATCTCAGGATGCAGGATCAGGTCTTAAAATGTCTCAAATCTCTCCCTCACGCAGTCAGCTACCTTTCCCTACACTAACCCAAGGAGCATGTGACTGCAGCACTGTGACTCCAGCTTATAAAGAGGCTGGGTCACATGATGCACTGGCCAATCACAGCCATGCCATTAGTAGGCATGGCTGTGATGGCTTCTAAGGGCAAACCAGTGAAACGCTTGTTGATTGGCTGCCCTGCAGCTTCTCAACACGTGGAGTAAAATAGCAGAACCCCGGACCGAACCCGAACGATTTTTGAAATGTCCGGGTCCGTGCCACGGACACCCGAAAGTTCGGTACGGACCCGAACGTTACAGTCCGGGTTCGCTCAACACTACTCATGAGGACCTTTAAATGTAATCGTGTTATTCTACTTATTACTGATTATACTGCATCACAGTTGTAGCTCTACTGAATGCCCCCAAACAATTTTGTCCAAAAACAAGTTCAGAAACTTGCATTTTGGGGTCTTAGTATACATCCCCTTCATTTCCATCCCAGTAGTGTCCCTCCAATATTGTCATGCAGGGCCTTGGCTCTCTCTAAAATGGTACTGAAGCCTATAGAATTTTAATTTTTAATATCTTTATAAATTATATAGGTTCTGGGATTAAAAGTACCATTTCAGTGTTTGCAGATGACACCAAGTTATACAATGGAATAACGTCCTTACAGGATGTCTCCAACTTACAAGCCGACCTCAATGCACTGTTTAATTGGGCGACTATGTGGCAGATGAGGTTTAATGTAGATAAATGTAAAGTTATGCACTTGGGGGCTAAAAATATGCATGCATCATACATACTAGGGGGGAGTATAACTGGGGGAATCAGTGGTGAAGGATCTGGGGGTTTTAGTAGATGATGAGCTTAACCACTTCAGCCCCGGAAGGATTTGCCCCCTTCCTGACCAGAGCCCTTTTTGCGATTCGGCACTGTGTCGCTTTAACTGAAAATTGCACGGTCATGCGACGTTGTACCCAAACGTCATTTCTGATCGCCGCTATAAACAAAAGAAGAGCGACAATTTTGCAAAAAAACCCAAATTTCTTACTTTTTGCTAAAATACAAATCCAAAAAAAATATAACAAAACATTTTTTTCATTGGTTTTGGCCGATTTATATTCTTCCTCATATTTGTGATTAAAAAAAAACGCAATCGGCGTTTATTGATTGGTTTGCGCAAAAGTTGCCGCGTTTACGGATGATGAGAATTAATTTCTGGGGTTTTTATTTTTTTTTTATTTTTTACTAGTAATGGCGGCGATCTGCGATTTTTAGCGGTACTGCGATATTAGGGCGGACATGTCAGAACATTTTGACACTTTTTTGGGACCATTGGCATTTATACAGCGATCAGTGCTATAAAAATGCACTGATTAATGTGTAAATGCCATTGGCAGTGAAGGGGTTAACCTGCAGGGGGCGCTCTAAGGGTTAACTGTGTTCCCTGGGCGTGTTCTAACTGTATTTGGGCTGCCCTAGCAGGGGAAGGGAAGTGATCACAGCTTCCAAGCTTCACAGAACGGAGGTCCGTGTTTACTTACATGGACCTCCATTCTTTCACTCTGGGGAGGGCATCGCGGGTAGCCGGCGGAGATGGAATGCGCCGCTCCCTGGCCCTCCCCGGACACAGAGAGCGCGCCTCCGGCGGCGCGCGTGTGCTCACTGTGCGCGATCTGACAGCCGCCGTCAGATGACGGCATTTTGCGCAGGAGAGCCACTCTGTCGCCGTCAGATGCAGATCGGCGGTCGGCAAGTGGTTAATAAAAGCATGCAATGCCAAGCTTGGTTCCCAAAGTGAGCAAACCCTTACTTGTATTGAGAGGTATGGACTCCAGAGAAAAATATATAATTTTGCCTATGTACAACTCAGTAGTAAGAGCTCATCGGGAATATGCAGTTCAGTTTTGGGCATCAGTTCTCAAAAAGGATATCCGGGAACTGGAGAGAGTGCAGAGAAGGGCAACCAAACTGATAAGAGGCATGGGGGAGCTCAGCTATAAGGAAAGATTGGAGGATCTGAATTTATTTTCTCTTGAGAAGAGGAGATTAAGGGGGATTATGATCAACGTACAAATAAATAAGTGGTCCACATAGTGAACTTAGTGTTGAGTTATTCACTCTAAGGTCATCACAAAGGACAAGGGGGCACTCTCTTTACGTCTAGAGGAAAAGAGATTTAATCTCCAAATAGGGAAAGGTTTATTCACAGTAAAAGCTGTGAAAATGTGGAATAGACTCCCTTCAGGGGTGGTTCTGACCAGCTCAGTGGATTGTTTTAAGAAAGGCCTGGATTCTTTCCTAAATGTACAAAATATAACTGGGTACTAACATTTATAGGTAAAGTTGATCGATTGAATATCCGATTGCCACTCGGGGGATAAAGAAGGAATTTTTTCCCCTGCTGGTGCAAATTGCATCATGCTCTGCTGGGGTTTTTCGCCTTAATTTTTTTTTCTCTTTTATTGGTTGAACTAGATGGACTAGGTGTCTTTTTCAGCCTATGTAACTATGACACATCTGGTGGTTTCCTCTCTAGTGCTAGCTAATACTAGTATGAGCATGCTCCTACAAGGCTGTCCTGTATATCAATTCTGAGTCCTGCAGTATTTTTAACCGTAAGTATATTTACGGATGTTTAAAAAAAAAAAAAAAAAAAAATAGATTTTTACAACTGTCTGTAAATATCAGGGGCTAATAATTTTGTCATGCTGTGTTGACTTTTTAAGAGTGAAGCAGGCAAATTACTTGTTATGGGTATTGTCAGTGTTTCCATATCGTGTTTATACTGTTTAAATATTGATTGTTTTTAATAAGAGTACTCTCATTTATCAGGTTGGCAGTAAAAAAAAAAAAAGTGTGCTCTGTCAGTAAATTATTCATGTTTTGTCAGTAAAACTGACACTGGGTGCCACCTACAGTGAGGATGTGTATCACCAGTGGGAGATTTCCCATACTTAGATCTGTGGAATCTTTTTATGAAAAACATAATTGTCCTATTTAGCGTTATTCTGATTGTTTTCGTGTAAGCATTTTTCTTAATGACATCTTGAACTGTCTTTCAGGTGCAGGTTCTGTTGTACTTTCTACAGCTTGACACCATTCCAACCCCAGACAGCAAACGTCAGAGCATTCTCTTCTCGACCGAAGTGTGATGTACTGTGGCAGCTTATGGAGAGGGCACGCAGCCTATGTAGATCACTTAGCTAGCCTGTAATCAGTGCAGGTTGAGGTATTGGAGGCGGACGGGTGGATTCCCCACCTCTAAAGAAAAAAAAAAAACCAGCAATCCCTAGGTGGCTTGCAATATAGCAATTGTTAGCATCAAAAGTGCTATTTTTAATTTATTTATTTATATGTTTTTTAGATAAACTTTAGAGCAGCTGTGGGCTATGGGCTCCCCATTAACCTATAAAACGAAGTATATGATGTCTGTATCTCATCAGGAACCAAAATGAAGTTACTGCCTATTGTTCTGCCTTCAATGTGTACTGTAGGTTTTATATTTTCTTTTAATCAGCAGACTGTTTGTCACATAAAAATAGGATCTAATTTGTATGATAAGTAATGAGTTGACATTGCTACAGGGCAGAGCTTCAGCTTGTCTTTGCACAGTGTTACAAGGTATAAAATGCAATAGTAATTTGTTTCTGAATAGTACGTGTCATGAAAAGCTTCAGCCACTAGATGTCAAAAAAGGCCAACAAGCCAGGCCTGCTGCTGAATGAACCTTCCCAATGCTGGAGGTCCATGTTTTAGTGCTGGGATTCTCCTATTAGGACTTCTTTGTGCCTGTTATTTCAGGTGTATGTCATAGATTTTAGAACACTTAATGTCTGTGGTGTTTGCTGCATGTTTTTCCAGGTGGTTTATTGTTCTGAGTGGTTTTTGTTGAGAGATCTAGCCAAAAATGTCAGAATCAGTTCTTGTTCTGTAGAAGCAGGCTATTTTGACCTTTTGAAATTAGTTTCCGGACATTGAGCTCACTGTCTTGGCCTATCAGTGGACTCTAGAGCAGCAACAATGAGCTGGTACATAACAAGATGTTATCCAATGATATGTCTACATTGGGATCTGAAGCCATAAAGTAACTTTTTATACACGATCATTGCCATGTCCCAGAATAATGTCCTTTACAATGTCACATTTCGAAAGCGGAGCTGGTCTCTGTGTTCAGGTGCTTTACACTTTGGACTACAGGATTTCACTGCCAGAAACATGGATGGAGGCAATTCCTCTGTGTCTTTAATTTCCTTGGGGTCCAGTGTCAGACATGGTCTGTACATGACAATAGTGAGGTTCGAGGTATGTAATTCATGTGGATAATGTGCCATGACGTAAGGCTGCCCTTGGCTTTTTACACATGGGAAGCTGCTGAGCACATGTAAGGCTTCAATGTGCATTGTGTGTACTGTGTAGAGCCACAATCCACCTGAATGTTCTAATAAAGAAAAATGATTGTTCACTATTTAGTAGGGTGTAGTGACTACTGAATTTTAATCTCATGCTTCAGGACCTAGGTTTTCGGGACCATTTCTATTCCATTGTATATGCAGCTTTTAGTCCGTTTATTGGGGACTTGCACTGAATAGCAGTTTAACTCTGTGCAAAGCTTCAGATGATTAAATTGTTTTTGGTACTTTTTAGATTTTGAGTGGTGGATCGCTGATCACAACCCAGTAAAATGAGTTTCAATTTTTATATCAATGCAGCAATATTTAATGTTCTGTGACATACTGTGCTCTGTCCTGTATACATTGTTAGGGGGGGCACTCACTGATCTCTTGTTACCAGGAGGTTCCTGGGAGCCGCAAACACAGATGGACTAGTTCAGCTGCAACAGCAGAGAAAATGTGTTTGCCTTTCCCCCTATTTTAGTCGTAGGAAAGAGCGTCCGATAGATTCCTGTTTTTTCTGCTTTTTTTCTAAAATGGATAAATAATATTTAAAAAGGGAATTATATTGTATTTGTTAAAATATTCAAAAGCATTTTTAGCCTCTGTTTATACACAAGCTATTCAATAAAAGTAAAGCTGAAATTAAATTGTTATATATTTTTTTTTTTTGTCTATTGTGTCCAAAAGTCCTTTTAAAAAGTTGCATTTATCTTAGGGAACACAGCCTTTCTGGCAATTGGTTCTAGCTTTCATCATGATATTCATGTTACACAGGGCTCAATTCCTTTGGGAACGCGTGGGAATGACGTTCCTGCATTTATTCCACAGCAGGAACATCGTTCCCGTAAGCAGCCGCATCCTGCAGGACCAGGCATGTATTGGCCATCGGCTCAGTGGACCGGCCTCGCGGCCAACTAATTTGCTGTGAACTCCCCACTGCGAGCCATCAATCACCGACAGCTGACGCCTAGTGTAGATCGAGATTCAGTCAGCATGCAGGAAGCATCTGTAAGTTTTCTTTCATGTCGAGCTGCTCCCCGGCGGCCCCTCCCCTCTTCTCGTCCATCCCAATTTGCTAGCGACATCACCTGGATGGACGAGAAGAGGGGAGGAGCCGCCGGGGAGCAGCGCGACATGAGAGAAAACTTAGACGCTTCCTGCTATACTACTCTGCATTTGAAACGGCTAGTAAACACTGTACCCTGATGTGCTCCATGTGTCCTGATGTGTCCTAATGTGCCCCATGTGCTGATGTGCTCCATGTGCCCTAATGTATTTTTTGCTTGACATCTCTTGCATTGAATACTTGGAGGTGGGATCTTGCTGGTTAAAGAACAATATGTGTGCTAGGAATGGGGATATCAAAGAATCAATGAGTGCTGGAGGTGGGATCTGACTAGAGAAAGATTAATGTGCTGGAGGCAGAATCCCCCTGAAAACGGAACTAATGTAGAACACTGGATAGCATAGGATTGGATATTTGATTCCTGTAATAATTCATCATGTACCCCTGTCTTCCCGAATATCTTCACTGATAAAAACTAGCAAACCATAATTGGTTAGCAAATTAAGATTTAACCCTAAATGTATCAGTTCACCCTTTGTGAATGCTGGCAAACGTCTGGTGTTTTACAACAAAGTGTGTGCCAATTTCAACTGCTTTCAATGTTTGCCTAATGGCCCTTTCACGTGGGTGTGCGTTGCTCTGTTCAACAGGGGATCCGTGAACAGATCCCTTGCTGCATCAAAACCAGAATAAGATGGATGTCACTTTTGTGACATTTTGTTTTAATGTCCAAATTTTGACAGCTGAGTAAATCGGTTTACCCCAGCCTGTACATAGACCTGGATGGAGCTTCCAATCAGGTCTGCCTGAAAAAACTGACAGGCAGCCCTGATCAGAAAGTCTGTCAGGAATCAGCAGCAGGGATGGCTAAATCTGCATAGTTACACTAGGAAACTGAGACCAGACAATATAATATATATATTCAAAGTATGATTTATTTACAGTGAAACCAAAATCCATCCAAACACCAGCAAATAGTAAACATAAAGATAACATGCACCAAAGACCCAGTGACAAAATACCTAACTAAGCAACCTAACATAGTAACAGAAAGCCTAAGGCAGGCCATACACGGTCGAATTCCGAACACATTTTCTTTTCAAAATCAGAAATTTTGTGTGTTTTGTGATCCGATTGTGCCACCCTTGATTTTCGAAATTCGGCTGGGAATCTTCTTTTCTTTCTGGGAATTTTCTTTTCTTGTTTCATGTGCATTCCTTTTTCTATTATATTGCTCGCACGATTCTCCCATCATTGATTAGAAAATCGTTAGTTTTTGAAAAAATTTCCAACATGACTGATTTCTCAAATTTGATTGCCACACGAAAATCGGCTGTTGCTACAGCCCACTTATGGTGCGAAATTCTAATGATAATTCTTAAACTATTTTCGAAAGAAACTTCTTTCTAAATTTGACCCATGTATGGCCTGCCTAACTAGAGAACTACTGTATACAATATACACACATGTGGAGCACAGAAAAGCAGAGTAGAACTGGAGGTGCAGGGAAAATATAGGAAGGGGGAACCAAAGCCTGGATCAGGAACAAAGGGGAGTAGGAACAAGGCATCAGGGTTCAGGACATAGGTACAAGGCAAAGAGCACGATCAAGAGAAGGAACAAGATAAATGGCTAGCAGTGTCTGGCAGAAAATCAAAACACTGGAGCAAGAGGGAAATGTACAGTGGAAACGAAGTACCCTCCCAGCAGCCAGCATCAGGTGCAAACTGATTACTGGGATCTGCTGGCTGTTTGGAGACACCCATTGGTGAACTACAACCTTCTGCACTGTGATGCACAGCTCCACCAGCAGGTGGCCCAGGTCCTGGAAAAGCCCCTTTGAAAGGACCCTAAGGCCTCATGCACACAGGACGTTTTTTGACTCTTTTACAGCAGCTGTTTTTAGCTGCAGATGTTTTTTTCTAAAGTCCATAAACTCTCCACGTTCTATGTGTTCATGCACACATAGGCTGTTATCAACTGTTTTTGGCAGGGACGTTTTTGAGCTGTAAAAAAAAAAAAACAAGACCAGTGGGTTCTGACAGAAGTTTTTCAGCTGTAAAAACGAGGCTAAAAGCCAGTCCTCAACGTTTTTGTAAGTTTTAGATCAACTGAGGGAAAAAAAAATCGATGGCCCTTTAAAAACGTGAAAAAACCACCAGTAATATAATGTTAATAAAAGCTAAAAAAAATCACTGATAAGCTATTGACGTTTTTAGGACATTTTTTTTAACGTCCTGTGTGCATGAAGCCTAAAACCTCATACACACGGCGCAATGGTTGTATGAACACGGTCGTACAACAGCTTGTTGTACAATCATCCGACCGTTGCGACGGTCGTACAACAGAGGTTGGATGAGCAGACTAGAAAACTTTTGTTGTACAACAAACGGTCGTACGACCGTTGTACCGTGTGTACAGAGAAGTTGGCCCAACAAGTTTTACGTGCAAAACATGCATGCTCAGAAGTCAGGAACGTGTAAGCCTACGTTCCTAATTCACAAATCACATTCACCTGAACTTCCTCTTTATACACTCATAACACATCACCACTTTAGGCTTGGTTGTACGATCGCTTAGTGCATGTCAGTATGCGAGACACAACAGCTGACGTACGATTTTGGACGTCCGGTCGTACGACCATTGCATCATGTGTACGAGGCTTTACTGTCACTGGGTTCCTTTTATCCTTCATATATGCCTACCTGGGCTTTCCAACAGACTGTTGGAAATGCCTTTTCCTTTCTTTTTCCAGTGCGCTGGTGGTAGTTGCTTCCATTCAGTATTGCTTAGTGCAATCATTAGTTAGAAAACATTTGCCAGTTATCAGTGCTGGCTGTCGTAATATTTGCACATTGAGACACACAAGACAAGTAAGTAATTTTGGTGATATGCCCGACTGGTGATCAGTGTTAGAATGTTGAATTAAATTTAGTATGGATAGAGTTAAAGCGGTTGTATCACCAAAAAAAATATTTTTATCTACAGATAAGCCTATAATAAGGTTTACCTGTAGGCAGGGCTGCTGATAGAAATCGCGGGGCCCCATACAGACTATCTGACAGGGCCCCCCACCCAAGAAAGTTTTAAAGCTATATTTAACTAAAAATACAATACAACTATCAGCAGAAACAAATACAACATAATCCCTGCTAAATCTAGAAGATAAAACTGAGTTAATAAGTAGAAATGAAAATGAGATAAAAAAAATAAACAGGCTCCGGGATCAGAGGGAGAGAAAAAAAGTTAAGCTCCATGCACACTGGGCTTAAAAAAACTCCTGTTCACGTGGCAGAAAAAAAAGCTCATATAGATCTTTTTTTGTACAAAGTTTAGACGCGTTTAGGAAAACCAGAAGGGGTTTTTTTTTGTCTCCAAACATTGAGCTTAAAATATGCCTGTAATCGTCCACATGTGTATGGACACATAGGATAACATTGATCTGCTTCTACAGGCAGAACACAACTTTTTTTTTTTAGCCAGTGTGCATGGAGCTTAAGTTAGAGAGTTAACAAATTCCAGTGCTGAGAGGAGGGGGGACCACACAGCGAGGGGGATTAGTGAGGGAAGACTGTCTCTTTCTTACCAGAAAACAGCTGGCAGCAGGGACAGGGAAGGAGAGCAGCTTTCATCTGCTGGAGGAAAAGAGACACAATTGTCATCTGTCACTAATCCCCCCTGTGTGGGGCCCCATGTGTGCTCTGGGCCCCCTACACCAGGGCTAGTGGTCCCCCCCTATCAGCGGCCCTGCCTGTAGGTAAAATTAATATCTCCTAAACCTGTACGGTTTAGGAGATATTGCCCCTGCAAGCAGGCGCCGTGATGTCCCGGCATAGCGCCGGACCTTGCCGGAAAGTCTGCGGAAACACGGATTCCTGCGCGCATGTGCGGGAGTGACGTCTCGCGGCTCCGGCCACTCAAAGCACCGGAGGCGCGAACCCGGAAGGATCCACCAACAGAAGATGGCAGCTCCCTTTGCGGGGACCCAGCATACTAGCTCATTATTAAATACTCGCCTCAGAACGAAGCTCCCACAGGGCTGCCCGGTCCCTGCAGAGGGAGTGGATATCTTTGCTGTGTGGCATCTTCCGGGTTCGCGGCTTAGGTGCTGTGAGTGGCCGGAGCTGCGAGACGTCGCATGCGCGCTGGAGCCCATCTTTCCGGCGGACTTTGCGGCAGGCGCCGGACTATACTGCGCATGAGCCGTGATGTCAGCGGCTGCGTTGCAAGTGGGATATCTCCTAAACCGTACAGGTTTAGATCTTCATTTTACCTACAGGTAAGCCTTATTAAAGGCTTACCTGTAGGTAAAAATGACTTTGGGGGTAGACAAAAGAAACAGAAAACTAGCCACAAATCATTTAAAGCGGTTGTATCCTCCTTAAAGCGGTTGAGTGTGTGTGGTACTACCAGTGCCGTGTGCTAAGGGACCGATAATCCAAAGACCATCCTTTTTGATTCCATCATAAACCTGAGTACAGGGTGTGGGCATATCTGAAAAATAGAAAATTTTCACTGCTCCCATGTTTGACCTAATGATTTTTTTCTTCTCAGTTATAATCATACTAGAATGCATGAATACTAGTGAAGTTTCCCTTTTTATGTTTGCGGATGTGCATGGACCAGCTTATGTTGACCTGGAGAATACAAGACCTTTTATATTACCAGTGTAGCACAAGCTAAGAAGCACTGAACGTGACAAGGAAATTAAGTGAAACAGGTTTTATTACTTTAATCACATATAATTATATGTATACACATAATTAAAAAGGTAAATTGATACATAATTATATACTGTTCTTGTATAAATAATGTAATGTAGTCTAATGTATGTAATGACTATATAATATACAAGAACATAAATGTATAAAAATAATATGAACGCGTGGAAAGAACTATGTAATAATTGTGACGTTATGTGAGGCGCCACAATAGACGGGAGATACTTGTCGCCTCGCATGCAATCATTTTGAGATGACTAGGGGGAGTCCGATCCAGGTTTTGCCAGGCACCGTGGCAGACCTGGTTCCGGCCCGGACTTTCTTGTCCACTCAAACCCCTCTCCACCGGCATTTAATGACCAGGAAGAGAGCAGAGGAGAGCTCAATCCTGGATCTCAGGGGGAGCTGTGTGATCTCTGTCTGCTAATTTGAATCCCAAAAGGCCTACTTTGATTTGGAACCAGTAAAGGCCTAGGGCTATGAGACTCTAAAGACAGAGATACTCGCACGCCTGGGGGTCACCATGGCAGCCTGGGCCCAATGCGTGCATCAGTGGACCTACTGCACTGACAAGCCACCTTGTTCGCAGATGTTCAACCTAGTTCACCTTTCCAGGAAATGGCTACAGCTGGAGACTTTGCCAGGTCCCCAGACTGTGTAGCGCGTGGTCAAGGACGGGTTTATCTATGGGCACTCTCTACTGCTTTGAGGAGATTGGTCAGCCATGGGGACCCCAAAACTGCAAGCCAACTGGTGGACCTCGTGGAGAGATACAAGGCTGCTGAGGACTTGTTGCACCCATCTGTGCCCCACTCCAATGTATCTAGTGGGGAAAGATCGCCCGATACACCCGGTAAGACTGTTCCAGGGTTTAGGGGCATGGAGAAATTTGAGAAGACTGATACGGTTAAAGAGACTTGGGACTCTAGACCTGGAGACTGGCCAAAGAAGCCAGGAAGGTCTTGGGGACCCTTGAGAGGACTGGGTATAGAACACATACATTGCTACCGATGCCACGCATTGGGCCATATTACTGCCAATTGCCCCCTGAATGATGAACCCATGCAATGTAATTATGCTTATCTGAATAGACGCTTTTCTCTTTTTGCCCAGATGACATATACAGCATCATGTTCAAGTCACATGGAGAAGCAAATGTGTGTCATTGTTGTTGATGGGAGACCAGTCAATGCACTGCTTGACTCGGGTAGTGTGGTAACATTGGTAAAAAGCAATTGTGTAAATCCTGCAAGGTTACACCCTAGCACTGTCAGAGTCATTTGCATCCATGGGGACGCCCATGACTACCAGACGGTGGTGATTGAGATTGACACCCCTTGCGGTAGTGTGACTCATTCAGTGGGGGTGGTACCTTCACTACTGTGTGACTCCCTAGTGGGCAGGGATTTTCCCCATTTTTGGAGGTTATGGGAAGGCATCGGGAGTCTGGAGGATAGAGCTCCCCCTGCTGTGGAAGCACGGGACCTCTCGCCAGACCCGTTTTGCCAAATGGAAGGGGAGACTGGTGGCAGGACCGAGGAGGGAGGAGACCCTCTTCCTTTTCCCGTACTGGCTGGGAGCCAGAGGAGCTTGAAGATAGCTCACAATGGGGGGTTAATGACCCAGACCATGTCTCTGTCCCTGGCGGTGAGAGTGAACCGAATGTAGTACCTGACTTAGAGGTCCAGAGAGAGGACTTCTGTACAGAACAACTACGGGATGTCACTCTTCTCAGAGCCAGAGAAAAGATGAAGATGATGGATGGGGAACATGTGGACTGTAATTGGGGGGGGGTGTCTTTTCCCTACATGGCGCTTAAAAATAATTTGATGTATCAGGTGGTGAAACAAGGTGAAGACGAACTGGAACAGCTAGTGGTTCCCAAACCCTTCCGCAGGATGGTGCTAAATCTGGCCCATGGGCATGTAATGGGGGGACATCTGGGTATGAAGAAAACCAGGGAGAGAATAACCCAGAGATTCTTATGGCCTGGGTTGTATGCAGACATCAAAGAATATGAGTGTCAAATAACGGCCACATCACCCCATTTCCATAGCCCCCTTGTCCCACTTCCCATAATTTAAGTGCCTTTTGAGCGAATTGGCATGGATCGCGTGGGACCAGTAGTAAAATCTGCCCGGGGTCACCAGCACATCCTGGTGATCCTGGACTATGCGACCCTCTATCCTGAGGCCATACCCTTGCGGAATACCTTCGCTAAGACTATCGCCAAGGCACTGGTCCAGGTGTTTCATCGGGTGGGAATCACTGAAGAAATCTTGACGGATCAGGGTAGCCCGTTCATGTCCAGAGTGACCAGAGAATTGTGCAAGTTGTACAAAATCTCCCGTCTCCGTACCTCTGTTTACCACCCCCAGACTGACGGTCTGGTGGAAAGGTTAAACAAGACCCTCAAGAGTATGCTAATAAAGATAGGCAAAATTGGTATTTTTTGCTGCCGTACCTCATGTTTGCCATATGAGAGGTTCCACAGGGGTCTACAGAGTATTCCCCCTTTGAACTCTTGTATGGTAGACCTCCTAGGGGCTGTTAGATGTCGTAAAAGAGATGTGGGAAGGAGAGGCCACCCCATATAGAAGCGTCCTATAGCACGTCTTCTTGATGCAGGATCAAATCGCAGCTGTCCTGCCCCTGGTATGAGAGCATATGGAGCAAGCCCAGGAAACCCAGAGAAGGTTTACAATCGGGGTGCCAAAACCCAAACTTTCAACCCCAGAGACAGAGTGCTAGTGCTAGTCCCCATGGTTGAAAGTAAATTCCTGGCAAAGTGCCAGGGTCCCTTTGAGATTAGGGAAAGTGTAGAGGAAGTAAACTACAAAGTTTACCAGCCTGGGAAAAGGAAACTGGAGCAGATAAAACCGTGGAAGGACAAAGCAAGTTTATTGGCAGTGCCCACTCCCCAAAAGGACAGGTTACCCCTGACCCCGGATGTCCCCATAACCGAGTCCTTGTCATTAACGCAGCAAAATGACAAGGATTTTGTCAGTAAGAATAGAGACTTTCTCTTCCCTACCCAGACTGACCACTGTACTATAACATGACATAATCACGGAACCAGGGGTCCATGTACCGGTAAAGCCCTACCGAATACCTGAGGCTAGACGAGAGGCAGTGGCAAGAGATATAAAAACCATGTTGGAGTTAGATGTGATAGAGGAGTCCCACAGTGCCTGGTCGAGCCTTATAGTACTGGTCCCAAAGCCTGATGGCACTATCCAGTTCTGTAACAATTTCAGGAAGCTGAACAATGTGTCTTAGTTTGACGCATACCCGATGTCGCGGGTTGATGAACTTGTGGATAGATTGGGAGGTGCCCAGTACATAACAACCCTAGATCTAACTAAGGGATACTGGCAAATCCCCCTAACGGGGTGAGCAAAGGAGAAAAACTGCCTTCTCTACCCCCGAGGGGTCCTTCCAATACAAGTGAATGCCGTTTGGTCTGCATGGGGCCCCTGAATCTATTCAGAGGTTGATGGACAAAACTTTGAGGCCGCATCGGCCCTATGCAGCGACCTATCTGGATAATGTTGTCATCCACAGCGCAGATTGAATCACATCTGCCCCGGGTGCAGGCAGTGGTAGATTCGCTGAGGGTAGCAGGGTTAACAACCAACCCGAAAAAGTGTGCCATAGGTCTAGGGGAGGTCAAATACCTTGGGTATTAGGGGTGCTGAAATGAATCTATGCATCGCGATTTGGTCGCCCGTGATGCGACATTGATGCAGCGACTGCCCATAATCAATTAGGGGTGAGGTCATCCGACTTGTGGGCGACTCAGCGCAACCTTTGCACAACGCAACTTGCAAATGACTTCTAATAGAAGTCAATACAAGTCGCCCCCAAAGTTGTACAGGAACCTTTTTCTAAGTCGGGACGACTTGAGTCGCTCCGACTTGGAACCGTTCCAATTGTAGTGCATGGGGGCGACTTGTCAGGCGACTCAAGAACCGAGAGACGGCACTGTTGCGGCTTCTTCCCGGATGTCTTTCTAATTTTCAGACCTGTGATTAACCCCAAATTACATTTTTAATTAGTACATTTGTCCAGTTCTCCTTCATGCAGAGTTATCTAGCAACATACCGCAGTGCCTCTCTCGGCGCTCGTTACCGCCCAGCCCGCCTCTCTTGTCTCTGGCAGACTTCAGCGGTGGATTCTCAGCCCCGTCCGCTGACTGTAGCTGACAAGTCAGAAGAGAGGCGGGCGGGGATGAGAATCCAAGTGCCACCCATCCATCATTTTGTGTGCCATATAAGCCTAGACTATGTCACATACACTAGGTCATTGGATCATTTAACTGTAACTTTCCAAAATTTTCACCCAACATCCCCAAATCCCCTAGAAATGGAGCATTGGTGGTGACCTGTTGCTCTTCAGTTTTCTCCAGTAACACTAGAGAAACATCTAGAGGAAACTTGTCTATTAGGAAAGTTTACTCCTGGCAGCTGTACTTTTGAACTATGTATGAAAGGTTCAAGAGTAAGCATAGTAGACATATCATTAGCATAATTGCTGTTCACCCTGGCAGGGGACACCACCTTTCTGACACACTCTTGGCAGTTTGGTGGATTCCCCACCTTGGTCAGCATCAGACCATGTACTTCTTATCTTGGGAAAGTGATCCCTCCAAGCGCTCAGATTCCCTGGGCAACACAAAGGGGGCGCCCTCCCACAATCTAATAAACAAATGTAATTTGTACCTTTTTGTAGCAGGCAATGGGTCACATCCACTTTATGGGTCACTTCCCCAAAAGCCATTTCCAGAGGCACTAGGGCTTTAGCTTAGACTAGCTTTGACTGTTGCCATGAATACAGACAACCCTGATGCTATGACTTTGCAAGTCTCTAGTGTTTACCAGGCCTACCTTGACCAAAGTGACTACACTGCCAGGGTCCAATAGCACCAAAGAAGACTTCAGGTCAGGCTGCAATCCATAGATTTCTCCAGGATTTGACAGGAGGCAGTGAAGTGACCTGGCTCACTGCAGTTCCAACAGTTCACATGGGGTCAAGACCAGTTCTTAGCCTCTGCACACCCCCAGTGGGGAGCGGTTTCTGTCCTTGTACATGTAAACTGCCACTTGGGGTTCCCTGGCAATGGTGACTTACAGCACAGTGTAGAAGTGGGCACAGATGCCAAGAACAAATCCTCAATAGTAAAATTGCTTTCAACAACCGCCATCAGTAGCTCAGCTATTTTGGGTTCGGCATGACCAAACCCCCAGTGTAAATCTTATGGCAGGGCCTGTGGGAGGCTCTGTGACAAAAAAGCACCATACAATACATTCTCCTTAAAGGGATTATTGGTCCCACATTTATTTTCAGATATCCAGTTAATATAAAACAGCTTCATTTCAGTGTAAAACAAAACACAAAGTGCAATCAGCTCAACCATTTTTGGTTTGGTGGGTGAACCCTCCTAGTGCTTCTCACAGCAAACAATCTTTCAGTTCATCATCCACTGAGTTATTCAAACTCCTAGCACAGCCCCCTTCCTGTGAGGTTTGCCAGCTCTTTTAATGAGCCAGGTATTCTGGCAGGTGGACATATGGACCAAGGCAGCCAGGCTGCAGACCCTCCTGACTCTCCTCCACAAACTCCAAACTCAAAAGAGGAGTCTTAAATAATATAATACATCCTATAAAATAATATACAGTAAATACAAACATAGAAAATAGGAAGTGACAACTCAAAACAATCTAATGCATTCCTCACTGAATCCAATGATGTGCCCATCTGTAGTGTCTCTCTCTACTTCTCTTTTTACTGACTTTGCTGAGACAGCGGGATCCAGTGGCTACCACTGCTGTCTGTCAAATCCTGTGATGAGGGAGCAGGGCCGAGCCGCGCTGACTGTGTCTATGGACGCAGACAGTGCAGCTCAGGATTGAGTTCGCAGGTGTGCCTATATAGGAAGTGGCTTCCTATGGTGGCACACCATGAAGAGGAGGATCCAGGGCCACTGTGTGCAATTATATTGCACGGAGCAGGTAATTCTAAACCTGCTTGTTATAAAAAAATAAAAATAAAGTTTACAATCACTTTAACCACTTCAGCCCCGGTAGGATTTCCCACATTAGGACCAGAGCACTTTTTGCGATTCGGCACTGCGTCGCTTTAACTGACAATTGCGTGGTCGTGCAACGTATGAAAATTGGCGTCCTTTTTTCCCTCAAATAGAGCTTTCTTTTGGTGGTATTTGATCACCGCTGCGTCACTTCTGATCAGCGCTATAACCAAAAAAAGCGGCAATTTTGAAAAAAAAAACAATATTTTATACTTTTTGCTATAATGTCCAAAAAAACATAAAAAATGTATTCATCGGTTTTGGCCGATATATATATATATATATATATATATATATATATAAATTTTTTTGTGGTAAAAAAAAAAATCGCAGTCAGCATTTATTGATTGGTTTGCGCGAAAGTTGCCGCGTTTACAAACCATGAGAATTAATTTATGACGTTTTTACAATTTTTTTGGCGGCGGTCTGCAATTTTTATCAGGACTGCGATATTGTTGAGGACATGTCGGACATTTTTGACGCTTTTTTGGGACCATTGACATTTATACAGCGATCAGACATTTAAATAGCCACTGATTACTGTATAAATGTCATTGGCAGGGAAGGGGTTAACTGTGTTCCCAAGGCGCGTTCTAACTGTGTGGGGACTGGGCTGCCAGGGGCATAAGAGATCTAACTGATCCCGAGTACAGGGATCAGTAGATCTCTGTCATGCCGCCTGACAGAGCGAGGAACTGTAGTGTTTACATCAGCGGTTCCCCGCTTTTCTTCTCTAACAGACGATTGTGGTCCGCCCGACCCGCGGCCCCACTCGGGGAGCGTGCGGCGAGCATGAGAGCGCTCCGAAGGCGCGTGCGTGGATCGCCGTTTATAGAAGGCGATTCGTGCTACACTGCCACTCTGCAGCAGTAAAAGTATGCAACTCGGTCTTTAGGTGGTTAAAGGAGTTGTAAAGGCACAAGGTTTTTTATCTTAATGCATTCAATGCATTAAGATTAAAAAAAAACCTTCTGTGTGTAGCAGCCTCCCCAGCATCTCCTAATTAGGTACCTGAGCCCCTTCTCTCTGCAGTGATGTCCACAAGTGTCTTAGCTGTCCCAGACACTCCTCCTGAATGGCTGAGACACAACAGCGGCGCCATTGGCTCACACAGCTGTCAATCAGTCATTTAGCCAATCGGCAGAGAGGGGGCCGGGTCGGGCTACCTGTTTGGTTGTATACACGAAGCTCTGAGTCTGCTCTGGTTCCCCCATAGATAGCTGCTGTCTATGGGGGCACTCGATAGAAGGGAGGGGTCAGGAGCAGCGAAGAGAGACCCCAGAAGAGGAGGATCCGGACTGCTCCTTGCAAAACCAACTGCACAGAGTAGGTAAGTATGATGTTTGTTATTTTTTCTTAAAAATAAAATGACACTTCACTATCACTTTAAAGAAATCATTACTCTCTACAATTAATCCATACATTACCGCTACTTAAAGTGTTTGTTAACTCACCACTACATTTTTATATAATCCACTCTCTTTATTAATGTAGTGTCCCCCTGTGACTGTCCGTTATGGAAATAGCACTGTATATACCTTGTATACTGAGCGCTCATCAGCACTGATTGAGCCATAGTTTGTCTCCTCTCTGCCCGACATATGCAGTAGGCAGGGCTGGGGATTCCCTTCTGACGTTAGTCATGAGGGGAGGAGAGAGGTGGCCCCGTCTGCTGGATATGTCGGGCAGAGAGAGGAGACAAGCGGCGGCTTAATCATCGCTGATGAACAACTTGGTATACAAGGTATATACAGTGCTATTTCCATAATGGACAGCCACAGGGGACATTACAGTAATAGAGAGTGGATTATACTAAGAAAAACATTGATTTAAGCAGCGGGACATGAGGGAGCGGTGCGGACATGGAGCTGTGAGGCAGAGAGGGGAGAGGGGAAAGGAGAGGGGGAGAAAGCACACAGGACACACAGCGCAGGCTGCGGATGATGGAGACACACACTGACTCTGATATCACAGCTTGGCAGCCATGATATTTTGGAGTCAGCGCAGAAAGGGGAGGGCAGAAGCTGGCAGGATCAGACCGGTATTACAGGTGATACAGGGGGCCAAAAGACACAGCACTAGTGCTGTGCTCTATAACATGCGTTAAGGGAACAGGATCTTTTTTTTTTTTTTTGGAGTTAAAAAACGTTTTAAGGCTACTTTCACACTGAGGCGGTAGCGGTAAAACCCTGCTAGTTTTAGCGGAGTTTCACCAGCGATAGGGCTCCGCTATGTGGGCGGGAGCACTGCACTTTTAACCCCCCACAAGGGGTTAAAAGTGCCGGCGCTCAGCGCTACCGAGGCGGTGTGCAGCTGCTTCAGAAGAGCTTGCCATTCATTTCAATGGCAGGGGCGGTAGAGGAGCGGTATATTACCGCTCCCCTCACCGCCCCAAAGATGCTGCTTGCAGGACTTTTTGTAACATCCTGCTAGCGCACCGCCCCAGTGTGAAAGCACTCAGGGCTTTCACATTGGGGTGGATTGGGGGGGACTTTTGAGGCGCTTTACAGACGCTATTTTTAGCTAAATAGCGTCTGTAAAATGCCTCAGTGTGAAAGCATCCTAATGGTGTTGTAATCTATTTTTCATAAAATTCTGTTTTAAGGCCTCCTTGTAACATCCAACGTGAGCTCCTGAACCTCTCCTTTTTCCATCTGGAACGAGCAGCGCATGTTAGGTGCAATTATGTGCGCTGCTTTATGCACATTACACATCCCATAGTCCGTAGTCCATCTCAGGAGTGAGTAAGGGGACGTTTACGTTCCTACATACAGTGGGTGGGGACCATGGAGAATGAACGTAGCCACCACTGGCAGCTGGTGCTCCAGCCAGGGGGGTGGCAAACAAACCTCATGTCTACTCATGCGGTCAGCTCTCAATTGGCACTGATGCAGAGCACTGAGAGATCGCACTGGGTGGCCATCTCCCAAGTCCTGGATCTTCCTGTACATCCTCCCCCCTGCCCAGCCAATACGATCGTTTTTATCCTCTTGGCTAATCATGCTCCTCCCTCTTCCTGATTGGCCGGGAGAAGCAGGAAGACAATAGCAAACATTAATGCACTGTTGTCAGACAACTGTTGCCCAAGCCTGCGCCTGAAGCCTACTCTTTTTTTTTTTTTTAAGCCAACTAGAGCCTCGGGCTCTAATCACATGCTTAAAAAAAAAAAAAACCCCTATTGGAATTAATGCATCCGGTGCCCTGCATGTAGATTAGGGGCCGGGCACATGGATTTGGGGGGCGGCGCCCCTGTGCCCGTATGGAGCGGCCGCCACTGGTAGCCACCCTCTAACAGGAAGTCTATCACAGGGTGAGAGCAAAACAAGGTACTTTTTTGAGATAAGAATATACAGTATACTTGAATAGAATTCTTTTTTTTTTAACCAGAGTTTGGTGGCACTTTCAAGATACATTGCTTGCATTTGCTGGGAAGCAAAAAAGGACACACATAAAAGCTTCTTCTGTCTGGCATATGCTCATAATCTACTCAATTGTTTCAATACGCATGACCACAAAAATCTTTCCTCATCAGCCAATTTTATAATTATGCTCCACCCAGCTAGAAGAAGCTGTATGCAGGATTCCAGTAGTTTTTCAAAGATGATAGCCCCACTCAGTGGTTAAAGAATAACTCTAGTTATGGATATTTTATATATAATTGCATTGGTCCAGCATGTAACTCTGTATATGACATACCTGGCCACTCCTCGTGGAAGCTAGAAATCAGGCACCATTTAGAGAATGCTTTGCATCTTCTGAATAAATGCAAAGCGTTCTCTGATTGGACGGTGTGAAGGTTACGATGTTATCGCTCCACCTCATTCATTCAGAGAACACTTTGCATTCATTCAGAAAATGCAAAGCATTATCTGAATGGTGCTCATGCCAAGTGGCTAACCTCCTGTGTTCACAATGAAGAATAAATGCTCAGCACGGCACACAGAAACAAGTGAAAAAACAACTAGTGGTGCTTACAGCTTCCAGGGCCATCGGCCAGGTATTGTATACAAGCAATTACATTGATTCAAGCTAGACTAATGTAATTATGTATTAAATACCCATGTCTGTAATTATTCTTTAAAGTTCAGTTTGCAAAGTATTTTTTAAGTATGCACCATGCAAGATCTCAATCTCTTTTGTCATGTTGAATACATTGAAATGTTGTGGCTACTATTAGTTGGTGACAAACAATTTCTGCAGCTTGATCAAAGATACCTTGGAACCATAGAAAATAGAATATTTTCTCAGAATGGCAGACTGATGCTAGTTCATTACAGTATAAAAAAAATATGAGATTGTCCTACTACATGTACTGTATTTATTGATTTTAGCTGAAATATTACACAGTGCTTTACAAAGTACACAGACCTGTTCACATAAACCCTCGCCCCGCACAGAAGCTTACAATCTAATGTCCCTGCTGTACTTCAACACATACTGTGGAAAGTTCTAGGATAGATCCAATTAACCTACTATTATATTTTCACTTGTAGCACTTTTACTTATCTACAGACATGTAGGGCTCATGCACGTGGGGGTATGGTAGAACTTATGGCCTTGCATTCTGCATTTGCGGTGCTCGGGAGCCACATCTGTTGTGTAATTCTGCCCAAAAAATGTATTACATTATACACAGTGTGCAGTTATATACGTGTAAACGGCAGTACTTGTGCTTATGGGCTCATGCATATGAACTTAAAGAAAGCAACGGATAAATATGTCCATATGTGTGCCTGTGTAAGTACATATGTAGCGGTACCCCCGAAGGAGCTGCTAATGAAATTTTATATTTTCCCGAGCCTCCCGCTGAATATTCTTGCAGCCAGTCACTATAGCATTTTTACACAGCCAGGTGCACACACAATCCTGCTTGTTTCCAATGACCAGTCTAGGGGATGAATTTTCAATGCTTTATTTGTAGAACTTGGATAGGAGAAGGATAGGTATAGGATACTCCAAGTAACTGACTGTACCTGAGGACAAATTCTCCCTAGGCTCTGTATAGCAGGCAGTCAGTGGCTTCACACAGCAGACCGACTCCAGTGAAACAAGTCCATCTCTAAACAGCAAAGGACATGCAGGACTTTGTTTCTTCAAGACACTAGCCAGTGTCTCCTTTCTAACTCAGTGTAGCCGACTACCAAGGCACTTTATGGCAGGCTGACTTTAGCAGAACAGGCCCCTTGTTAAACAGTAAGGACAGAAGCTGGACTCTTCTCTTCAAGACACTCTCCAGTGTCTCCTTTCTAGCTGGCACACCCAATTAAGCTGATATGAGGGCAGTGGAAATTCTAGCACACACAGTCTCAGGGATTCTCTCACGGATCTGTACTCACACCATGTCCTGGGACAGTCGGTAGCCTGTTCTGCCAACCTCCAAGCGACACTTTGCCACTGCAGTATCAGACCGAATCCAAGTACATCCTCCCTCTGTCAGCTTCTGTGGAACTGTGGATTGCAGCTTCAGCACCCGGATAGGCCACGACTAGGCCTAGCAGCCGGCAGCCTCCTGGATAGGCTCTCGGACCTAGCAGCCAGGAGCTAAACATACACCTCACCCCTCAAGCTTGGGTGGACTGGGACTCCTAACTTTGTGCCCATGTGCTCCTTTTTATATGACGGTGTTCACCCAAGATGCAGTGGGTCACCACTCCCCTGCTAGCTGGTCAGAACCACCTGCTGTTACTGGCTGAGGTTTTCTACCTCTGTCCAATAGGGACCCATACTACTGGACAGGGTAAAACGATCTCCAGACCATATGAAACAGCACCAGAGCACATTGAGCAGACCTTACTCAAATCAAGGCTCTCTGATAAGCAGAGAGCATGTAAATTTACCTGTCAGCTCTTCTGTTAAGCAGATAAAAAACTATATACACTCACTAGTACCCAAACTAGGAGGGCGCTACATATACTTGTGACAGAGGTCTTGAAATACTTTGGGGTAACGACCATTTTCCACTCCTGCTCAAAATAGAATCTGATCAGCTTTCTTCCTTAGAGCTGTGAGACTTCTGGTTCCTCTATGATGGTTGATGTAAGCCATTGTTGTGCCATTGTTTAACTGAATCTTATTTGTATGACCCTACAGTTGAGAGGTCCGGCAATAAAGGGACAACCAAATCACTCTGAGCTTCAGGATATTTATTGGGAAACAAGAATCCTTCACCAACCAAGTCCCTTGCACTGAGAGAAAATACAGGACTACTCCTAATCCTGACAGGCTGGCAATTAACATGAGGCTTTCAAGCAAGCGGGAGGAAGAATTTCCATGACAGAGCTGGACTTGTGATTCATCAGGCCAGGGTAAATCTGGCTTTGTGGGTCAGGCATATGAGAGAGGCTGGTCCTGCATGTTCCACGCTGCCAGAATGTTGAATTGCTACAGTGGAGGGAAATTAGGCATGTAGAACTTCTTTGAAATAGGCCAACATTAAGCCCCAAATGCTCATGCCAAAGTAAATAATTGGTTGGCTCCTGGACTGCAGAGTCTGACTGTGAGAGTGGAGAGTCTAGAGTTTGTCCTGTGGAAGGGAAACAGGACAGGACCGTATTCAGCACCAGGCCTACACACTCCAACCGAGACAGTTTGAGTGCTGACTGCTGGAGATGCAGGATCCACTTAAACCTCTGCAGTACAATCCACTACAGTGCATTGGACATTGGCTGATAGAGCATGTACCAACTGATCTCTCAGAAGAAAGTTGTCCCAATAGTACAGAATGGGTACTCTCCATGACTGAAGCAAAGAAAGAACAGGGGCTAACACCCTGGTAAATACCCAAGGTGCAGTGTATCTTGCCCTCTCCTCTGTGTGAATGAGTAAGAGGTACATAATCCCTCTTGTTACTTATTCACAAAAAGGGTGAATAATAAGTAAAAACAAAGATACCATAAAATAGTCCTTTATTATTATATATATATATATATATATATATATATATATATATACAATATCTCACAAGTACACCCCTCACATTTTTGTAAAAATGTTATTACATCTTTTCATGTGACAACACTGAAGAAGTTACACTGTTAGGAAAGAAAAGATTTGCCTGGTGAAGTCAGGCCATGTTCTGGACTTTTTTGCCGAGTTTTGCAGTTCACCAAATAGCTCTATTTAAGCTCCCTGCACCTGTCAGCAGGTGCTGTCCGTTCTACAGCGTCTGAGTACCTGTGAGCTTCAGCTCTCCTACCTGAAACCTGCTTCCTGTGTTGTTCCTGTGTACCGACCCGGCTTGCTCTGACCTGCTTCCTATCTGCTTGCACCGACCCCGGCCATCTACGACCATCCGCTTGTCCGACCCTTCTGTACCTTGCCGCCAGCCTGTGAACGAACTCTGCTTGGACTTTGACTATTCTTCTGCCTGCCCCTTCTGTGCCTCTCTGATCCGCCAGTTGCCGACCCAGCCTGCACGACCACTCTTCTGTCTGCACGACCTTCTGGAGCCTAACATCACCACCAGTGACCATCCAGCCCTCGTGCCATCCTGCACTCTGGGACTTCCTGTCTACACTACCAGGGGTCCCAGAATCAGGTGTGTAAGAGTGGTTGTTCCCTGCTAAGACAGACTCCACCACCAGGATCGTGACATACACTTTGCTACAATGTAAAATTGTGAGTGTACAGCTTGTATAACAGTGTAAATTTGCTGTCCCCTCAAAACAACTCAACACACAGCCATTAATGTCTAAACCTTTGGCAACAAAAGTGAGTATATCCCTAAGTGAAAATGTCCAAATTAGGCCAAATTAGCTTTTTTCCCTCCCTGGTGTCATGTGACTTGTTAGTGTTCCAAGGTCTCAGGTGTGAATGGTTAGCAGGTGTGTTAAATTTGGTGTTATCGCTCTCACTCTCTCATACTGGTCACTGGAAGTTCAACATGGCACCTCATAGCAAAGAACTCTCTGAGGATCTGAAAAATAAGAATTGTTGCTCTACATAAAGATGGCCTAGGTTATAAGAAGATTGCCAAGACCCTGAAACTGAGCTGCAGCACAGTAGCCAAGACCATACAGAGGTTTAACAGGACAGGTTCCACTCACAACAGGCCTCGCCATGATCGACCTAAGAGGTTGAGTGCGTGTGCTTAGCGTCATATCCAGAGGTTGTCTTTGGGAAATAGACGCATGAGTGCTGCCAGCATTTCTGCAGAGGTTGAAGGGATGGGGGGTCAGCCTGTGAGTGCTCAGTCCATATGCTGCACACTGCATCAAATTGGTCTGCATAGCCGTCGTCCCAGAAGGAAGCCTCTTCTAAAGATAATGCACAAGTTTGCTGAAGACAAGCAGACTAAGGACATGGATTACTGGAACCATGTCCTGTGGTCTGATGAGACCAAGATAAACTTATTTGGCTCAGAAGGTGTCAAGCGTGTGGGGTGGCAACCAGATGAGGAGTACAAAGACAAGCGTGTCTTGCCTACAGGGTAAAGGTGATGGACTGACCAAGCATGTCTCCAGACCAAACCCCTATTGAGCATCTGTGGGGCATCCTCATATGGAAGGTGGAGGAAAGGCAAGGTCTCTAACATCCACCAGCTCCGTGATGTCGTCATGGAAGAGTGCAAGAGGACTCCAGTGGCAACCTGTGAAGCTCTGGTGAACTCCATGCCCAAGAGGGTTAAGGCAGTGCTGGAAAATAATGGAGGCCACACAAAATATTGACATTTTGGGCCCAATTTGTACATTTTCACTTAGGGGTGTACTCACTTTTGTTGCCAGCAGTTTAGACATTAATGACCGTGTGTTGAGTTTTGTTGAGGGTACAGCAAATTTACACTGTTATACAAGCTTTACACTCACTATTTTACATTGTAGCAAAGTGTCATTTCTTCAATGTTGTCACATGAAAAGATATAATAAAATATTTACAAAACTGTGAGGGGTGTACTCACTTTTGTGATATACTGTGTATATACTGTATATATATATATATATATATATATATATATATATATAGAAC
>BLSH010073046.1:651113-681697 GCA_018402905.1 Glandirana rugosa | reverse complement strand
GGACCATTTTGACACTTTTTTGGGACCATTGGCATTTATACAGCGATCAGTGCTATGAAAATGCACTGACTACTGTGTAAATGCCATTGGCAGTGAAGGGGTTAACCTGGAGGGGGCACTCTAAGGGTTAACTGTGTTCCTTAGGCGTGTTCTAACTGTAGGGGGGCTGGGCTGGCAGGGGGAGGGGAGTGATCACGGCTTCCATATACAGGAAGCCTGCGATCACAGCCCTTCCCCCTCTATGAGAATGGAGATTTGTGTTTACTTACACGGACCTCCGTTCTCTCACTGCGGGGGAGCCATCACGGGTAGCCGGCGGAGATTAAGTCCGCCGCACCCACTCCCTGGCCTCCCCCAGGAACACAGTGAACATGTGATAATCACAATACCCAGGTCAGGTGACGGCGGTTTGCGATAACTAATCACTTTTGCTGCCGTCAAGCCACAGCGGGAGGTCGGCAAGTGGTTAATATGCACGCACCTGCATCTCCCTGCAAACTACATCTCTGCAATTACCCAAAAGCTGACCTCACTATGCAGTTTTTGCATGTGGCTGCGATTTTGGAAAATCCTTGTTTGACTTAGGCGTGTTTGTTGATAAGCCACATATGGATTAAAGCACAACCACTTATGGAAAGGCTATATATTTAATGCCATAGACATTGAAAAACAATCCATGCATTGTAAACTATTATCCAAGCAGTGTTCCTCAGGGGTGTGAGTGCTCAGGTACTACATTGTGAGAGCATTACCAGGCAGAACTTCATTTCTGTGCATACAAAAGCACACACATTACATACACCTCTCCTCTTCCCCAAACTTCCACATGGTTAGCTGTGTAAAAGTACCTTTGTCTAGCTGGCTGTCACAGATTTGCTTTCTTTGTCAGTGCAGTCTCTTTTCTTTTCAGCTCCCAATCTCCCTTCCCGAGCAGGCAGGAGATAAGGATAACGGTGCAGCTGAGCTCACCCCCTCCTCCTTCCCTCGGTCATGCTGCACAGAGCAGCACTTGTCCCCACTCTCAGTGCAGAGCAGGGAGGCAGCTCTAGGATCCGTGGGGGGAGAGATTTCAGAAGCCGTGCAGAGCTCCACACAGCCGGAAAACAGTCTGTATTAGTGCGGGCTGTTTCCCTATAGGCTGAGTGAATGACAAAGGGGAGGGTATGGGTAGCAGCCCCGCCCATCCCCGACATCACAGCTTGAATCTGACAGCTGCAGCTTCACAGAGCACACCCAGCAGGCTTGCTGGCCAATTGCTGGCTGTGCTTTGTATTCTCATTTGAGCTGAAAGTTACTGCAGTTTACGTTCTTTTACAGTGGGATGGCAGGACAGAGGCATAAGGGCCCCCGTGCAGCTGGGGCCCTTGGGCTGAGCCCAGGGGTGCCCGCTCATTAAGACGGCCCTGCTCTCTGGAGCTGTCTCCGAGTGTGTGTGACTCAGAAACCTGGTCCTGACTTCTCTTATCAGGCTCCCACACACCTGCATAATCAGTATCCTGGCTAAACCTAAATCCTGGACCCAGGACTGGGGATTTCATCCCACCCGGAACTACGAAATGCCCGGGCTCCAGGTCCCAAAACAAACTTTATGAAATGAGGAAACTGAAAGGCCAGTTTCCTCCCAAATGCGCAAATCCCCTGGAGCCCCTCAACCTGCCAGGTTCAGAATCCCGGGTCATCCTCCTGTTGGGGTACCACACTACCACAATATATATACAGGCGGTCCCCGGGTTACAAACAAGGTAGGGTCTGTAGGTTTGTTCTTAAGTTGAATTCGTTTGTAAGTTGGAACAGGTACATTTTTTTTTATTGCAAAGTATTTTTATTGAGTTTTCACAGGGATCAGTAAACATACACGTTTTGAGCATATATTTCACCAAATTAGAACAATCTGAACCTTATGGATCAAATAGAACAAAGTTGTGGGTAACAAGGCACACAGTAGCATACATGGTACAATTAAACACTTAAAGCCTTATTAAAGGTTCCCCCTTTTTTTTTTAACCAGATGGCAGCAAGTTGGCTCCGCTGCGCAGAACACAGTCTATAAATGGCGGTCTGTGCAGCCGCGGTTGCGGGCGCGCGCCAGTGCCGTGCTCACCGCACTCAGTGTGAGGGTGACCACGGGTCGGGCGGATTCAATGTCAGCCGGCGACATGCGATTGCCTGGTACAGCAGAAAAGCGGGTAACCTCCGATGTAAACACAGGCGGGGGGCTGAAGTGGTTAAATAATAACCAACATGTTATACTTACCTACTCTGTGCAGCGGTTTTGCACAGAGTGGCCCTGATCCTCTTCTTCTGGGGTCCCTCGGCGGCGATCTTGGCTCCTCCTCTGCATCAAGTGTCCCGTCAGCGAAGCGCTTTCCCTGGTGGTCATCCATGCGGGCGCGCTCCCGAGTCCTGCTGTTGCGTGTATTCACACATACAGCGGGACTCGGCCCCTCCCCCCGGCTCCCGTGTCACTGGACTTTATTGACAGCAGCAGGAACCTATGGCTCTCCTGCTGTCAATCCATCCAATGAGGACCGGAGCTGCAACTAGAGGGACAAGGCTCATCCCCGGTGTGGGATCGGTTAAGGCCCAGGTAAGTAAAGGGGGGCTCTGGGAGGGCTGCTGCACTAAAAAGGTTTTTCACCTTAATCTATAGAATGCATTAAGGTGAAAAAACAGGAGACTTTACAACCCCTTTAACCATAGGCATGCGCAGGGGGTGTGCCAGGTGTGGCACACCCTAATCACTATGTGCTTTGCCGATTTCCCCCCTTCCTTGTTGTCCACCCCACCTTGCAGTGCTGCTGGCTTCTCTCGTCTCCCTCCAGCTGTTGCGGGGGATGTTTCAGGATGGAGAGCAGGGGAAGGGGCTAGTAAATTGGTTCTTTTCTAACTGAACACACTCATTCACTGTGTCCATTCATAACTGAAGCATAGTAAACTCTGTTTACTATGCTGCTGTTTGTGAATGAACATGAAGCCACTCAGCACAGAGCACTTTCTATTCATTCACTGCCCCATGCAACTGAGGCTATAGAGAAAGCCATGTGTGTTTGAGCTTTGGGGTGCACACGCTAATGCAACAGGCTGCGCACACCTATGCCTTTAACTGTAGGTTTTCATACATGTTTGGTCAAATAAAACCTACCTTCCTACATGCCAATCACCCAAAGCACACAGCAAAAATGACAGCACAATGGTTGAAGGAGAAAAAGGCGAATGTCCTTGTATGGCTTAGAGCCCAGACTTAAACCCCATTGAAAATCTGTAGAATGACTGCAGTCCACAAATAGTCACCATCAAATGTAATTGAACTTGAGAAGTTCTGCAAAGAAGAGTGGGCAAATATTGCAAAGTCTAGATGAGCAAAGTTAGTAGAGACATCCCAACAGACTAAAGCCTGTAATTAAAGCAAAAGGTGGTTCAACAAAATTCTGACACAAGGGAGTGATCCTTTTTCCAACTGAAAAGCACAAATGGTACTGTGCTGGTACTCCAAATCGCATGTTAGATTGCATCACATCAGTGTGAATCTGGGCTAAAGCATGATTTCCACACCTTTCCATGTGTGGCGCATATGGTAGCCCATTCCCTTCAATGGCTGCCCTATTCATGTTTGTCACCCAAAAGAAGCTCATTTTTGGGCAACAAGCTTGGTGCATTTTGAACGCGTGTTTTGTTTCAATTGCTGTACAACAATCCCATTTGGGGTGCTATTAACAATAATGGCACCTAAACATGCGTTGTGCATGTTGCTGCAACTTGGAATCATTGTAATTCTTTCCGTGATTCCAAATCAACTTAAGTGAACGGAGCCTTATGCTAGCCATACACCAAAAAATTGTGCCAACGCGTTTCAGAAAAATGAACACACAGTCGTGAGAGCAAACAATTTTGCCACCATGTAATGACAGAATTTTGAACAATAAATCATTCAATGGACATAAATGAAGCAGTTTCTCATTTGTTTATTGCTTCTGAATAACATATGTGCAGTACCAACAGTTCCATTTTTAAACAGGTAAGAAACACATTAAAGTGATTGTGAAAGTGAAAAGTGAAAGTCTCCTTTTTAAAAAAATAAAATAACAAACCTGTTATACTTACCTGCCCTATGCAGTGGTTTTTACACTGAGCTCCCGTGATCTTCTTTTTCTCGGGTCCCTCTTCTGTGATCCTGGCCCCTCCCTCCTATCGAGTGCCCCCTCAGCCAGCAGCTTTCTATGGGAGCACCCGAGCCGAGTCTGAGCTCCGTGTATCCATGCAGACACGGAGCCCTGACCTGCCCACCCCCTCTCTTCTGATTAGCTAACTAACATTAATTGACAGCAGCAGGAGCTAATGGCACCAATGCTGTGTCTCAGCCAATCAGGAGGAGAGTCACGGATGACTAAGACACTCGTGGACAGAGAGGGACCCCAGGTAAGTATTAGGGGGGCATGAGGGAGGCTGCCGCACACAGAAGGCTTTTTATCTTAATACATAGAATGCAATAAAGCAGACCTTCAGTCATTTTTTTCATCTTTCCATTTATTAAATCGTCTGCCCTTGTTGTTTTAACTGTGTGCAGCGAATGGCCCCCTTAGGGGTGGCTGGTAGTTGTGGTTCACCTGTCACTATACCCTCAATCACACAATTTTCCTCACATCCAGAGTCACTGAACAGGCCAGTACTTTGTTTTGTTGCTTTATTGGGGGAATAAACTTGGATGGAGTAGGGATGACTATGGGATGCCCAGTAGATCAATGAATGGGACTGTACTATATACACCAACAGTATATACACTCCTCTTCCTCCAGCACTGACGCTTGCTGACTGTTCCACTCCTTACTTCTCTCCTGCACACTACTTGCTCTTCCAGGCCTGAAAGGCAATTTATCGGGCCTCCATGACACTCGTTCCTCCACCACAGCTAGCACATGGTGAGACCTGCACTTCTGCCAGCAGGACCCCTGGACCACCCATTACAGCCAAGGGCCGCGGACTCACGATTGTGAAGCTACATGCCCTCGGGGTGTAGCTAAGTACGTTGGTGCTAGCCGGGTATAGATGGACTATTGCTCCCAGCCCATCCTCTTCCAGGTCACTCTGGCCTACCTCACTGTTGCATGGCACTGCTCCCCTGACTGGCTCCTCCACTCTCCACAGACTGTCCACTATAACCTACCAGCCTGCTTCCGTATTCTTCTCCGGCTCCTAGGATCCACCAGATCCTTTAAAGAGTCTCCCTTGTGCTGCTCCAGGATCCAACTCCACTCCTGGCTGCACCCGAGCCACCAGTCCTCAAGGTCACCCCCCCCAGGCTGGGGGCTCCCCGGTGAGGTTTAAGGAGGCCTGCCCCCTGCCAATCCATTGGTCCCAAAAAAGTGTCAAAAACGTCCGACATGTCAGCCGCAATATCGCAGTCCCGATAAAAATCACAGATCACCGCCAATACCAGTAAAAATAAATAAATAAATAAAAACAACATAAACCAATGTCCATAGTTTTTAGACGCTATAACTTTTGCGCAACCCAATCAATATACGCCGATTGTGATTTTTTTTTTTTACCAAAAATATGTAGAAGAATATATATTGGCCTAAACTGATGAATAAATTTGTTTTTTTATTTTTGGATATTTATTATAGCAAAAAGTAAAAAATATTGTTCTTTTTTCAAAATCGTCGCTCTTTTTTTTGTTTATAGCGCAAAAAAATGGAAAATTGTATCAAATACTTACTGTAATTTTCCTTTCCTGATGCCAATACATGGCAGCATACATATGATATAGCCCCGCCCCTATATCCACCCACAGGACCTGTTTAGCTCTATAAAAGTCTGACTGAGAGCGACCTCCCCCATTCTCCGTATAAAGCAGAAAGATCAGAGGGAGGGTGCGTATGCTGCCATGTATTGGCGTCAGGAAAGGAAAATTACAGTAAGTATTTGATACAATTTTCCATTTTCCTGACGCTAGCATGGCAGCATACATATGATAAATAATGACCTTTTGCGAGGGAGGGTTTAATGTTGCAAACTTAGTCTTTGACAATAGACATAGAAGCTTGGATAGTTTTCCTCCCAAACTCTACTGTAGTATGAGCTGTTGGATCCACCCTGTAGCAATTTAAGAACGTATGATGGAATAACCAGCTAGCCACTTTGCAGGCTGTCTTCAGAGACACTCCTTCAGGAGCTGCCCAAGAAGAAGAGGACATCGCCCCAGTTGAGTGAGCTCTAGCCACCTCCGGAGGATCCTTCCCGGCCGCTCTATATGCCCGGTGAATAGGTTTTTACTATCCAGGCCAGGATGGCTTTGGCTGAGGTCTCTTTCCCTTTAAATTTTCCAGTAGGTATAATGAAAAGACTGTCAGAACTTCTGAATGCAGAAGTAGCCTGGAGATAGGCTTTGAGGACTTTGGAATGTCCAACTCATGCAGATTAGCCTATGATTTTGCTGGGAAGGCAGGAAGCATCCATTCACTGGAGATGAAATATTGATGCCACTTTTGGGACAAAGCGATCCAATGGTCTCAGCACAACCCTATCTGGGAAGAACATGGAATAAGGTTGGCTGCCCCCAATGCATGGAGTTCCGACACCCTTCCCCCAAAGTTATGGCTATTAGGAAAGCCAATTTTAAAGGTGATATCCCATAATGAACAGTCTTCCATTGGAGCACAAGGAGGGTTTGCTAGCGGACTACCACCAGGTCCCATTGAGGGAACCTATTTCTCTTGGGAGGGCGTAGTCTAAGTACGGCTCTCATGAAGCGCTCCACCAGCAGGTTTGCTGCCATTTCTATTGGGTAAAAGCCTAGATGGCTAAAATTTGCACCTTAAGCGATCTTAGGCTGAGCCCCAGATCCAATCCGGATTGCAGTAAAGACAGGATTTGAGATTCATTTGGGTCACTAGGGTCAATCTGACATCTGGCTGCAAAGCTCATGAACCTATCCCATATTCTGGAGTAGATAGAGTTGGTTAACCCTTTCTGGAACTCTGTAAAGTTCTAATAACCTCTGGAGAGCATCCTAACCCTCTCTAGGCCGCTAAGGCCAGTCGTAATGTTGCGGATGTAGGACTTCTGCCTGCGACAGGAGATGAGGAGTCACCGGCAGAGTGATAGGAGGGCACATGCCAGAGAGAACCATGGTCTGTGAGGCCAGTAGGCTAGTATTGCAATGACTGTCAGATTCTCTGCCAACAGTGTGTTCAGGAATTTCAGGATTAAAGAAATTGGTGGGAAGGCATAGGCCAGTTGTGCAGCCCAAGGATAGGTCAGGGCGTCCGTCCTCTCTGCTAATGGATAATGGTAGTGTGAGAGGAACCAGCTCACCTTGGTTGATGAGGCAAAGAGATCCAATTGTGGACACCCCCATTCATGGATGATCAGCTTGAACACTTCTGGGTGCAGGGACCATTCGTTGGGATCCTTGAATTGTCTGGGTAGGCGATCCGCTTCCAAATTCTGACGGTCTGGAAGACACATGGCCCTCAGATATGGGAGATATTGTTGTGCCAATGTCATGATCGGTTCTACTTCCCTAAAAAAGGGATTGGCTGTGTGTCCCACCTTGCTGCTGTATGTATGACACTGCTGCCATGTTGACCAGACGGAGCAGGATTGGGTGACCCTGTATGTGAGGCAACCAGGTGGCTAACGCCATGAATGCTGCTCGCAGTTCCAGAATATTGGAAACTAGGCCCTGATTGGAAAATTCCCATCTGCCCTGGATCTTAAGTTGTTCACAGGTGGGGCCCCATGCTGCACTGGCGTCTGTGGTAACAGTGATCCATGGCCGCGGCCCTAATGGACGATGCTGTACTAGAGTTTCTTGTCTTGTCCACCACCAGAGACTCTAATGCATATGGCTGGTGATCCCGATTGGCTGGGCTAGACACACCTTCTACCACTGCATCAGGAAGTCCTGTTGGAAAACTCTGAGCTTCCAGTGAGCCCAGGGGATCATCAGGGTACATATAGCCATTGTCCTGAAAAGACTCATGCACTGGGATGCTGACATCATTGGTGCAGCCAAGGCCTGTTGGAACCTCTCCCTGATTTTGGGGAGTTTCTGAAGAGGCAAAGAAACTGCCCGCCTGAGTATTGAACTAGGCCCCCAGGTAGACCATACTCTGTAGGTTCCAGCTGGCTATTTTTTTCTTTGAAAGTTGATTATCCAGTCCAATGTCCATAAGGTGGACAACAGGTGCTCCCCTGTCTCCGCAAGAGGTCTTGATCCTGGGCCAGGAGGATGTCGTACAAGAAATGATAGATTCTGAGCCCTTTCTCCTTCAGTGAGGCCAAAACTGCCTTCAGAACCTTGGTAAAGGTTCAAGGAGAAGTAGATAGGCCGAAGGGGAAGCAGACAAAATGGTAAAGCTTGAACCCCAAGACAAACCTTAGGAACTGTTGGTATGTCTGAAGAATCGGGACATGCAGGTAGGCATCGTCTCAGTCCACCTAAATCATTCAGCCTCTTGGTTGAATTATCTGGAATATGGTATGGAGAGACTCCATCTTGAGTCTCTCTACCTGGATAAATTAGTTCAGATTCTTGAGGTCGATCACTAGTCTAAAGCCCCTTGCTTTTTTTTTTTTTTTTTCCCCTTCGACCAGGAAGAGTGGCGAGTAAAAACCTGTAGTGGGAGGTTGCTCTCAGTCAGACTTTTATAGAGCTAAACAGGTCCGGTTGGTGGATATAGGGGCGGAGCTATATCATATGTATGCTGCCATGTTGGAGTCAGGAAATAAAAACCGCAGAGGTGATCAAATACCACCAAAAGAAAGCTCTATTTGTGGGAAAAAAGGACACCAATTTTGTTTGGGTACAACGTTGCACGACTGCGCAATTGTCATTCAAAGAGTGACAGTGCTGAAAACTGAAAATTGTTTCGGGCAGGAGGGGGGTTTAACCACTTCAGCCCCGGAAGAATTTCCCAGGTTAGGACCAGAACACTTTTTGCGATTCGGTACTGCGTCGCTTTAACTGACAACGGTCGTGCGATGCTGTACCCAAACGAAATTTGCGTCCTTTTTTTCCCACAAATAGAGCTTTCTTTTGGTGGTATTTGATCGCCTCTGCATCATTTCTGATCACCGCTATAAACAAAAGAAGAGCGACAATTTTGCAAAAAAACCCAAATTTCTTACTTTTTGCTAAAATTCTAATCCAAAAAAAAAAATATAAAAAACATTTTTTTTCACCGGTTTTGGCCGATTTATATTCTTCCTCATATTTGTGATAAAAAAAAATCGCAATCAGCGTTTATTGATTGGTTTGCGCAAAAGTGGCCGCGTTTACGGATGGTGAGAATTCATTTCTGGGATTTTTATTTTTTAAATTTTTTTTACTAGTAATGGCAGCGATCTGCGATTTTTAGCAGTACTGCGATATTGCAGCGGACATGTTGGACATTTTTGACACTTTTTTGGGACCAATGACATTTATACATCAGAAATGTAAATGTCCACTGATTACTGTATAAATGTCATTGGCAGTGAAGGGGTTAACCTGCAGGGGGAGATCTAGGGGTTAACTGTGTTCCCTGGGTGTGTTCTTACTGTGAGGGGGTTGGGCTACCATGGGCATGAGAGATCTAACTGATCCCAGTGACAGGGATCAGTAGATCTCCTATGCCTGCACTGACAGAGCGGGAAACCGCCGTGTTTACATTCCCCGCTCTTTGCTTGTGGCAGCTCATCGCGGCTCGCCGGCGGACATCGGGTCCACCCGAGCCGCGGGCACACTCCTCAGGAGTGCGGCAGGCGCGCGCCCCCTAGCGGCCATTCGCAGATTGCCGCCTTTTTACGGTGTGGAACTGGTTAAGTGCCCACTAAGGAAGTGGGTAAGATAAAAAACCTTCTGCCTTTAGAACTTTAACCTTTCAATTTATCATTCATTCAGCAGAAGTTTACCAATGTTTCCTTCTATTTTTGGCTCAAAAATGCCACAACCGATTTTCGATTTGTGCCCATTAATTGGACAAAAACGAACGAACTGTCCAAATGAAAGATTTTCAAATGATTTTTTAGTCTGGTGCATGGCACCATTAGAAAGCACATGAGACATTTTTGCAAAACTTGTCTGTGCCATTCTATTCGAATTCCAGAGTATGTGTTGCATTGACTTGAATGCACTAAAAAAAGTGCTATAAAAATATTACATGCGTTTTCAAGAAAACACATATCGCTTTTTCTAATGCACGAGTAATAGATAGTATGGCAGAAATCATTTTGTTGTTTTTTTTTTTACAATGGACAAAACCACAGACTTCGAGGAGCTGACTGTTCCCCTCAAACTGAGCAGGAATAACGCTTCATACGCATACAACTGTGGAAAGTAACTGGACAGAAGCGCATGCGCACTGAACGCATCACGGCTACACCGTGGGCGGAGACAATGTACGGTTGCTGGAGCTTGACGCGCATGCGTTGTGTGGTTCTTGCTGTTCTCTCAGCTCGGAGCCCGTGAGCTCCGGAACCGGAAGTTTTCCCGGGATCTTTCCGACCTGGAGTCCAGCTGCCGCCTCGGGAATAGGAGATATGTACAATGTGGGTATGAAGTGTGTGTGTGTATGGGGTGTTTGCTCTCAGTTATGCCGGCTAGAGGAATGAGTGTCCTTGTTGTCACTTATCTGATGTATACAGTATGTGTGTGTATCGTCTGTGCTCCATGGGATAGGAGCCAGCACCTTCCCTGGCAGTGCCTCCTCTCCATCTACCATTGGGATGGCAGTACCCATTGGCATGCCAGGCTCAGCTCTGATGTATACAGTATGTGTGTATCGTCTGTGCTCCATGGGATAGGAGCCAGCACCTTCCCTGGCAGTGCCTCCTCTCCATGTACCATTGGGATGGCAGCACCTATTGGCATGCCAGGCTCAGCTCTGATGTATACAGTATATATGTGCATTGCCTGTGCTCCATGTGATAGGAGCCAGCACCTTCTCTGGCAGTGGCTCCTTCCGTGTACTGTTGGATGGCAGTACCCATTGGCACGCCAGGCTCAGCTCTGATGTATACAGTATGAGTGTGCATTGCCTGTGTTCCATGGGATAGGAGCCAGCACCTTCCCTGGCAGTGCCTCCTCTCCATGTACCATTGGGATGGCAGCACCCATTGGAATGCCAAGCTCAGCTCTGATGTATACAGTATGTGTGTGTATCGCCTGTGCTCCATGGGATAGGAGCCAGCACCTTCCCTGGCAATGGCTCCTCTTCATGTACCATTGGATGGCAGTACCAATTGACATACCAGGCTCAGTTCTGATGTATACAGTATGTGTGTGTGTATTGCCTGCGCTCCATGGGATATGAGCCAGCACCTTCCCTGGCAGTGGCTCCTCTCCATTTACTGTTGGGATGGCAGTACCCATTGGCATGCCAGGCTTAGCTCTGATGTCATCTCATAGGAGTTCTCTTCCATGTCATAAGAACACAGCTCATTTTTATTAGGAGTTTTCTTTTCTTTTGCTCTTTTGTGTATTTTCTATTTAATTAACTAACATGTCTTGTTATTGATCTGTGCGACTTCTGATTGATTTCATATGCCACTGACATATGCATAGTTTGCCTTTCTTTTTATTGCATCATATCATCTAATTGGTTGATATGGAAAACAAAAATATACTCCCGTCTCTCTGACTGTGTACCAGAATGTAAAATAAATAAATGTTTCTGGTTGCCCCTGTCTGCATCCATGAGTGGCAAGGCATGGCACACATCCAAACTCCTCGTTAGTCCTGACTACTTTCTAGTCAATGCTCTTCAGTTTCTGAATTTCCATCCATGCTGTCTGCTGTAGGAGTAAATGCGATTTCCAGTGGGAGTTTGCCTAATCAGCCAGATGATCATTTAAAAAATGAGCTTTTTTATTGGGAATTGATGTCTGTTAGTAAATACGACCCATTCTCCTCCATAGAATAGGAGTAGTAAGCTCTTCTGTAGTATAGACAGTGAGGCCCCTTGCACACGGGGCCACCCAGCTGCAGTGTGGTCTTCCTAGAGTTTCAGTGTGCCCAGGAGGAACTGGTATAATGTCCATCCCTGCAGCCTGTCAAAGTCTACGGCAGGCTGGGCTGGAGGCTGTATCAAGGGGTACTTGCATTTAGGGGCCCTGTGTGTGCTGTGATGAAGGTCCAGGACACAGGTCTTTATTGGAGAAGAGACGTGCTATGTCACTTCTCCAATAACACTCACTTATCTGCCTGCTCACAGTTTTCTGATCAATGTACACGAGCTGAGCATGTGCTGCTCAGTGTACAATCCTGGAACACTCCATCTGTGTCAGTATGACTGATTCCCGGGCGTAACCATCGCCTCGCTGGAAAGTGAGGGTAAGTATTTTAGTTCCACTTAAAGGCCTCACACACATGGGCGTATGAAAAAAAAATAAGCCAAAGGTCGGGCCCGACGTCAGGGAAAAATCAGCGTTTTTTTCGGCGTTTTGCATCGGCGTTAGTGAGCGTCGGGGGCAATAGGAGTTTTTTAACCATTTCACCCCCAGCACCGTAAATAGGTGGCGGCTACTTTGAGCGGATGGTACCGAGATATAGCCTGCACCTGCAGGCTATATCCCGGTACCGTTTTTTAGAGCGAACGGTTGGCTATCTGGGGTTAACGGCCGATCCGGCTCGGGAGCTGCTCGATCATTATCCCCGGGGGCGGGAGGGGACATCTCCTCCCTCCCGCTGCTCTTCTCAGCTACAATCCAGCGTGTCCGCCGGCTCAGAGGAGACCTGAAGGAAGCTGGAATCGGCTCCGATTGGGTCTCCTTCGGCAATTTCCGGAAAATGACGTCATAACGTCACTTCCGGTTTACTCAGTGACTAACGGCGCCGTTTTAAAAAAAATGACAGTAGTCAGAATCGCCGTTTTTGCCGATCTGAATACTGTGAAGTGTAAAGGAGGGACGAGGGGTCTTTTAGACCCCCCAGCCCTCCATAAAGAGTACCTGTCACCATATATTACTATCACAAGGGATGTTTACATTCCTTGTGATAGCAATAAAATTGATTAAAATTTTTTTTTTAAAGGAACTGTTAAAAAGAAATTAAAAAAAAAAAAAAAATGTTAAAGTGCAGCAAAGACAATGCATACGTAAGTCACGCCCGCATATGAAAACGGTGTTCAAACCACATGTGAGGTATCGCTGCAATCGCCAGAGTATGAGCAATAATTCTAGCAAAAGCGACAATAAAAGTGTATGTGTGTGTATATATGTATGTGTGTATATATATATGTATATATATATATATATATATATATATATATATATATATAAAATATGTATGTGTGTGTATATAAAAAGCACAGTGCCAATAAAATAATCCAAAAAAACAATCAATGATAATAGCAGCTGCCTAATAATAATAATAATAATAATAATAATAAAACATAAAACACAGTGAATTCATAACGTGCACAAATGATTCACAGCAGCGCAAGTGTTTAAACACCCTTGAGAAATAGTTCATAAAATAGTGAACATATATTCCAACATTCAAAGATAGTCCAGAAAACATCCGTGATCAGACAGTGTATGTGTGGATGTAACAGACATCCTTAAGCCTTCCTCCACCGTGCACCAGTGTCTCCCATCACCCAATAATACTGAGGCTCATCAAATGTCAATGAAAAACCAGCATAGACCGTCCAATATAGGCATCAATCATTCAGGCAAGGCAATTCCTCCACTCCTATATTAGTCTCCGCTCATGTATGGGAACAAAAAAAAACTCCTCCTTGCTTTTTGTGCACTCATGTGTGCTTGCTCTCGAGCACCGCTCTGTGTGTCTATTGACACACACTTCACGGCTCAGCTCCGCTCTCTCCTTGCAGGCTTTGATTGACAGCAGCAGGAACCAATGGCTCCCGCTGCTGCCTTCATGGCCAGTGAGGAGAGAGACACTGGTCCTCAGCACAACAGTGGATCGAGATCGGGCTTAAGTATTTTGGAGGAGGGGGAGCAGAAAACAGAAGGTTTTTATTACCTTAATCTAAAGAATGCATTAAACTGTTACTAAACCCAGTAATATGAAAATAGTTAACCTGCCCCCCCCCCCCCCCAGTGCCCACAGCTTATACATCTTCTTTTTACATTAAAATACTGCCACTATATACCTTTTTTGGATGATCTGTATACCATGGTTAAATGATAACCTGCACAGTTTGTCCATAGCTGTGTGTTCAAGTAGAAGGAGTTTTCCACTACAGCCTCTATTCACGTCCACATGTGTGATGTCAATATCATGTGACCTGAACAGTTCAACTGAAACAGGAAATGTTTCATCCAGCATAAGAGACCAAACTGAGCATGTGCAGCTTTACCACCCTGCTGTGTATTATATGTACTTGCTTAGATTGACAGTGCAGGAGGGAAGAATCTATGCATACAGGATAAAACAGCCTTTTTTAAATAATGCAGAGGATTAACCCCTTAAGTTCCATAGTGAGTATAACAAGCATGCTATGCTGCATATACAGACTGATTTTACTGTTGTGGGTTTAGTAACACTTTCAAGTGGAGTTCCACCCAAAAGTGGAACTTCTGTTTTAAGAGAAGGTGACCCCCCGACATGCCATAATTGGCATGTCATTTTTTTGGGGGGGGGGGGGTGGGGACCGTGGACCAGGGTCCCAGGTCCACTTCCTCTCCTGGCGCCGAGGAGCCGAAAGGAAGTCCACCTTCCCCCCCCCTCCCTCTCGGCGATCTTCTGGGTCACGTCACAGGTCCCAGAAGATACGCCGAGCCATTCACAAGCCGCAGCGCGACTCGCGCATGCCCAGTGAGCACCCGGCTTTGAAGCCAAAGCCGGGTGGCCACATTTGTGATGCCGCGCCGCCGAGGGGAGGGGGAGACGAGCGAGCCCTCGGGCAGCCGCATCGCTGGAGCGAGGGACAGGTGAGTGGCCGATTGTTAAAAGTCAGCAGCTACCCTTTTGGTAGCTGCTGACTTTTAACAGGGTGGAACTCCACTTTAAGGTAAACACACCTTCTGTATTTAGGACCACTCTAATATTGTTTTAATTTAACAGCATTAAAATAGTATATATTGGTAAAAGGAGGTAAGAAAGAAGGAAGACTTTGGTGTAAGTGTATTCTAAACCCAGGAACAAAACTGTAATATATTGTAGCCTGCCAGCCTTCACATGTGTTGGATGAATTTATTTTTTTAGACTTTTCTTCTAGTTTCACCTGGTGATCCTGTCTCTTTTCCCGTCCAACTTCTGTTTACTGGCTATGCTGTATCTGGAGGAGCAGTGTTGTCACCCTAGGGCAGAAAGTATGCTAAGCTTGACATACATATATAGATTTCTCTTGTTCATCCTATGGCTGAAAGAAAGAGAAATCCAATAGTTTCCCCTATCCACACTAAACTGCCTAGATGGTATGAATCTCCTCTTGCCATCTATTGGAATGTGACAGCTGGCTCCTGCAGCTGTCGGAATATCCAGAAGGTTCGAACCTCCATACAGACTTGTGGCGGAGTATGTACATTGTGCCCATGATGCAATAGACACAGTTGCAATATTCTGCAGGCTTCCAAAATGTAATAAATGCACTTTTTTTTTTGTTGTATTAATGTGGGTGAATTTTGTTAAATTCCCTGCAAAGGTTGACTATGCCTTTAAGATCCTGGAAACAAATATTCAATGCCTTTTTTCTAATATCGAAGACTAACTATGATTTGCCAGGAATTTGTTACAGAGCATCATTTTCATAGGTTTGTAAAATCCATTTTTATTGGCTTTGTTACCTTCTATCTCACTGGTGTGTCTCCCTTTGTATTGTGATAACTAATAACAAAGCTAAGATGTAAATGCAGTATTTTGTGTATCATTATCACAGTGATCATTGTGTGGTGTCAGACTCCAGAGACATGGTGGAATTATACAGGTCTTGAATGCATATGCAGTTCTGTTTGATTTTGGAAAGCTTTGTTGAGATGGGGGCTGGAAGGTCTCAAATGCTTTGTTAGGGTTAGGGTGGGGGTGGGATATCAGGTGGAGCTTGTAACATTTGATGCAGGCAGCACCATTAGGGACACACAGAGCAAATGTATGACTGCTTGTTAGTATTGTACTCAACAATTCTGTATACCATTTCACCCCCAAAGTCAGGGGGTATCCAGAGGTGTCAGATCATGTGCTGAGCTGCCTCTTCTACAAAGCACTGCAACCTCCTTCCATATCACTTCTCTGCTTCCAGGGATGGTGGAGTCATTCACATGTGTGTTTGGGACTGGCTACGATTGCCTGTGCTAGACTCATTGTGGTTTCTTGTGAACAGCAAAAGCAATGAGAGGCTGACCGTGAAGGCTATATGCATGTAATCCGATTTTCACCCATTACCTGTGGATGATTAAGCCTGGACGCAAAAAGTCTGATCATCCACAGGTAATTGCTGAATATCTGATTACGTGTGAATGGCTATCAGCCTCTTGTTACTGTATATGGGGCTGTTCACAGGAAACTCTATTGAGCCCAGGGTTACACGGCTGCGGGATTGAAATCGTGCAAGTTCAGCTGAATTCGCACAATTTCATATCTGTTTGCCAGTCCCGACTTCGGGGGCTTTATTGAAAACGCACCCCAAGTCGGCAAAAGTAGTACAGAAACTAATTTTGAGAATCGGTGCGGCGCCACAATGTCGGCGTTGCACTGATTCAGATGGTGCCATTACCAGCAATTTGTGTCACATAAATTGTGGGTTTAGTAACACTTTAAAGCAGAGTTCCACCCAAAAGTGGAACTTCTGCTTTAAGAGAAGGTGACCCCCTGACATGCCATAATTGGCATGTCATTTTTTTTGGGGCGGACCGTGGACCCTGTTTTCGCAGGGTCCCAAGTCCACTTCCTCTCCTGGCGGCGAGGAGCCAGAAGGAATTTCACCTCCCCCCCACCCCCCCCCCCTCCCTTTCGGCGATTTTTTTTTTTTTTTTTTTTTTGGTCACGTCACTTTGGGGGTGATTTCAAAGACATCTGTGCGGGTTGCTGCACAGATGTCTATTGAAAAAGCACCCCAAGTTGCCAAAAATAGTACAGAAACTACTTTTGGGGATCGGTGCGGCGCCACAATGTCGGCGTCGCACCGATTCGGATGGTGCCATTGCCAGCAATTGGTGTTAAATCAATTATGGGTTTAGTAACACTTTAAAGCGGAGTTCCACCCAAAAGTGGAACTTCCGCTTTAAGAGAAGGTGACCCCCCGACATGCCATAATTGGCATGTCATTTTTTTGGGGGGACGGACCGTGGACCCTGTTTTTGCAGGGTCCCAGGTCCACGTCCTCTCCTGGCTGCGAAATCGTATCAATGTGAACCTAGGCTAAGGCCTTGTATACACAATGAGAATATCAGACAAACGGTCATTCTTTTTTTTTTTTTGCTAGTCTCATAAATGAAGAGGTTACTACTCTTACGACAGAATACAACTGCGGAAGTGATGCAATGTATTGTATTGTAATGTTTTGGTTTCCGAGCATACATGGTCTTGCGCTTCCAATTTTTTTTCAGATGCACTGTACTGATTAAACGAAAATATACAATCTGGTATTGTACGAGAACAATTTTCATGTTTGTCCCTTTGAATCATTTCAGATGAACAGTCGTGATGGGCTCTCGAATGCTGTATACTAACAATCAAATTATACAATCGCTTAGAAAGCTATATTTTTCATCCGATTTTTTGATTGCATGTACTAGGCTTAAGGCTCCCAAGTCCCACAGGAAATTGTAGTCAGCCTCAAACACATGGTGATCTGTATTATCACACAATAAAGTTATTTTGAAGGCTCATAGATATATTTTTTTTAAATAACAAATATGTTATACTTACCTGCTCTGTACAGTGGTTTTGCACAGAGCAGCCCCAATCCTCCTCTTCTTGGGTCCCTCTGTTTCGCTGGTCCCCTCCCCCTTGTCCAGTGCCCCCATAGCAAGCCACTTGCTATGGGGCACTTGCATGTGCTCACTGCCTCAGTGTGTCACAAAGAGCACGGCTCATCCCTACCCGTCTCCCTCCTCACTGGTGGTGATTGACAGCAACAGGAGCCAATGGCTCTTGCTTCTGTATCTCAGCCAATGAGGAGGAAGAGACCAGAGAGCCACTGCTCTCGTGCACATTACTGCATCAAGATGGGGCTCGGGTATGTATTAGGGGGGGATCTGGGGGGGGGGGGGTGCTGCACACAGAAGGTTTTTTACCTTCATGTATAGAATGCATGAAGGTAAACAAAAACCTTCAGCCTTTATAACCACTTTAAATGTATACAGGGTCCTCTCTATCAGGGGTCTTTTTTGTTGTTTTTATTGTTGTAATGCTTAAAGCGGAGTTCCACCCAGAAATTTTTTTACATCGTTCAAGTCCTTTGCCTATATAGACTTACCTTTTGAAGGAAAAAAAATTATACTCACCCTAAGTCACTTGTTGCTAGGTGGTCTCTGTAATCTGACCCTTTTAGGTCTGAGGCTCTTCTCCTCACTTCCTGCTTCTCCTGGCCTCCTGGGAGATGTGACTCATCATTTCCCAGGAGTCAGTGGGCTTCTCTGTACTGTAAAATTGTGTCTATTTCCAGACAGGAATTGACACAATTTAAGACAGAACGAGATCGAGGAGTGCATGATAGTTACCCACCATGCACTTCTTTCAGGAAGAGATGCCAGGAGACTACAGATGGGCTTCAGATGCCCTCACCTAAAATGGAAAAGCCCAGCAGTGAGAGAAACGAAATTGTGAGTAAAAAATGCATGTAATTACTCAGCGGTTTGAAAGTAAGGAAACAAAAGGTTACAACTATTTAGTATTAAAAGAGTTGATGACAAAAAAACAAAAAGTCCTCTGTAAAATAGATTTTAAGCTGGCCACCCTGCTGTCAGAATACCATAGCTTGAATGTGTGGATGGGGGAATAAGGTCAGTTTTTTTTGTTTAACCTACTGGTTAAACCTGACTTATCTATAGGCAGCATTAAAGTGGAAGTTTAGGCAAAAATGAATTAACTCTAATCCTACTCTATGTCACATTCTAAGACTAATCTGTCTAGCCCTGTAAATCAAAAACAACTGTACTTGCCTGTTCTGCAGCAATCGGTCCGGTCTCCAGCAGCAGGTGCTCTGTGCAGGAGAGAACTGACAACGACTGTGAAATGCCTGGGAAGTGACATCACCCATAGAGTTATTATGGTGCCTCCGTTGTCTGCTGCCTCTCCTGCACACACCTACACAGAGAAGCCGCCGCTGACAGCTCAGTGTGGGACCAAACTGGATAGGCTGCAGAACAGGTAAGTACAGCGATTATTTGCTTTACAGGGCTAGATAGATTAGTCTTAGAATGTGGCATAGAGTAGGATTAGAGTTTATTTTTTGCCTAAGCTTCCACTTTAAGGCTGGTACACAGTGACCGAAGACCAGACATTCGTCAAGTGTGTACAGCAGCCTGAAAAACAGCAGCTGATCAGCATCCAATCTGCGCTGTGGCCAATGGCTGGGAACACTGACCGTTGTGTTCTGGGGGAGGCACAGTGGGGAGATCGCTGTACTAACATTGCATTTTTAGTACAGTGAGCTCCTTGGTTTTTTAACATTCAGCTCGCTGGGTTGAACAAAGAAAAAGCTGCCTATGTGTACCAGGCATTACATTCAGCATTGATTTCTAATTGTGTCACATCAGGGTATTTTCACACCTTAATTTCACCTAGAGGGAAACCCAAATGTGTAGCTGTGGAAGCTGTCCGAGTTTAGTGTAATGGTATTTTGTCTGTGAAATGACTTAGCTACATTCCAGCATGGAGCCAGAATTCTAACCTCAGACAGTTAATTGGGGGAGAAGAGAGCTCTGCTAACAAATAGATCCCATTTCAAATAATTTGTCCCACAGCGTTCAAGTGAAACAGATATGACTCTTTTGTGGGAACGGTTTCACGTCTAAGGACCCGAGGACCTCCTTCATTTTGGTACCTGTTCCCAAAGCTCTGTACACAGTTGAATATTGAATTATTTTTGTCTTCTTATGTAGACTATGACTGATGGAATTAGGGAGTAGGTGGTTATTCAGTCATCTAGCTGTAGACGACACATTGGTCACAGGTAGCTTGGTGGGTGGCCCAAAAGCATCTCAGATTCAGGTATCTAAGATGAAAAACCTTGGCATGTATGATTTCTCATACAGATAAAGATTGACTGAGAATCACAGGCTCGTGGTGATCACAAGCTTCATAAAGGGGGGGGAGGGGATCTGTTTGTTCAACACAGATTAACAATTTCCTCCAGTACTTGAGGAACTGCAAGGGGATGATGATTTTCCAACAGGAAGCCTGTACGTTGCCATTTCAAATGTACTAGAGCCCATATACACGTAGACTTGTGTCTCTTTTTTCCAAGGGACTACTGGTCACCCAAAGAATGCAACTCCAAAATATATATATTTTTATACCAGTTTGTTTCTGTCAGACAGGAATTAAACCTACATTATTTTTTTTCAATAGAAAATATTTTATTTTTATTTATTTTGGGTACTTCTATAGCACTGTCAATTTACGCCGTCATTGTACATCAGTCCCTACCCTCAAGGGGCTTACACTCTAAGGTCCCTAACTCACATTCATACATATACTAGGGCCTATTTAGACAGGATCTAATTTTACCTACCAGCATGTCTTTGGAGTCTTTTGGAGTGTGGGAGGAAACCGGAGTACTCGGAGAAAATCCACGCAGGGACAGGGAAAACATGTAAACTCCAGGCAGGTAGTGTCGTGGTTAGGATTCGAACCAGTGACCCTTTTGCTGCTAGGTGAAGGTGCTATCCAATACACCAGTGTGCCACCCATATGGTGTACTTGCCTGCTCTGTGCAATGGTTTTGCACACAGCAGCCCTGATCCTCCTCTTCTCAGGTACCCCAGCTCCCTCCTCACTGGCTGTGATTGACAGCAGCAGAAGCCAATGGCTTCCGCTGCTGTCTCTGAGCCTATGAGGAGGGGGAGAGCTGCTGGTCTTGTGCACATCGCTGGATTGAGATTGGTCTTAAGTAAATATGGGGGGTTGGAGGAAGAGCAGACCACAGAAGGTTTTAAAAAATAAAAAAAAACCTTCCAGCTTTACAACCACTTTAACACTTTTCAGCTGATGGATATGTAAAGTCCGGATTGAGACATTGTATTGATTTATTTGCATCCCCTGAGGGCAGGGACTGATGTGAATGTACATTATGTGAAGTGCTGCATAAATTGCTTCTATATAAATATCGTTAGTAGTAGTAGTAATAATAATAAATGTTGTATAGTGTATTATATAGTGACATATTGTGCAGTGCACTGAAGAGTACTTAGAACCATTCCCATTGGGGTGACCTGCTCTAATTTGCCTACCACATTTGCACACACATTGGGACCAACTTGGATAAAGTGCAAATCACATGCGATGTCCATGTGATGCGATTTCAGCTATACAGATAGTGTGGCTGAAATCGCATCACATTCGGACTAAACTCGCACAGGACCTTTTTTGCGTCGGGACCAGAATCTGATCGCATTGGTGTGCACACTTATGCGATCCGATTCATGTCTGAACTGTCAGTTCGAACTGTGATATGTGAGCTGAAATGGGGGTGTCGTTAACTTTGCATTGACATTCCCCTCAGTTCGCATAGGGCAGTATGAACTGCCAAGCGAGTCAGGCGCGATGCGGGAACCCGCAGTGGATTTGCAGAGTTCCCGCATCACACTAGTGGCAACCGGCACTTACTGACTGTTGTTTTTAATTTTTTGAAACATAGAAGAGTACCGAGAGGACACCACCACAAACACCAGATAAACTTAGGACACCACTGCAAACACCAGAAAAACAAATGAACTCCATTCAGAAAACTGGTCAGGGAGGCTGCCTGGAATCCATCTGCCCTTAGCGCGTATGATACAATATAATATATATAATTTCCAAACTTGTCCTTCATTTTTTTTGGCTAAAAAACGACCCAACTGATTTGTGCCCATCAAAGAGGAAGTAAACCCTACCATTGCAGGGTAACTACCTCTGTTACCCTGCAATGTAAAAGCATAATGGGCTACTATGTATCGCATATTAGCCCATTATGTGGCACTTACCTGCATTGGAAGCCAGCGATGTCCCCGCTCCAGGCCATCTTCTGCCTTTCTTCCTTTCAGGGCCATGATCTCCGGCTCTGTGACTGACCGGAGTCACGTGACGTCACTCCAGCCGCCAGTTACAGCACGATCTCAGTGAAGAAATGGCACGGAGGCCGTTTCTTCTCTGCGCATGTGCCCGATGACGTGGGCACATCGGAGTACACTGTACATCTCCTAAACCATGCAGGTTTAGGAGATATTCAGGGCACCTACAGGTATGCCTTATTATAGGCTTACCTGTAGGTTAAAGCGGTTTTCACGGGTTGACAACCATTTTAACTGGCCAAAAAACAAGCGAACTGTACAAATGACAGATTTTTGGCCGATTTTTTGTATAGTGTATGGCCAGCATTAGGTTACCCTTTTTGTAAAAGTCATTTTTTTTTCTGGTTTATAATATAAATGCTTCTAGTGCAGAGTTATAAATGGAAGGTTTAAAAAAAGAAAACAAAGTCATCAAAGGCTTAAATGTTTTTAATAGCTGTATGTGAGGCATTTGCACGTGTTAATGGGCAGATGTGTGTGTAAAGGCATTGCGGATGCTGGGGTTTATTTTTATTGAGGTGTGCCTATTATTGTGTAAGGCCGTAAGGTAACATGTTCTGTGCGAGGTCTGTGACTTGCTGCACACAATAATCCCTCTGTTGTGTCTTTGTCATTTATTACTGCCAATGTTTTTCTAGCTCTTTGAAGTGGCTTGTGGAGAACAAACCTCCCCCTTGCAGTCTTATGGCGGCGGGCACATTTCCTATTGGCTCAATCCCCTGTGGACATCTACTTGCACTTAGAAAATTCTGTCTCTCCTTCCCCCACAGTGTAAAGATCAGCAGACAGATGTGTGTGATGTTGACTTCCAGCACATAAACACACATGGACAGCTGTGTTGTACAATCACAAGGGCATTGCCTCTTCACCCAGCAGGTGACTTGACAACTCCTGATATATATTTTTTAAAGCATGTACCTATGTGTTTTACTGCTTTGTCTCCATTCTTCTGCTTTTTATTTAGCACAATACAGCAAATAGTTGGCTGTGATTCCACCCCTTGTTTGTGTTCTGGTGTGCTTTGTCTATTGGGATTTTTTCATGCGTATCTGTTCCTTTATTGTGTGAGTGCAAAGGGATCACTTGTTGGAGCCTTTCACATCTATGCACCATGTCACTGTTCTAGCCCATGTTTTTCTTCCTACATACAGTGGATATAAAAAGTCTACACACCCCTGTTAAAATGTCAGGTTTCTGTGATGTAAAAAAAATGAGACAAAGATCCATAATTTCAGAACTTTTTCCAACTTTAATGTGACCTATAAACTGTACAACTAAACAAACTGAAATCCTTTAGGTGGAGGGAAGTAAAAATAAAAAAACAAATATAATATGGTTGCATAAGTGCGCACACCCTTAAACTAATACTTTGTTGAAGCACCTTTTCATTTTATTACAGCACTCAGTCTTTTTGGGTATGAGTCTATCAGCATGGCACATCTTGACTTGGCAATATTTGCCCACTCTTCTTTGCTAAAACACTCCAAATCTGTCAGATTGCGAAGGCATCTCCTGTGCCCTCTTCAGATCACCCTACAGATTTCCAATCAGATTCAGGTCTGGGCTCTGGCTGGGCCATTCCAAAACTTTAATCTTCTTCTAGTGAAGCCATTCCTTTGTTGATTTGGATGTATGCTTTGGGTCGTTGTCACGCTGAAAGATGAAGTTCAGCTTTCTAGCAGAAGCCTGAAGGTTTTGTGCCAATATTGACTGGTATTTGGAAATGTTCATTATTCCCTCTACCTTGACTTAGGCCCCTGTTCCAGCTGAAGAAAATCAGCCCCAAAGTAAGATGCTGCCACCACCATGCTTCACTGTGGGTATGGTGATCTTTTGGTGATGTGCAGTGTTATTTTTGGGCCAAATATATCTCCTGGAATTATGGCCAAAAAGTTCAACCTTGGTTTCATCAAACCAAAACACATTTTCCCACATGCTTTTGGGAGACTTCAGATGTGTTTTTGCAAAATTTAGCTGGGCTTGGATGTTTTTCTTAGTAAGAAAAGGCTTCCGTCTTGTCACTCTACCCCATAGCCCAGACATATGAAGAATACGGGAGATTGTTGTCACATATACCACACAGCCAGTACTTGCCAGATATTCCTGCAGCTCCTTTAATGTTGCTGTAGGCCTCTTGGCAGCCTCCCTGACCAGTTTTCTTCTTGTCTTTCCATCAATTTTGGAGGGATATCCAGTTCTTGGTGATGTCACTGTTGTGCCATATTTTCTCCACTTGATGATGACTGTCTTCACTTTCTTCCATGGTATATCTAATGCCTGGGAAATTCTTTTATACCCTTCTCCTGACTGATACCTTTTAACAATGAGATCCCTCTGATGCTTTGGAAGCTCTCTGTGGACCATGGCTTTTGCTGTAGGATGCAACTAGGAAAATGTCAGGAAAGACCTACTGGAACAGCTGAACTTTATTTGGGGTTAATCAGAGGAGCTTTAAATCATGGCAGGTGTGTACTGACTCCAATTTATCATGAGTTTGAATGTGATTGCTTAATTCTGAACACCGCTACATCCCCAGTTGTAAGAAGGTGTGCACATTAATGCAGCCACATTTTATTTTTTTTTACTAACCCCCCCCCCCCTCCCCCCTCTCCAAAAGATTTCAGTTTGTTTTTCAGTTGAGTTGTACAGTTTATAGGTCATAAGGTGTAAAAAGTTCTGAAATTATTTATCTTTGGCTCATTTTTTTTTCTTTTTACGTCACAGAAACCTGACGTTTTAACGGGTGTGTAGACTTTTTATATCCACTGTAGCGTGAGGAATGTTGTAACCACTGTTGGGTTTTTCGTGCTGTCTGTTACCCTGTTGATTGGATTTTCCTTCACTTCCTATTCTCTCTGACACCTGTTACCTGTACAGGGAATGAGGGGAAATCTCTCTAGTAAGGATACAGATAGGATACAGATAGTAATACACACATTCTGACACCCTTCCCCACTTTTCTAAAAATTATTTTATTTCTGCCCATATTCCAGTTTGCAAGATATTCTCTCACTTTCTGTTCTGACTGAGAGCAGAAGATGAGGATACGATTAGCAGTGATAACCTGACTGTGTTGTTTCTCCTATTTATTAAAAAGTTTAGTTGGACATTTTAAACCATTGGTCTACAAATTGTGGCCTAAGGGCCGGATGCAGCCCTTTGCTTGCCATTATCCGGCATTTGGGTGCTATTCCTCATTGATACAAGGCATTATTTCCTCCTAGTGGCACCATTCTTTTCACCGATACCAACAGTGGAACATAATTCCTCTCATTGATGACAACACTTCCACTGACACCAACGATGGGCCATACTTCCTTCCACTGATGTAAACGTTGGAAAACTATTCCTCCCACTGACACCAAAAATGGAGCACTATTCCTCCCACTGATACCAACAACGGGGCACAATTCCTACCATGGACATGAAGGATGGGGCACCATCCCTTCCACTGACACCAATAATGTGGCACTATACCATCCACTGACACCAATGATGGGGCACTATCTATTCCACTAACACCAATGATGGGCCACTGTCCCTTCCACTGACACCAATGATGGGGCACTATCCTTTCCACTGACACCAATGATGGGGCACTATTCCTTCCACTGACAACAGCAATGGGGTACTATTCCTCCTCCTACTGACCACAGGCACTATGTCATATTTTTACTCCCACTGTTCACCAAGCCTATGGCATTTTCAACTTCCACTAGCCTTCCTAAAGTCTGAAGAATAGTAAACTGGCCCTTTGTTTAAAAAGTGTGACGACCCCTGTTTTAAACCTTATTAAAGTAGAACTAAACCCTTCTATCCTTTACAGCCTGGGAAGCTGCCATCTTGGCCACTGCTTGCTTTGCAGGTGCCATGGGGCTGCAGTGGTCTTTCACAGAGCGGTCCCAAACCGCCTCTTCTGAGGTCACCCGCCGGCGCTCTATGCTCCTCCTCTTTGGCATCTCCCCTTTATAGCAAGCCGTGTGCTATGGGAGCCACACTGCCAAGCTGGTCTGTGCGCGTCCTTAGACCTGTGGCTTTTTCTGCTGCCTGAGTCTTCTGTGAGACCATGAAAAGGGGAGAGAAGAGATGGAACTTGGCACAGCGCTGGATCGATAGAGGATTCAGCAAGTGGGAAAACCTTGTTGCTTTAATGCAAAAAATGTAGCTTTAAAAAAACTTTAAGCACACTTCTCACTTTTGCTCTCTCCCCAGATGCATACTTACTGTGCAATCTAGCCCACAGCCTCTGTGGTTGGTTTTTCACTCCAATGCCAGTTTTTAGTGTGCCAGTCATGCCTGCTTAGTAGATTTTTGTTGGACTTTCTCCTAAGCATCTCCTACCTCAGGGGTGGCCGGCGCATTGAAGAAAATGCATAACGCCTATCCCTCCGGCCCCCTGCACATTTGTTATTCACAGAATTTCTCTCTGCTTGCCTCAAACTCTTCATCCAGTTACTGGGGTTCTATGGGTGGACTAGGGCAGCGCACACATCAGTGACTTGTATGCTGTGCTGGCAGTTTGGCTGAGCATTCTGGGCACTATTCAGTTTTGAAGTGGGGCAGCAGCTATTGTACTTTTTTTGTGGGGGACAACACCAGAGGGCAAAACCTGCTTTTATTTATTTATTTTTGTAAACAAGGGTCACTTTATACTGCATAGTGAATGAAGTGACCTTGCACATACATCAGTTTTGCTCCCTTAACACGCTTACAAATATGTAGATGGGAATTGCTTATAGTGGTTTGCATGGTGGCTTCATTCGCCGTAGATGTGCCATCACAGAGGGGGAAGAGAGAGGTGAGGTATCCCTGGTAAGGTAAGTATAGTGGAGTTGGGGGGCTTTGCAGAGACACAATGCCCTGCATTTACAATGAGAGCAACAAACGGCCATTTTTAAAGGATAAGTTCACCTTAAAAAAAAAAAAAATGCCAGTAAATCTGTTGTTTTTCAACTGAACAAACTGTCCTGAAAATGTAGTGAACCCTTGATATAATTCTCCGGTCTCTGGGAACTCCTGCTAAAAATTAATAATCTACAACTCATGATACATTAGTGTGATGGTCAGTGGGAAGAATGCTCCTTACACTTGTGGTCATTGGGAAGAATTCCCCCTTACAGATAGCTAAAAAGATCAATGATGTCATTGGGAATTTATCTGAGAGGTAGAAATTGATCATTGCTCAAGGAACCCCTAGCAACCTATGGAGGAGCCCTAGGGTTCCATGGAACCCTGGTTGAGAAACCCTGTATTAGAGTGTTGAGACAAACCATTTACTACACCTATCCGCTTTTATTTATTCGTTTAAAACAGGGATATGCAATTAGCGGACCTCCAGCATGATGGGACTTGTAGTTTTGCAATAGCTGGAGGTCCGCTAATCGCTTATCCCTGATTTAAAACCTTTATCCCAAAAGAAAAAAGCTGCTGTAACTGCAGTGTGAGCTGGAGGTTGGATCAAGTTTGTTAGTGTTTCTAAATCTGTTAGTACATCTAATACTCCCCTCCCTGCAGACTGACAATGCTGCTGCCCAAAGGTGTCCTCCATGCTCATTCATCCAGAGTGGGGCACTGTAATACACATGTGTTACTGACCAGATCACAAGGTGGAAAAAAATCTAAGAAAATAAAACAAATGCAGCCACTACATCTAACGATTGATAAGCTGCAAATATTACACTTTTCTTTTGAATTTGATGCCACTCTAATTTGTACTGAATTTAAAGTAGAACTAAAGGGAAACATTGTTTTGATAATGTTAGATTGAGTAATGGAGCGTTATAACCCCTTTTCAGTTTTTTTTTTTCAGTTGTGTCCTGTTGGGGAGATTTCCCTTCACTTCCTGTCCCTTAGCCTAAACAGGAAATGAAAGGAAATCCTGGCAAAGTCAGGGAATCCCTGGTTGTCACCAGGGTAATCAGAACTAGTGTCCCCATTGGAAGATTTCCCATCTATTACTGTTCTGGGGACAACGCGAAACATAGGATTTTCTTTTACTTTCCATGATAACGGTAAACAGGATAGATAGGGTGAATTTCTTGAATAGGGACACAGACAGCAATAGGAACTTTGTCTGTCCCCTCTCTACTCTATCCAAAAGGAAAAAAGAACGTTTTGCTTTTAGTTCTACTAACATATAACATTCTTTAACGTATGCAGTTGAGAAAGGCAGTAATAAATACCAAGCATATTAGGCTGGTAATTAGATGATGTCTTTCAACATATAGTTTATGACTTCTGTTATCAAAGAAAACATCTTCTTGTGTACTCTATGGTGAGTAATAATGGTATGCTTAAAATAAAGTTTGCTCTGTGTAATTGTTTCAATGGCTTTGCGTGGGTATTGTTTGTCCAGCTAGAATTTCTGCACTGCACTACATCAAGAAAAATAGTTGCAAGGAAGGTAAGTAAAAAGGGGAGGAAAAAAGATCACCTTCCTTTTTTGCTTAGAATTAAAATCCCTTTTTTATTGTGAAGGTTTACAACCCCCGAACATTAGGTTATCAAACAAGATGGCACTAAAATAAGACCTAATAGTCTTTGCTTCAATCAAATTAAAGTGGTTGTCAACCCGTGACAACCACTTTAACCTACAAGTAAACCTATAATAAGGCTTACCTGTAGGTCCCTGCATATCTCCTAAACCCGCACAGTTTAGGCGATACACAGTGTAGTTTAATGTGCCCACGTCATTGGGCACATGCGCAGTGAAGAAACGGCCTCCGTGCTGTTCCTTCACTGACATGGTGCCGTGATTGCGTGGGAGTGACGACCTGCGACTCCGGCCACTCACAGAGCTGGAGATCGCAGCCCCGGAAGGAAGAGGGGCGGAGAAGGACGCTTCCTGGAGCGGGGACAACTCGGGCTTCCAATGCAGGTAAGCGCCAAATAATGCCCATTATGCTTTTACATTGCAGGGTAACTCCATCAGGGTTTACTTCCTCTTTAAAGAAATGTAATGAAAAAATAATGTAATGTGTGAAGAAATAAAAAAAAAGACCATAAGGTTTATATTGGGCTTCTTTTTTCTTTTTAGTACACGCCGATACCAATTATTGATATCTACTGCAACTTTTTTGTTTACACTTTCACTTGTCAGCTCTGTGAAACGTGTATGTTAAAGCTGTAAAAATATTAATGAACAAAGCAAACAAAAGAAAAGTTTTAATTATTAATAAGTTTATAAAATAGAAGTGAATAAAAAATCAGCAGGAAAATTATAAATGGAGAAGGAGAATAAGGAGTTAGTAAGTCTGATTAGAGTAAATTAAGGGTTAATAATGGGTTAAACAGAGGAACAATTTAATAAAAACCAAAAAAAAATATTTTTTTACTTGACAAGGTTGCTTTAGCCACTTCCAGCACGCCCGCTGTCGTTATACGTTGGTACTTTGACGTTGAATACTGTTGTTATGGCAGCAGATAGCTGCCATAACCTCTGTATTTTCTTAAACAGCGGGTGGTCCGCTTTAGGATAAAAGTGGTCTCCGCAAGATCACTTCTATTGGCAGCGAGAGAGGTGCCCAATCCCTCCTGCCACGTCCCAGTAGTCTCCGTTGCTTACCAGAGCTGTCGGTAACGGCGGAGCGATCCGCTGCTGTCCCCTGAGAGGCAGGAAGTCGAGTGAGGGAATGATGGCCCCAACTTGACTCCATACCATTGGATAACGGAAGCAATGTCAAACATCACTTCTGCCCAACGGTCTTAAAGGGACAATTTCTTTTTTTTTTTAATTGAAAAAAAAAAAAGACTTTTTTGTTTTTATTGTATTTAAGTGTAAATGTGAGATTTGAGGCCTTTTTGACCCCAGATCTCACATTAAAGAGGACCTGTCCTGCTTTTTTTCTGTTTACATTCCTTGCAATAGCAATAGAAGTGATCCAAATTTTTTTAAAGGGATAGTGTAAAAATAAGAAAAAAAAAAAACAATTTAAAGCTCCCTGTCCCTTCGAGCTTGGACGCAGAAGCAAACACATATGTAAGTCGCACCTGCATATGTTCAAACCACACATGTTGAGATATCACCGCAATCGTTAGCGCAGGAGCAATAGTTCTAGAAAAAGACCTCCTCTAACTTAAAACTGGTAACCTGTAGAAATTTCTAAACGTCGCCTATGGAGATTTTTAAGTGTCAGTTTGTCATCATTCCATGAGCGGGCGCAGTTTTGAAGCATGACACGTTTGGTATCAATTTACTCTGCGTAACATTATCTTTCATAATATAAAAAAAATTGGGCTAACTTTACTGCTTTCTCCGCTGCAAATCTTTAAAGATGTCCAATGGTCAAAATTCAATCTCCTCCAGAAAAAGATCTTGATAACGAGGACGCGATTGCTAACGCCACTATAGAGTTGTACACACCAAACTTGTATACGTCCACGCTGAATGTATACACAAACGAAGACGCAGGTTCGAG
>BLSH010073046.1:623523-650064 GCA_018402905.1 Glandirana rugosa | reverse complement strand
AGATTTGAGGCCTTTTTGACCCCAGATCTCACATTAAAGAGGACCTGTCCTGCTTTTTTTCTGTTTACATTCCTTGCAATAGCAATAGAAGTGATCCAAATTTTTTTAAAGGGATAGTGTAAAAATAAGAAAAAAAAAAAACAATTTAAAGCTCCCTGTCCCTTCGAGCTTGGACGCAGAAGCAAACACATATGTAAGTCGCACCTGCATATGTTCAAACCACACATGTTGAGATATCACCGCAATCGTTAGCGCAGGAGCAATAGTTCTAGAAAAAGACCTCCTCTAACTTAAAACTGGTAACCTGTAGAAATTTCTAAACGTCGCCTATGGAGATTTTTAAGTGTCAGTTTGTCATCATTCCATGAGCGGGCGCAGTTTTGAAGCATGACACGTTTGGTATCAATTTACTCTGCGTAACATTATCTTTCATAATATAAAAAAAATTGGGCTAACTTTACTGCTTTCAAAAACAAATTGCGTTTGTAAGACCGCTGAGCAAAAACGGTGTGACATAAAGTATTGCAACGACTGCCATTTTATTCTCTAGGGTCTGGTCCTCAACCAGTTCCCATCCGGGCCATTTCTGGCACTCCTCTCCTACATGTACAAATCATCATTTTTTTGCTAGAAAATTACTCAGAACCCCCAAACATTATATATGTTTTTTTAGCAAAGATTCTAGGGAATAAAATGGTGGTTGTTGCAACATTTTATGTCATGCGGTATTTGCGCAGCAATTTTTCGAATGCGTTTTTTTTTTAAAAAAAAAAAAAAACAAAACCGTAAAGTTAGCCCAATTTTTTTCACTTTGGTACTTAAAAATTTCCATAGGCGTTGCTTTAAAATTTTTTTACAGGTTAGGTGTTTTGAGTTACAGAGGAGGTCTTGGGCTAGAATTATTGTTCTCACTCTATGTGTGGTTTGGACGCCATTTACATATGCGTGCGCGACTTACGTATGCGTTCGCTTCTGTGCGCAAGCTTGTGGGGACGGGGTGCTTTAAATTTTTTTTATTTTTTATTTCTTATTTTACTTATTTTTTTTTTATTTTTACACTTTCTCTTTAATTTTTTTTTTTTTTTAGATCACTTTTATTCCTATTACAAGGAATGTAAACATCCCTTGTAATAGGAAAAGTGTGTGACAGGTGCTCTTTATGGAGAGATGCAGGGTCTATAAGACCTCCCCTCCAAAAAAAAACGGACGATCACAGCCTTTCCTTCTCCTTTAACTGCCTTTGTTTACCTCAGGAGACCTGGACATTATGTCATGACGTGCACCCGGGCCTCCAAGAACCATAGAGATGACCGATGGCCATCTGTCCCACGGAAATCTCTGGTACTAAGATCCGGCGGCAGGCAATTCCTTCTCCCGGTCACCGATCGCTCAGGTGAGTCGGGAGAAGCACCGAAGGGTGGCGGGAGGGGGAGACGTCCCCTCCCGTCGCCTGTAAGAATGATCAAGCGGCTGAACTGCCGCTATGATCGTTCTTACGGTGATGGGAACCGCCTGCTGAAAAAATGCTACCTCGATGATGCTGGCAGGTGTCGGCATCATTGAGATATCACCACTGAAATCCCAGGACATCCATGGACGTCCTAAGGATCTGAAGTGGTTAAAGTACAACTAAAGGCAGCATACACATTTTAGTAAATCCTAAAAAAACATAATAACTGAAATTATTATTTTCCTACCATATAGCTGCAATTGTAGTCTCTAATCCCCTCCACCAGTTCATTTTTGCTGTATACTACTAGTGATGGTGGGAGAAGTTGAAACAACCAGTGAGATGTTTAACAGGCTGTTAAACATATTGATTTTTTTATTTTGACCATAGTTCTTTAAGTGGTTAAACTGACTTCATTTGCAGACCAAAGTTCATCCCTTTGATCAGTAAATGAATAAACAGAAAGATACAATATTTATTTTTATCTGTTTCTTTCAGCGCTGAGCAATGTTGTTGATAAACATTACCAGCTGCTTTTTTTTTTTCTTTTTGAAAGCTGTGAGCAGGGGAACTGCACTTCACTTTTTACACGAATCATGGAAATACTGGATTAAGATCGTGTGTGGGTCAAATGGAGATCACGATCCCTTAACGATTAATCGTGCAGCTCTACTTGCCATTTCTTCTTTGGTCACCGGCACCTAGAGCATGCTCCTCCTCCAGTATCTTTGGGAGGATAGTCCAGATGGTTAATAGTCTTTGGTTTGTAGGGAAATGGTGCTATACAATCGCAATAGGGTGTTCTGCAAGCTTTGAGTGGAATATATATATATTTTTTTTTTTTTACAACTCTTGGTTGTTTTGTATGTTAGCTATGGGAGCCAGGTAGCTAGGATTTTGTTGTCTCCATCTTGCAGGGACACTGTCATATCTTCCATTTTGCAAATGTGGTTTAGTTCAATTATCCATTCTCTGACTGATTAGGAAAACCTGTTCAAGAAATTGCAACATTGATTATGTGTATAAGTAGAGATTGTTTCTTTGTATTTTTAAAAAATAAATTAATAAGAACAGGTCTGGGTCTTCTAGTAGTGCACAGTTACTAAGTTCAGGTATATTTGGGATAATAGGCATCCATGATTTAATTTGTTTCGATTTGTATATTTAAACCCATAATATGTGTTTTGGTATGTTTTGACATTCCATCCTACTGTATACAATTTTTTTTTTTTTAGTCTGTTGCAAAATGTATTACCTGCAAATTCTGTTACTTCACTTCCCATTGCAGGCTGGCAACTCTAAAGGCTGGTACACACTGGCTGAATATTAGCTGGTATGGGCCGGTTCAACATAAACCAGCCGACGTTCAGCAAGTGTGTATAGTAGCCTGTCCAACAGAAGCCGGTCTAAGGACCAGCTTTTATTGAATGGGCATGCTGGAAAACCAGCATCTGATAAGTACTTGCAGGCTGCGAGTGCTGATTACGGTGTTCTGGCAGGGGGCAATCCCCCTGTCAGAATGCAATAGCTCAGTGGGGGAGATCGCTGTACTAACATCGCTTGTGTACATTTTTTTCCATTCAGCCTGGTGGGTTAAACGAAAAAGAAACTCCCCGTATTTACTTAGCATGAGCCACTACCTCACAATAAGGAGCAGAATTGCCAGCCTGCCATGCAAACCACTTGGCCATTGAGACCAATATCAGGTCTGCATATGCCAACTAAAGGAGGTCGCATGGCAGGCTGACAACTCTGCTGCTAATTGTGAGGCATCAACTTGGGTTGTCAGCCTTCAACAGGAAGTACTGTTGCTGTAAGAATGTCCAGGTGAGAAACTTGGCAACCGATTTACAAATAGTAATTTAAGAAAGATACGGTTTGTTTGAAGACTCTGGACATTTGATGTGGGACCCTGATATAGTTATCTAAGCCTCAAAAGAAATTCCCATCCATTAGATTTTAATCATTGATGTACTAGTGTATTGTCCACATTCTTCCATTTCTGATAGTTATCGGGGTGTAATCCTAGATGAAAAGATGGATTTTTATAGGAAAAGGGAAATACAGTGATTACCAGAAAGATGTAGACCTGTTTGAAATGTTTTCACTAGACCTTCATGGGGCTCATCTACCTTTTGTCTCTGGCCTCTGGAGACACCCCATAGAAATCTATGGGGCTGTAATGCTCAGGTTTGATTAGAAGAGAGAGGACTCATGGCACTGGATGTCAACAGTCCCCAGAGGCTGCATCCTTGGATCTCGATAAGTACATGTCTGTGGAGGGGGGAGGATGAGATGGGATCAGCTAGGGAAACCCTCATCCAATTTGCATATATGTGAACCCGGCCTGAAGCTCAAAGCTCCAAAATGAAAAAACAAGCAAAATCCCATGCTTGTAAAATTGTGCCGGTTCCCATATCAGTGCTCAGGTGCCCAAAGCTTCACTCTAGAAGTTCAGAAAGGTGGGAGCGTATACAAAAATGCCTGAAAATGAACATTTTAAAAGACTAAACAACTTTCTCCACCTCTTAGTAACTAGCTTTCCATTGGCAACAAAACAAAAGCTCTCAAGCCAAAATACACCTGAAAAACACGCCAAAATCACTGGAGAAAAACACTCCAAAATAGCTTGTTCTGACGTTCGGGTGTGAAGTTTTACTGTTTACCTAAAGCCGGCCATACATGGATCAAAACTCGACGGATCAGCGGGTACATGGATCATTCAGGTTTTTCCAGAATGATCCCGCTGGCTATAGCCAGCAACACTGATCACTGAAATGTATTAATAACTTCTCTACCGGTCTATAGCAAAATGACGTCCTTGCCTTTGGTGATATCCTAGCAATGCCTGCAGCTGCAGGAATAAAAGTAATCAAGATTTTTTTTTTTTAAAGGGAAAGTGTAAAAAAAAAAAAATGATAGCGCCCCCGAGAGCTCGCACACAGAAGCGAACTCATACGTAAGTCGCGTCCGCATATGTAAACGACATTCAAACCACACATGTGAGGTATCGCAGCGAACATTAGAGCGAGAGCAATAATTCTAGCCCTAGACCTCCTTTGTAACTCTAAACATGTACCCTGTAAAAAAAAATTAAGTGTCGCCTATGGGGATTCTTATGTACCGAAGTTTGGCGCCATTCCACGAGTGTGCACAATTTCAAAACGTGACATGTTAGGTATCTATTTACTCGGCGTAACATCCTCTTTCACGTTGTGCAAAAAAATTGGGCTAACTTTACTCTTCTGTTTTTTTTAATGCATGAAACTTTTTATCTCACATGGTATTTGCGCAGAAATTTTTTTGGTTTTTTTTTCTTAAAAATTTTTGCGCAAATATAATGCAAGTTAAAAAGTTGCAATGACCGCCATTTTATTTTTTAGGATGCCTGCTAAAAAAACATATATAGTGTTTGGGGGTTCTGATTAATTTTCTAACAAAAAAATTAAGATTTTTACATGTAGGAGTGCTGGAATTCATGCAGTAAGGAAATGGTTAAAGTGATACTAAAGGCTTGATTTGTTTATTTTTTTAAAAATAACTAACAGGTTATACTTACCTTCCTCTGTGCAGCGGTTCTGCACAGAGTGCCCCCGAACCTCCACTTCTGGGGTCCCCCAGCGGCGCTCCTGGCTCCTCCTCTTCTCGAGTGCCCTGTGAGGGAATCGCTTCCCCTGGTGTCACTCGTGCGGGCGCACTCCCGTGTCCTGTTGCGTTCCTTGACACAGACAGCAAGACTCGGCCCCGCCCCTGGCTCCCGCATTACTGGACTTGATTGAGAGCAGCAGCTCCCCTGCTATCAATCTATACAATGAGGACTGGAGCCCGCGGCTTGAGCTGCTAGGCTCGTCTCTGGCGTGGGAACGATTGGGCTCAGGTAAGTAAATGGGGGGTCTGGGGGCAGCTGAAACAGAAAAAGGTTTTACACCTTAATGCATAGAATGCATTAAGGTGAAAAATCGCGAGGCTTTACAACCCCTTTAAGCCTTCCCTGCCGGCAACACAATAGTGCTTTGGGAAGGATTCCCTCGTCAGTACCGAATGTGTTGATGGGGGAATCGGCACATTTTTTTCCCCTGTTTGACCCGCTAGTTGAAAAAAAAAAAGTTTAACCACTTCAGCACCGGAAGGATTACCCACATTAGGACCAGAGCACTTTTTGCTATTCTGCACTATGTTGCTTTAACTGACAATTGCGTGATTGTGCGACGATGTACCCAAACGAAATTGGCGTCCCTTTTTTCCCCACAAATAGAGCTTTCTTTTGGTGGTATTTGATCACCTCTGCGTCATTGCTGATCACCGCTATGAACAAAAAAAGAGCGACAATTTTGAAAAAAAACCCAATATTTCTCTTACGTTCACTGACAGACTCAGCCTTCCTTGACATGTGGGTTATATGCAGATCCTACTAGGAGTTAACTAGGTAAAAAAGAAAGCAAGCTGGCCCCTCCCAGGTGGCCGTCCTCTCTCTCTCCCATATAATCCCCCTGCTCTGCATATCCGTTTTAATATGCCTAGTGCAAGGAGTTTACCTGGCTCCCTTATGGGACCTGCGGTTTAGATTTTTCAGCTACCGCTTTTCTATTTTTTCAAGCTATCTGATGAAGACTGCTATCAAGAAGCTGGGGCATAGAGGATAACTAGCATCCTGCAATTTCCCCAGCACGGCCGACCGATGCGAGCTAATCCTATGCTGAGGCGGGACCCGCCTCATCGTGCCCGTTCCGTGCGGGCGGCCAGTGGGTGACCCCCCACTTACACCCAGTGACCGGACTCAGTGCCTGTCCAGGGGCTTGGCCTGCAGCATCCCTTTCCAGATGCGGAGGAAGGTCTGCGACCGGGTGGCTACCAGTATGCCCGTCGGAGTGGTGAGTGACCCCCCTCTTCCCCCCTGGGGTGCGGAGGGGGGGGCGCTGGGCATAGTGTAGCGTTTTTAGGCTGACCGGTGGAGGGTGGTACTGGGCTAGTGTCCCTCTGGGTGTCCTCGCCCCCCTCCCTCACCCCCAGTCTCCCCCTCTCCTCCGCTGCGCACCCCGTTCAAAAAACGCATCTGAGCGTTTTTGTACCGCCATGCGGTGATCCACCTCCATTTTGTGGCGGATCGCTGCCATTTTGCCGTAGCCGCGGCCATCTTGCTGAGGGTTTCCCTCTAGTGCCAGTGGCGGCCATTTTCCTGTAGTCGCGCCTGTACACAGGCTTTTGGCCTCTTGTGGATGGTGTCGGCGGAGCAGTGTAAAACGTGCTGCTGCCGTTTTACTTTCCTTTTCAGTGGGACAGCATGGCTGAAGACAAATGGCGCTTCTTTCTGGCAGTCCTGGTTTATGCACTTCTGCTGGGAGCAGCGCTTCTTTCTGGCAGTCCTGGCTGATCAATCTGCAGAAGTCAACGTTGACCCCGTCCTGTTGCCTGGAATATCTGGGTCTGATCCTGGACACGGAACAGGCGAAGGTGTTCCTACCTCCAGCCAAGTTGCTGACTCTGCAAGCAGCGGTGCAAACCCTGCTGTCACGCCGGTGGTCTTCCTTTACGGTTTTGTATGCGGGTGTTTGGGCTCATGGTTTCAGCCTTCGAGGCGGTCCCTTACGCCCAGAGTCACACTCGGCTACTTCAGCGAGCGATTCTGTCTCGGTGGGACAAGTCCCCACTGTCCCTGGACCAGGTAGTCGGGTTGGATTCTCAGACCAGAGGGTCGTTGACATGGTGGCTTCGGGCCCCGGCCCTTTCGTTGGGAAAGTCCTTTCTTCCCCTGAATTGGTCGATAGTCACGACGGACGCCAGCCTATCAGGCTGGGGGTGGGAGTCCTGGGACAGTTGTCAGCGCAGGAAGCTCGCCTTCCGATCAATGTGCTGGAGCTGAGGGCGATCAGGCTCTGCCTCTCCCACTGGACGGTAAGGTTGCGCGGCCTCCCGGTTCGGGTTCAGTCGGACAATGCCACGGCAGTGGCGTATGTGAATCATCAGGGCGGAACGAGGAGCTCGGCAGTAGCTGCAGAAGCAGCTCTCATTCTGCGATAGGCAGAACTTCACGTGCTGGCGATCTCCACCATCTACATTCCGGACTTAGAAAACTGGCAGGCGGACTTCCTCAGTCGCCAGACGCTGGTTCAGGGGGAATGGTCCCTACATCCAGAAGTGTTCAGCCAGATTTGCCACAAGTGGGGCACGCCAGATGTTGAACTCATGGCGTCTCGGTTTAACCACAAAGTGGAAAACTTTGTGTGCAGGATGAGAGATCCGTTGGTAGCGCCTTGGGGTCGGTACCGTCTTCTGTACGCTTATCCTCCCATAAAGCTTCTACCATGGCTACTGCGCAGGGTGGAAGCGGAGGGGATTCCGATGATCCTGGTGGCTCTGGATTGTCCTCGGCGTCTGTGGTACGCTAACGTGGTGCGAATGGTGGCAGATGTTCCTTGGCGTCTTCCGCTGCATGAAGATCTGTTGTCTCAGGGACCCATCTTGCACCCTGCTTTACCCTCGCTGGCTTTGGCGGCTTGGCTATTGAGTCCCAGGTGCTGAAGGATCAGGGTGTTGCCGAATCCGTGATCACCACTATGCTGAAAGCGCGCAAGTGTTTTTCACGCAAGATTTATCATCGCACCTGGAAGGCTTATATTGCCTGGTGTGAGGCGGGGGATTGGAATCCCCGCTCTTATGTTGTGTTCAGGGTCCTGACGTTTTTGCAGCAGGGCCTGGATAAAAAATTGGCTTTGAATACTCTCAAGGGTCAGATCTCGGCTCTGGCGATTCTCTTTCAGCGACCTTTGGCGTCACATTCATTGATTCGTACATTTGTACAAGGTGTGCGCCATGTGGCTCCTCAGGTACGGTCGCCGATGGCACCGTGGGATTTGAATCTGGTGCTTTCTGTGCAGCAGAAGCCACCATATGAAAAGATCAGGGATATTCCCTTACAACTGTTGTCGCAGAAAGTGGCTTTCTTGGTGGCCATTACATCCGCTAGGCGGGTGTCTAAGTGGGCGGCGTTGTCCTGCAAGTCTCCTTACTTGGTCTTTCACAAGGATAAGGCGGTCTTGCGCCCGTCACCTTCGTTTTTACCGAAGGTGGTCTCTTCTTTTCACATTAATGAAGCTATTGTTCTTCCTTCGTTGTGTCCGCATCCTTCACATCCTAAGGAATTTGAGTTACATTCATTGGATGTTGTGAGAGCTTTGCGGGTGTATTTGGCGGCTACAGACTCTTTTCAGAAGTCTGACGCTTTGTTTGTGCTGACGGAGGGTCCGCGCAAAGGAATGGCGGCCTCGTTGGCTACTGTTTCCCGTTGGATCAGGCAGACCGTGACCGATGCGTATTCTGTTTGGGGCAAAGTACCCCCTTTTCCGGTCACAGCTCATTCCACCAGGGCTGTTAGCACTTCCTGGGCTTTCAGACACCAGGCTTCGGTGTTACAGGTGTGCAAGGCTACTTGGGCCTTGGTGCACATGTTTACTAAGTTTTATAAAGTTGATGTGTCAGCATCTTCGGATGCTGCTTTTGGCCGTAAAGTTTTACAGGCGGCAGTGTAGGCGCGGCTGGCGCCTTCTGAGAAGTTTCTGTTGGGTACAGTTGTTGTCGTTTGCCCACCCCTCTTTTATGACACAGCTTTGGGACATCCCCACATGTCAAGGAAGGCTGCGTCTGTCAGTGAACGTAAGAGAAAAAGGGATTTTATTAAGAACTTACCGTAAAATCCTTTTCTCTGAGTTCACTGACAAACGCAGCACCCACCCCTCTGCGTTGTGTTTGTACGGCTTGTTACGAACTGATATGCTGAGAGAGCAGGGGGATTATATGGGAGAGAGAGAGGATGGCCCCCTGGGAGGGGCCAGTTTGCTTTCTTTCTTTTTGCCTAGTTAACTCCTAGTAGGATCTGCATATAACCCTCATGTCAAGGAAGGCTGCGTCTGTCAGTGAACTCAGAGAAAACGATTTTACGGTACGTTTTAACAAAATCCCTTTTTTTTTTACTTGTTGCTATAATGCATATCCAAAAAAACTAATTTATTCATCAGTTTTGGCCTATATATATTCTTCTACATATTTTTGATTAAAAAAAATCGCAATCGGCATATAATGATTGGTTTGCGCAAAAGTTGCCGCGTTTACAAGCCATGAGAATTCATTTATGGCGTTTTTTTACTAGTAATGGTGGCGATCTGAGATTTTTATCGGGTACTGCTTGGACCTTGAAGAAGGGGAGATACCCGAGAGCTTGTCCTGAAAAATTTTATGTTAGTGCAAATAAAAAAAGTATCATGGACAGTACTCAATTTTCTCTGGCTACAATTGCATTAATATGGCTACAATCACCTCAAGCAATATCAGGACTGCGATATTGCGGCGGACAGGTCGGACATATTTCACACTTTTTTTGGACCTTTGACATTTATACAGCGATCAGATCTAACACCGATTACTGTATAAATGTCACTGGCAGGGAAGGGGTTAAGTGTGTTCCGTAGGCATGTTCTAACTGTGTGGGCGCTGGGCTGGCAGGTGCATGAGAGATCTAACTGATCCAGAGTACAGCGATCAGTAGATCTCTGTCATACCGCCTGACAGAGCGGGGAACCGCCGTGTTTACATTGGCGGTTCCCCGTTCTTCCCATGTAGAACAATCGCTGGTCGCCGACGGACATCGAGTCCGCCTGGCTCGCAGCCGCAGTGAGGGAGCACGCGGCGGGTACGAGCTCGCCCCCTAGCCACACCTGCGCAAACCGGTGTTTATAGATTTGCGTTACGCTGCCACTCTGCAGCAGTGAATGTACACGAGCCGGTCTTTAACCGGATAATATATGGCCTGTCTAAGACTGCAAATGTAAAAAGAATATGCCTCTTAGATGCAAACTGTCTGCTTGGAGCCTTGAGCAGGCTTTTACTCGTACTTTTCCCCAAATCACATTGGCTTTCTAGTTTGCTTATAAGAAACAATAACGTTCCATCCCTGTAATAAGGGAACCTATATGGCTCTTACTAGTTACCTGGCTGTCATGCTGACCCAGTTTCTGAATCACTGACCTGGAACAAGTATGCAGTTCGCAACATTTTGTTTTTCTTGGATTTTCTAATCTTCATGCTGGTATTGGATCTTCACTCAGAAAACATCAGGTCCAGAGACAGCCAGGAATCTAGGATCCTAGTAGAATCTCAGTTTTTTTTTTTTTTTTTTTGTGGGTAGACACCCGATTTAAGGCAGTTCTGAAGGCAACAGAGGGTCCAACCTAGTAGCAAGGTGTACCCAATAAAGTGGCCATTGTGTGTGTGTATAGCGCTGTCAATTTACACAATGCTTTGCATATATATTTACATTAGTCCCTGCCCTCAAGGGGCCTACAATCTAAGATCCCTAACTCACATTCATTGATACACATACAGTTTTATTAAGTTTACATACCCTGGCAGAATTTTTATGATTTCTTGGCCATTTTTCAGAGAATATGAATGATAACACAAAAACCTTTCTTTCACTCATGGTTAGTGTTTGGCTGAAGCCATTTATTATCAATCAGCTGTGTTTACTCTTTTTAAATCATAATGGCAACAGAAACTACCCAAATGACCCTGATCAAAAGTTTACATACCCCAGTTCTTAATACTGTGTTTTGCCCCCTTTAACATCAATGACAGCTTGAAGTCTTTTGTGGTATTTGTGGATGAGGCTCTTTGTCTTCTCAGATGGTAAAGCTGCCCATTCCTCCTGGCAAAAAGCCTCCAGTTCCTGGAAATTCTTGGGCTGTCTTACATGAACTGCACATTTGAGATCTCCCCAGAGTGGCTCAATGATATTGAGGTCAGGAGACTGAGATGGCCACTCCAGAACCTTCCCTTTATTCTGCTGTAGCCAATGACAGGTCGACTTGGCCTTGTGTTTTGAATCATTGTCATGTTGGAATGTCCAAGTACGTCCCATGCGCAGCTTCCTGGCTGATGAATGCAAATGTTCCTCCAGTATTTTTTGATAACATACTGTATTCGTCTTGCCATCAATTTTGACCAGAATTCCTGTGCCTTTGTAGCTCACACATCCACAACCCACATCAGCGATTCACCTCCGTGTTTCACAGTAGGAATTGTGTACCTTTCATCATAGGCCTTGTTGCCTCCTCTCCAAATGCAGCATTTATGGTTGTAGCCAAAAAGCTCAATTTTGGTCTCATCACTCCAATTGACTTTGTGCCAGAAGGTTTGAGGCTTGTCTCTGTGCTGTTTGGCGTATTGTAAGTGGGATACTTTGTGTCATTTGCATAGTAATGGCTTTCTTTTGGCGACTCGACCATGCAGCCCATCTTTCTTAAAGTGTCTCCTTATTGTGTATCTTGAAACAGCCACACCACATGTTTTCATAGAGTCCTGTATTTCACCTGAAGTTATTTGTGGGTTTTTCTTTGCATCCCGAACAACTTTCCTGGCAGTTGTGGCTGAAATTTTAGTTGATCTACCTGACCGTGGTTTGATTTCAACAGAACCCCTAATTTTCCACTTCTTGATTAGAGTTTGAACACTGCTGATTGGCATTCTCAATTCCTTGGATATCTTTTTATATCCCTTTCCTGTTTTATACAGTTCAACTACATTTTCCTGCAGATCCTTTAACAATTATTTTGCTTTCCCCATGACTCAGAATCCAGAAACGTCAATGCAGCACTGGATGAAAGATACAAGGGTCTGTCAGAAACTCATTGACCTTTTATACACACACACACACACACTAATTACAAGCAAACTGATCACAGATGAGGATGGTTACCTTTAATAGCCATTCAAACCCCTTTGTGTTAACTTGTGTGCATGTTTTCAGGCCACAATCACCAGGGTGTGTAAACTTTTGATCAGGGTCATTTGGGTAGTTTCTGTTGTCATTATGATTTAAAAAGAGTAAACACAGTTGATTGATAATAAATGGCTTCAGCCAAACACTAACCATGAGTGAGAAATGTTTTTGTGTTCTCATTCATATTCTCTGAAAAATGACCAAGAAATCATAAATTCTGCCAGGGTATGTAAACTTAATAAAACTGTATGTGTATCAATGAATGTGAGTTAGGGATTTGCCAGGGTTTGTAAACTTATGAGCACAACTGTACTAGGGTGGTGTGGGAGGAAACCCACGCAGGCTCAGGGATAAAATGCAAACTACGCAGGTAGCGCCTGAGTGGGATTCAGGGTGTGTGGGCTGTCTTATCGACTTATCATCCTACATAGATTTTTGCTGGCCAGCTATTATAAGAGACCCTAAGACCCCAGCATGCAGCATGAAACCATTTGCAAAATAATCCAGCACATGGAACAAACTTTGATCACATTTTGAGTGAGAGAGGGAAAACCTTCTTTTAGTCTTCGGTCACACTGAATCCGACTTTGAAATCGTGCGACTTCACTTGAAGCCGCACTATTTCAAAGTCGCATGTCAGTGCAACCTGGAAGACATCTGTGCGACTTCATGCACAGATGTCTATGCAAGTCTCACCTGAACTTGCAAAAAGTACTGCAGGATCTACTTTCAAAATTGGTGCGGCTATGATGGAGTCGGAGTTGTACCGATTTTGACCGCTTCCAATGCGGACAATAGGGTACGACTTTTAATGCAATCTGTGATTCTGATAAAAGGCAAAAGGTTTCTCAGAATTCCTTTTTTTTTTTTTTTAGGCTGTACAGCATTTTTCTTTTTTGTTGGCAGATAAAAAAAAACTGATACTAGACATAAGAACAGGCTGATTCCAGTTTCCCCTGGTTGGAAATGATCCGTTAATGTGTGGTCTAGGAATGGAAGTAAAGCTCTAGCAACACCGATGTGTAGTTTTTATGCTTGTGTTTTTTCACAGCCATCATATATAACGGTCTGTCTATGCTGCCCAGATGTTCATAAATATATTTACTATTGGATGGCTGCTGTAGATGGGGGAGGGGAGACCAGGATCCCTCTTTTGTCTGTCATTTCCAAGGAATTCCAAATATTAGGGACGTTTAATGTCTGTCAGGATCCCTGCAGTCTTATGTGAGATTCCAAATAAGGAAGATATGACCACGCGATGTGAGCAGGAGCTTCGGCATCATGTGCGTGGTTTAAACTTAAATCCTTTTACCTTTTTGATCCTTCCGATGTAGTTACACAGCTGAGGGCAGGAATTGATGACGTGCCATATTAAAAGCGTTTACTGATGCAGGAGTTCCATTGGATCGTGGTGATTATTTGAAAGGTGAGAGGGAGGGGAGTAGATGTTGAATTTACCCTGTAGACTTCTAGTGGAGTGGTATCAGACATAGTCCAGAACAGCCTGTCTACATGTGTTCTCCGAAGAGCAACCAGCCTAACAGCAGGTACTCAGTGCATTTTCCTTATGTTTTATGTCTGGATACAGTATATGCCGATTCATATAGAGGGCAAGACTAGTGGACTAGATAGACTAGATAGTGCAGTATATGTAATCTTCTTTCAGACGTAGCTATCAGTTACTGTATAGTACTGTCCTGAAGTAACCAAAAGCGCTGCCATTGCTGACCTCCTCCTGAAAACAGTAGCTGGCTGATTGTTTACCTTTAATTACTTTTAAGTCACTGACCTGAGCTAAATGTACACATCAATAATGGCTCTTTCACATGGATGCCTGAAAACGCCACGTTTTAGGCATTCAGGCGTTTTTATTTTACCAATGTAAATATAGCCCCTTGTTTCTAATGGGTCTGTACACACAGGTGTGTAACCGTGCACTGCATATAGATCAGTAAAAAAACATAATACAGAAATCTGCATTGCTGGACATTATTTTTTGCACATACGGTACTCCTCAGAAAAACCTAGAAGAATTTTTATGTGCATTATACATGCTTTTACTATACAGTCCATCTTTTGTGTTTTTGTGCAGGAATTTTCTGCCAGAAATCTGATGTTCATATGTTAGCACTATGTTCAAGTACCCTAAAGAAGTTCTTATCTGCATACCTGATCCCTGTCAGTGACTGGAAGAGTTGAAGCAAGAGGGTCAGCATGACAGCCAGGCAACTGTTTTTTTTTTATCAAGGAAAATCAGCAATGACAGCCGCAATGATTCCTTTATGACAGCTATATTTAAAATGAATATTGACAGTGGCAATGTAGGTAAAATAAATCATCTAAGATTAGATCTTTTTTTTTTTTGCATTCTTTATTTAACCAAATACTTGCACACTGAAGACAAAACATTCATCATATAGATATCAAGCCATCAGCCGTAACAGAGTGTCAAATTCAAGTGTACAGTGAAATGTACAAAAATGACAATACCCTCCCGCATATCCAACAAATCAGGGGTGTGCGAGTATGCCACAAATGGAGGAACAGGCCTAAAAACAGAGGACATTTGGGGGACATCAGTCATCGATGTTCGAGTAGATTTTCCAAGATTTGATTGGCCACACAAAGTCAGGTTTTGTTTAGATCAGATCTGTTAGATTACCTGAATCTATCAGTGACTATGTATTGGGAGGATGTACCTTTTTAAGGACATCTAATGTACATCATTGCATGTATCCTATCTAAGTAGCCAATGATGTATAGTGGGGGTCAGCAACCTGTAGATCGTGATCTACCAGTAGATCGCGGACAGGTGACTGGTAGATCGTGATCTACCAGTAGATCGCGGACAGGTGACTGGTAGATCGCGGTCTGGGTTTGCTGACCTGCAATTCCAAAGCACCAAACGGAGGGCAATGCAGAGGGGCTACTTGTAAAGTTCGAGGTGTTGTAGGGAGCAAGAGCCGCATAAGCCGATGCCTCCTCTGTAGTGCTGGCTCCTGTCCCATGCGGAGTGATACCAATTGAAGTCCACCTCTTATCCCGACTAGCGGTCTCCAGAGTGGTGCCAACAGCAGGAAAGAGGAGATCTTCAGGTCAGTGTGAAGCAATACACCGGGCATTATAGTATAGGTCTGCTTTCACACTGATGTGCTGCGGTTTACCCAAACTGCAAATGCAGTGCAGTGTACCTGCAGCTTTCCTGCGGGTTTTCTGCACTTAGCCATAGGTTTCTATTATATCCTGCAGGTTTGGTGCACTTTCTGAAGGCAGGAGTTTTGGTGCGCTTTCAGAAAGTGCATTACACCTGCAGGATATAATAGAAGTCTATGGCAAAGCACAACTAGCCCAGGAAAGCTGCAGATGTACTGCGGTGTACCTGTAGCGCAGGTGACCTGCAGAACATAAGTGTGAAAACAGCTTAGAGGGGGCTCAGAACAGTAAGCGTTCATTAACATTTTCAGTTTGGGGGTGGTAAAATCCTATAGTGAAGATGTGTTTTTATCACTCTCGCCCCAACCACACCCCTTTTAAGCTGCAGTGGCCAGGGGTGTATACATGCCGCAGCAAGAGTTCTACACCCTGTCATGGTTGGTGGGTGTAGCATCTGCCAAGCATAACCCATTCAAGTGAATGAGGCCACTCTGCAAATGCCCTGCAACCTTGTGCAGTACAGCAAACAAGGGGTTAACGCAGGTAGCATTGTATTGCTTTCTCACCACCTGCTTGCTTTAACCCCTTGGACCACTTGAATGGGTCATGATTGGCAGATGGTAGCAACCACCAAAGCAACAGGTGACTTATTTCCTGCTGTTGTATGTGTACACCTAAGCATCTAAGGTGGTAGGGATTGGGAGCGGTAAAAGTGTGACTCATCCGCAGGATTTTACCACCCCCCAAACTTACATGTGAATGAGCCCAAAGGGTGTCGCTGCCCAATGCAACTAAGGGCTCATTCACAAGTGCATCTGGCACTGCTGCTCCTCTGAAAAGCGATCTAAATGTTTTTGACAAGTGGTGAGGAAGCGATATGTTTCCTCCTCACCACCGGATTTAAACCCATGATTGCTGTGCAATGCACGTGATTGCAACACGATAGTATGGCAATTAGAGGTTTAAATCATGTGTGAGGAGGTGACACTGTGCCCCGTGATCTTTGACTTTTTCCGGTGTTGTTCAGGTAGATCTCCACCTCTTTAAGGTTGCATACCTCTGATGTATAGTAAACAACATGCTGTCATGTTGCCAGCTTTATTGCCAACTCAACAGAAATTAAATGGTATTTTTAATTTTCATCAGACATTTCATCTACCTGTTGCTACTTACAAAAAGAGTGTCATACAATATTTTATACCCATACCAGATTACTCACCCAGAAAGCAGAGATAAATTCAGACTATTGCAATGTATTATATTCTATGTCAGTGTTACTAGTTTTTTTTTAAATATCTGTAAACAGGTGATATTAGAAATTTGGTAGATGGCTCTCTTTAACCACTTTAAGACCGAGCCTCTTTTTGGAGTTCGGTGTTTGCAAGTTAAAACCATTTTTTTTTTTTGCTATAAAATTTACTTAGAACCCCCAAACATATATATTTTTTTCTAACACCCTAGATAATAAAGTGGCCGCCATTGTAAAATTTTGCGTCACACCGTATTTGCGCAGCGGTCTTACAAGCGTGATTTTTTGTTAAAAAGATAAGACACCAGTAAAGTTAGGCCAATTTGTTTCCATATTGTGAAAGATAATGTTATGCCGAGTAAAAGGATACCCAACATGTCATGCTTCAAAATTGCGTCCGCTCGTGGAATGGCGACGAACTTTGCAACATAAAAATCTCCATTGGCGATGTTTAAAAAATTCTACAGGTTAGCAGTTTTGAGTTACAGAGGTCGTCTAGTGCTAGAATTATTTCTCTTGCTCTAACAATCGTGGCGATACCTCACGTGTGGTTTGAACACCATTTTCATATGTGGGCGGGACTTACGTATGCGTTCGCTTCTTCTCACGGGGATGGGGCGCTTTAATTTTTTAATTTTTTTTTTCTTATTATTTATTTTACTTTTTCATTTTTATTTTTACACTGTTCTTTTTAAAAAAAAATTGATCACTTTTAGTCCTATGACAAGAAATGTAAACATTCCTTGTGATAGAAAAAAGCATGCCAGGACCTCCTAAATATGAGATCTGTGGTCAAAAAAGACCTCAGATCTCATATTTACACTAAAATGCAAAAAAAAAAAAAAAAATGGGTCTTTTAAGACCATTGGGCGGAAGTGATTTGTGACGTCGCGTCTGCCCTGCCATGTTATGGAGCCGGGTGAACGGCTTCAGCTGCACACTCGGCTCACGGACACGGGGGGGGGCGGACCCAATCATCTCCAAGCAGCGGCGGGTCCAGTAAGCAGCAGAGATGAACGGAAACCGGCGGGAGGGGTGGGCACCCATCCTGTCGCTGATAAAAGTGATCTCGTGGTGTATCCACTGCTGAGTCCACTTTTATCTTGTGCAGAATCGCCGGCACTAAAAAAAGATACCTGGGTTATGGTAGCTATCTGCTACCATAACAACAGTATTCCACTTCAAACAGTGGTCTTGAAGTGGTTAAAGTAAAACTCAATCATTTTTAGCATGTACAATATAGCTCATACAACCCAGGTCCATTGTTAGGGTGGCCATATCTAAACATTGCAAGTTTTTTTTTATTTTTTTATAAATTTCAATTGACTACTGGACCTTCTAAACTCCTAGGGGGCAATACCAAGCACCTAGAGTTGTCGTCTCTCTCCTTGTCATTCTTAAGGAAATATCAACCTGCCTATAACCATCCTTAATGCCCTATTCAGGCAAGTGTTGAAATGGGGGCCTCAGCACTCATTCTGTACCTCACCCAAGTACTTCTAAAATCTAAAAAGGGGGTCCTGAGCCAAATTGTTTGCTGCCTTGGCATCATATTGAATTGGACCCATTCACACCTCAGCGTTTTGTAGCTTGAATATGCTTGAAGCCTGAAGCTACAAAACGCTGGAGGGGGAAAAAAAATCCAATGATTCTCTATGGAGATTGTTCACATCTCCACTCCAAAATGCCTGAAGCCAAACTACTTCCGGAGGTATGTTTGTCACGCAAATTGGGCAGATTTCAGCGTTTGTATCCCATAGAAATTAATGGAAACGCGCGATTCGGGCGCTTTTGCACGATTTTCAGCTGAAAAAAAAGCTGAACTACCTGGCAACAAATGATGCAATAGATATAGTATTCTCTATTGGCTAATACAAAAACCCAAAAACGCTGCATACGAACCAGCGAAAACTATCCAAAGTCGCGCGTTAAAACGCCGGAAAAAGCTCAAAGACGCGACACTCAGGTGTGAATGCAGCTTCCATAGTAGATCACACCATCCCCTTTGCCCACTGGCAATCCGAGCATCGCTGCCTCAAAGTTCTGTAGGTGCAGGATGCGCTTCTGCAGAGTTGCAAGGTGGAAATTGGCGCTAGCACATTGAGCTTAGCAGTACCACTACTGACTCCAGGAACAAAGGCTTTATGAAATAACTTTATAACTAGTAATATTAACTATTTGTTACTGCTAATCCTATTCTGAAAAAAAAACAAAACAAAGTTGAAACCCAGGAAAACTGCCTGTTTGTTGTGGGTTTTAACACTTTCCATATTAAATCATAGGATGACTTGTGCATGTTTGTTTTCTGTGTTAAAGTTACATTGAGAATGTTCTAGTGTTCTGTGTAGAAGCATTAATCTGCGTAATGTTGATATCTCTTTTATCTGTAGTTTGGCATAGATCCAGGAATACTGTACATCTCTAATTAGCTGCATGTAGACAACAGGGAGCCTTGTAAATGTTTTGTAATCTGGCAGGCCACAACAGTGCTCTAGATGTGTTTATAAGAGCAGTTGATGGGCCTGCATATATATATTTTAAACTGCCTCCTCAACAGCTCATCAGATCTATATCTTCGTTCGTAATGGCAGTCAATGTATCTGAATACACAGAAAGATCAAAGTATGTCTGAATTGCAACGTGTATATTTCTGCAGCCATGGTACAGACCTGTGTTTAAAATGTTGTCACTGCATTCTGCAAGCTGTCTTTTACAGGTACTTTTACAATTTATACAGCACTTTACAACTATATTGTACATTCACATCAGTCTCCGCCCTCAAGGATCTTACAATCTAAGGTTTTTCTTTCAAGATTGATGCCCCAGTTTGTGGCCCTGATGTCTCGGGCACCATACTGGCGTTTACCACGGGATCGTACATTTTTTGTTTTCTTTTTTTTCGGACTTGTGCTTGCACAATTTGGGGTACGTGTTGAGCTGGGAGGGTTAGGTTGTTCCTTTTTTTTTTTTTTTTACTTGTGACTACTTTACATGACTGTGCTTTGTGTTAGACCATGAATATGCTGATACTTACTCATATTCTGACTATATGGTATGCCTTATTATATGTTCAATTGCCAATGCTTGCAGCTGGGTTTCACGGGACCACTGAGCCTTTATCTTACCTTATGTTTTTACCATGGCCAGGCTGAGATTTCTTACATGGAATGCCCGTGGCCTACGAGATAAATTAAAACGCACTGCAGCTCTGACCTTCTTAAAGGCGCAGCGCGCAGACATCATAGTTTTGGTTGAGACCCATGTGGAGGGGTCACTACAGCAGGTGCTGTGTCCTTTGAACTCCAGACAGTGGTGTGAGATCCCCAGGGCAGATATGTTTTTTTGCTTGCCAAGATAGCAGGAAACTTGTTAATATTGGCCTGGTATGTTCCCCGCCCTATAATTCCAGTATTCTTAGTGAGGTATTTTCATTTATGGCCAAATATCCATCTATGCCGGCTATATGGTTAGGGGATTTCAATATGGTAGCTAATCCATGTCTGGATTGAATGGGCCTGCGGTTACAGTCTCCTATGTTGGACCATGACACCAGGTTTTTATCTAATGAATACCTGGCGACACTTACATCGCACCCGTCAGGCCTATTCTTGCTTTTCTAGCTCTCACTCTTCTATGTCTCATATAGATTTTGTCTGCCTATGCTGTACTTTAATCCCTTGGCTACAGGCTGCAAGATTTGGCCCTCGAATACTATCAGATCATTCTGCATATTGGATTGAATTGACATCATATACTGACCCTCCGACCTCGAACTGGAGGTTGAATCCATTTTGCAGATACATCCTCACTACTGATTTGGGAAGCATTTAAAAACATGCCAGACTGCTACTCACTGAACTCATCTCTAGATTTAGAAGGAATTTTAAGACTGGTTATGTCCAAGCCACGGCTCAGTTGATGGCTTTGGAGGACCAATTCATGTCATCACAGTCACCTGACTCCTTGGCACAGATGAAGCTGTAGACCAGGGTAGTTGATCAGATGTGTCAGGAACGGGCTAAACATGTTTTTTTTATTTTTTTTTATTTTTTAGTGAGCAAAAGAGGTCAGTGATGGCAGCTCACAGGATAAGTTCAAATTTATTTTATATTTTTTTATTAGCCTGCAGAACATTGGACCTGCGATTAGCAGACTGCGTGTACAATGTCAGACACTCAGTATAGCTGACTGCTAGCTGTACCTCCTGTACAGGCAGACAGTTACCCTAGATTCACATCTGTGTGGGTTTGTGGGCTGTGTTTGTGCATGTACGACAGCCTATTCATTTGAATGGGCTGCTGTGTCTGCATTTAACACAGAAAAAGGTTTATGTGCAATTTTGGAAATGCAGGGACTGGGAAATTGCATGGTTTCTGTACCCGCACACACCTTTGGTTTCAGATATGTGGGGGTGCCGTTAAGAATGAATGGCAGCCCCACGCATGGCTACAGAGCAGCACGTCTTGGGTGCGGGAACAGCTGCGATACCCGCAAACACCCTTACTGAAGTGCAGAAAGAGTAATGAACTATGTGGGCACTCATTAGCGAGATGAGAACTACAAGCTGTCTGCCATGGTGGCAGACACGACTTGTAGTTCATTTGTTCACAGATCTGTGTGAATGAATGATGTGGCTGTGTAGGCAAGGAAGGGCTTTGCTATATTATTTTGCAGTTATTCTGCAGTCTATGATTAGTTCTCCATTTGTCTTCAGCAATTTGATAACTTGCGAAATGTCTATGTAAAACATTCCCTCTATGTCTGTGTTTATATTGCAGAGACCTTGTCTTATCTATTCCCTGCCCTTGGCTGAATATGTACAAACATAGGTGCATGTCAGCAGTAATGTCGTTACTTCATAACTATTTCAATACCAAAAAAACACTTTTGGGTTTAAAAAAAAACCTAACTAAGCTTAAATTTACCCCCATTCTAAGCCTTTGTCTACCCTGTAAAAGTAGCAGTGTCTATACTTACCTATTCTGAAGCTGCTTTGGTCCAGTCACTTGATCTCTCCAGCATCGGCTTAGAGATTGCCATTGTCAGCTGTCCCTCCTCTACACTGAAGTTGGCTCTGGTTCTGGGACTCCATCATGTGACAGGGCTGGAATGACTTCAGAAAAGGTAAGTATAGACATCTTTTAATTTACTGGGTAGATAGAATAGGCTTAGATTTGGGGTAAACATAGATTTAAAGTGGTTGTAAAGGCAGAAGGTTTTTTTTTTCATCTTAATGCATTAAAAAACCTGTGTGCAGCAGCCGCCCCAGCACCCCTAATACTTACTTGAGCCCCCTCTCTATCCAGCGATGTCCACAAGTCTGGGACTCCCCTCCTGATTGGCTTAGACACAGCAGCGGCGACATTGACATGTCAGTTAGCCAATCAGGAGAGAAAGGGGGTAGGGCGGAATGACTGCTCTGTGTCTGAATGGACACTGCAGCTTGGCTCGGGTGCCACCATAGCAAGCTGCTTGCTGTGGGGGCGCTCTACGGTAGGGAGGGGCCAGGAGCAGCAAAGAGGGACCCAAGAAGAGGAGGATCCAGGCTGCCCTGTGCAATACCAACTGCACAGAGGAGGTAAGTATAACATGTTTGTTGTTTTAAAAAAGAAAAAACAAGACTTTACAATCGCTTTAAGCTGTTTTTACTTGCCTTTACTTTCACTTTAAGGGAGAATTCACTTTGTGTGCATTTCTAAATGAACAGTTTTTACTTTTGTAGCCTGACTTCAGGGCTAAGTCCATGTCCATTTTCTGTTCATCCTAAAGGGTGATCGGACGGGGGGATGGCAAAGTTGGGAAGGAGGGGTCTAATCTGAAGTCTGTAACAACGAAAAGCCAAATCAGAAAGGCACAGAATTTTTTGGCTTATGAAAGATAATATTGTGTATACCTTCTGTATCCACTCGTAGGCCCCTTTCACAAGGGTGCCTCCGTCTTGCGGATTCTGCTTGCTCAGCGGGGGATTGCTTCGCTGATCCCCCCTGAGCAGGCAGATGACATGTCCTGTCTGCTCTGCTGTGCACAGCGGACACGGACACTGTCGTGCTCTCCTCTATGGGCAAATCGGGTGGAAATGGACCCGCCTGTCCATTTTTTAATCTGAACCTATCCAATCCAATCCCCCAGACTGATGGCAAATAGGACCACCATTCGTCTGGATTTTGCAGACCGGATCAGATCAGATGGTGGTGACTGTTAGCGGACATGTGTCTGCTGTCATCCGCTGCTCTATAAAGGAGACTGCAATGTCCGATCAAAATTACATATTACAGCGCACACATGCAATAATGACATTAAAACCTGCAAGGCTATTTAAAGGCTATTTGAAAGTACCTGGACATCTTCAACCAAAATATGGGGAGTCTGTCGCACTATATGGCCATAGAGTGCTTGTCCCACTCCTACTTTACAGGCCCCCATCTTAGTGGGTACTAATTGCCTCTAATTAGTGTCCACCTCAAACATAGGAAGAGTTTTTTAGATCTCCCATTAAGAGCCGGTTCACACAGGGGCAATCCGACTTGCGAGGCGACTTTGTTAGGCGATTTGAAAGCAAATTCAGCGCGACTTTGGGCAACTTATAGCGCGACTTACAACACGACTTCATGCCAGGCGACTTTGCTGTGGCCAATTGGAGAAGGGAGGGAGGGGGTTTCCCTAAAATAAATTCTATTCTTTTCACTGTGAAGTCGCTTCTGTTTAGATGGGGGGATCCGACTTGGAGGCGACTTCCATTGATTTCTATGGGCACAAGTCGGATAGAAGTCGCCTCAAAGTAGTACAAGAACCTTTTCTGAAGTCGGAGCGACTTCAGTAGTGTATATTTAGACCGCTCACATTCACTTCTATGGGATTTCACTTGGCAAGCGACTTGGGGGCGACTTGGAGCGACACAAGTCGCCTCCCAAGTCGCTGTAGTGTGAACCGGCTCTAAGACAGTGGTTCTCAACTCCGGTCCTCGGGACCCACTAACAGGCCAGGTTTGCAGGATAACTGAAATACATCTCAGGTGATATCATTTGCTGCTCAGTGATTGCAGTATTTTAGTCTGCATCTCCCCAAGGTAATACTTAAAATCTGGCCTGTTAGTGGGTCCCGAGGACAGGAGTTGAGAACCACTGCATTAAGAGGAGTGTATGCTCCCATGGTTATGGGACAGAATCTCCCATTCTATAGTTAGTGTAGGACCTACTAAGATGGGGGCCTGTAAAGTAGGAGTGGGCTAAGCACTCTATGGCCATATAGTGCGACAGACTCCCCATATTTTGGTTGAAGATGTGCAGGTACTTTCAAATAGCATTTAAATAGCCTTGCAGGTTTTAATGCCATTATTGTATGTGTGCGCTGTAATGTCATTTTGTTTGGTGGTCTTATAGCAGCACCATCTCTGATGTAATACATTATTAGGGTGTGCCCCCCAAGTATGTACCTATTTGCAATGTCTGATCAGGCGACCTGGTTGGAAACCCTGCGTGAAAGGACCCTTATGGCACACACGATCCGAAAATCGGACGACAGATGCTAGTCGCATATCCAAAATTAAGAGGTTACTAAAGTTACGAAAATTCTCGTACGACAGAATAAAAAAATCAGAAGTGATGTAATGTGTTGTAGTGTATTTGTATTGTATTTTCTGATGACAACTGTACTGGTCAAACGAATATTGTACAATGTGGTATCATACGAGAAAAAATGTTGCGTTTGTCCGATCGAATAATATCAGCTGAACTGTCGCGATCAGCTCTCGAAAGCTGTGTACTAATGATCCAATTATCGTATAATCGCTTCAAAAACGGTATTTTTAGTCCAATTTTCGGATCGTGTGTACGGGCCATTAGGCATGACTTTTACATGTAAAGCTTTCATAGGACAGACACGTGCTGCAGAAAAATAGTTTCCTGATAAATTGGACTTCTGCTGAGATAACGCTGTTAATATTCTTGCTGGTATGGATAAATGGTTTCAGTATTTCCCCCTTTTCAGGGGAAAATTCTGCTGAAGGAAAGTATCAGCGTGTAGATGTATGATACTTCCTTTTGAAGATCCTCTCCCCAAATGCCTGGGTTTTTCATCATGTTCAGATTAAAGGGAGCCTAAAGTGCCGTTTTTCCAGGAAAAATGTTTCACCCTTTTTTAATCACAACACGTCTTAATCGTGTTAATTAACATTTCATTATAGGTCCTTTTCATTATTTCTCTTAATCCTTTTCCATTTTCCTTCTCATCCAATATACTGATAATTATGGTAACAACTCATTACATATTAATCTAGTATTCTAGTCCTCTAGCATTTTGTTGTTTTTGCAACTTGGCACATTAAAGCTGAACTCCAAGTATGAATTTTATTGCCTCGTTACCATGGGTGTGCCTATTGCATTAGGGTGTACACCTCAAAGCTCAGGGATTCCAGCAGAAGACAGGTAATCACTGTAGTAGGGCACAGTGGTGTAGTGGATAGCACTTTAGCCTAGCAGCAAAAGGGTGGCTGGTTCGAATCCCAATCACGACACCACCTGCCTGGAATTTGCATGTTCTCCCTGTGCCTGCGTGGGTTTCCTCTGGGTACTCCAGTTTCCTCCCACACTCCAAAGACTTGCTAGTAGGTTATTTGAATCCTGTCTAAATTGGCCCTAGTATGTGTATGTTTGAATGTGAGTTAGGGACCTTAGATTGTAAGCTCCTTGAGGGTAGGGACTGATGTGAATGTACAATGTATATGTAAAGTGCTGCGTAAAATTGACAGCGCTATATAAGTACCTGAAATAAATAAATAGTAGCTACTGTTGCCTCAGTGATCTCTGCTATCTTCTGGGTCTTATGCCAAGTTGCTGCATATTGAACACCGGTAGCTCACTTGGCATGTCACCAGTCACAGAATGCCTTAATGAATACAGAGTGCTCTCTAATTGTCTAATCAGCGACAATCAGAGAATGCCTTGGATTCAATGAGAAAAATGCAAGGTGTTCTGCAAATAGTACTTGTGACTAGAGTTGAGCGAACTTCTAGAAGTCCGGGTTCTGCTGGTTCGGCAGAACTTCGGGACAAAGTCCGGGTTCGGGTCCGGACAGAACCCGAACTTTGTCCCGGACCCCGAACCCCATTGAAATCAATGGAGACCCGGACTTTTAGGTACAAAAAGTGCTGTAAAATAGTCCTGGAAGGTCCTAGAGGTCTGTAAAAGGAAGTAAATGTGGGTAAGGGTGGGACAAGTGACCTACAAAGAAATGGGGACAGGGAAATAACTTTAAATATTTTTAAAAAAATAAAAACATAAAAAATGCAAAAATGGAGATCATCTTCAAAATGGGTCTGAAATAATTGTGCAGAAGAGATGTGCAATGTTTGACAGTTTCATTTAAAGTGATACACACATTTTAAAAATAAGTGTGAATAAAAGATGTTGAATGATTGACGGTTTGATTTAAAGTGACACACACAATTGAAATAATTGTGCAGAAGAGATGTGCAATGTTTGACGGTTTCAATTAAAGTGATACACACATTTTAAAAAGAAGTGTGAATAAAAGATGTGGAATGATTTCCGGTTTGCTTTAAAGTGATACACACATTTTGCAGAACAGTGATATGGGTACTCCCGGCTTATTTATACTTTTTTGACACATCTGCTATTCAAACACATTGCAGAACAGATGTGTGTGAATAGCAGATGTGCTAGCATTAACGGCAATATGAAAAGCGACAGAATAAAAAGAAGTGTTCTTCTTTGAAGAACACTTCTTGTGAAGAAAAATAAGACAGCGAAAAGTATAACGGCAATTACGAACGTGTAGACGATAAGTTTGTGTAACGTCTTGTGTACACACACTTATCGTCTACACGTTCGTAATCGCCGTTATACTTTTCGCTGTCTTATTTTTCTTCACAAGAAGTTTCTTCTTGTGAAGAAAAATAAG
>BLSH010073046.1:581690-610268 GCA_018402905.1 Glandirana rugosa | reverse complement strand
CCCCCCCCCCCCCCCCCCCCCCCCAAAAAAAAATGACATGCCAATCGTGCTCCGCTTTAACTTCCTTGCTTCAAAAAAAGCCAGGCCTGTCACACTCCAGGATCATCATGTGGTACATGCCATAGCTCAGTCAGACACATTCTGTCAATCAAGACTTTGCCAAAGACACTTTGGGGTTGTAGTCTGTGCACTTTAAGTGTTCTACAAGTGCAGTTACGCTAGATCTGAGGAAAAGCTCTTTTGATTTCTATAATCCAATTATGTGCAAGCAAAAATGCTGTTTTTTTTTTTTTTTTTTTTTTTTAATTTTCCTTCCATGTTCCCCTCAGATCTAGAGCAAGTGCACTTGCAGTGCACAGACTATTTGCCTTTATTAAATCAACCTCCTTGTTCACTTCGACTTTTTTTACTTATTATTTTGCACTATTTAATTAGTGTGGTTTAAACAATATTTTAAGTAATGTTTTTCTTTTTTTTAAAATGTATTATAGTAAAGGATATTGTAGCGCTTCAGTTTATAATTATTAGATTACATTCTCTCATGCTATTTTTATGGTCCTCCTTAACAGCTTTTTGGCTCACGTCAACCTTGTTAACTTTCCCCCACTTCTCTGGTATGTATTCTATAAATTTCCACCTGCACACTGCCTTCCCATAAGATTTTTTTTTTCAGCAAGGTTTTTTTTTTTCTTTTATTTCAAATAATTCACAACGCATGAAACTTCTTGGTAACAGAAAAACTTGCATTGTTATCATTTTTTAGAAACTGTCTTATTTGCTCCAAACCTTTTATGGGCACTGTTTTGTACAATTGTGTACCTAATGCACGTTTTACAATTTCCTTTGTGTTCCTGCACGGTAGACAAGCCACTAGATGGCGCTCCTGCCTTGTATTTTTTTTTTTTTTTTTGGCTGTTATAAATTTTGTCGGAGAGTTTTGTATGGATGAATATGAGTACATACATACATGTATACAAATTCCTGGAACAGATAGCTAATGCACCTTGAGACTTTTGTAAATGGAACCACATGTTCTTTAGCTTTATGTTGTTGGCTGCTGATTTTGTATGGTTGCAAGAAAGATTGCAAAACTTCTTTTTGTATTGTATTAGTATGAGTGCTGTATGCCTTTCTTTGATATCCTGTGTATATTTGTGTGTATATATATATATATTTATATTTATTTATTTACACAATATATTGTCAAAAGTATTGGGACACCTGCCTTTAAATGCACATGAAATTTAATGGCATCCCAAGTCTTAGTCCGTAGGGTTTAAACTTTGAGTTGGCCCACCCTTGCAGCTATAACACCTTCAACTCTTCTGGCAAGGCTGTCCACAAGGCTTAGGATTGTGTCTATGGGAATGTTTGACCATTCTTCCAGAATTCCAATTGTGAGGTCAGGCATGCGTGTTGGACGAGAAGGCCTGGCTCACAGTCTCCGCTCTAATTCATGCCAAAGGTGTTTTATCAGGTTGATGTCAGAACTCTGTGCAGGCCAGTCAGGTTCCTCCACCCCAAACTCGCTCATCCATGCAAAGGGTGGACCAACTCAATATTGAACCCTATGGACTAAGACCGGGATGCCATTAAAGTGTGTGTGAGAAGGCAGGCGTCCCAATACTTTTGACAATATAGTGTATATAGTACATTCATAAAGTTTTCAGACCCCAATTTTGTTATGTTGCAGCTTGATGCTACAGTTTATTTAAATTCCTTTTTTTCTCATTAATCTACACTCAGTACCCCATAATGACAAATTGAAAACAGGATTTTTGAAATTTCTGTGAATTTATTAAAAAGACAAAAACTGAAATGGAGGGCTGCAGTGATGGTTGTCCTTCTGGAACTTTGTCCTTTCTCCACACAGAATATGTGGAGCTCAGTCAGGGTAACAATCAGGTTTTTGGTCACCTTTCTTACTAAGGCCCTTCTCCCCTGATTGCTCAGTTTGGCTGGGCGACCAGCTCTTGGAAGAGTCTTGGTCATGCCAAACTTATTCCATTTGAGAAATATGGAGGCCACTGTGCTCTTGGGATACTTTAATGCAGCAGAATTTTTTTGTAGCTTTCCCCACATCTGTGCCTTGCAGTAATACTGTCTCTGAGCTCTGCAGGCAATTCCTTTGACCTCAAGACTTTTGTTCTGATACAGTATGCATTGTCAGCTGTGAGGCCTTTTGTAGAGAGATGCGTGCCTTTCCAAATCATGTCCTATCAATTTAACAGAGGATGACTCCAATCGAGGTGTAGAAACATCTCAGCAACGATCAAGAGAAATGGGTGGCATCTGAGCTAAATTTCAAGCGTTGCAAAGGGTCTGAATACTTATGCCAATGTGATATTTCAGGTTTTCCTTTTTCATACCAGTGTAAACATTACTAAAATCCTGTTTTCACTTTGTCACTATGGGGTACTGAGTGTAGATTATTGAAAAAAAAAAAATTTAACAACTGTAGCAACGGGCCGCAACATAACAAAATTGAATAAAAGTGAAGGCAATCTCAATACTTCATGAATGCACTGCGTGCGTGCGTGTGTGCCTGTATATATAGACACCACATTTCCTAATTGTACAGTATAGGACACAGGCTTCTTCAAATCATTACAATTGGTTTATATGCAGCCAATGGACCTCTTTTCTCTTTTGAAAGACGCCTACCCTTATTCTATGGAAGTTTTTTTTGTCTCTTACTGGATGATTTCTGGTATGAGTTTCTCAATGTTCCCTACACCAGTTAAGACCTTTCTGTTTCATGTAGAGTTTGACCTCATCCAAAGATCCCAGAAAAAATGTTTTACTCAACAATATCCCAATGAGGAATGTTTCCTTAGGAGATGGGCAATTCTGTAACCGGCTCTTACCTTAACAAGTTCCTTGTGGCCTCCGTGAAGGATAATCCCATGTGCAAAGGCCCGGTACAGGGAACTTGGTCATTTGAGGAAACTCAACTTCTGATCAGTATTCTGGAACTTAGGAAGATTGTGTCCTCTACTGTACAATCATGAGAATAATTTTTTTACTTATAAGTAAAATTGGTTTGCTATAGTGTAGTAAAGGACACAGGACTCTCCCCTCTGTTCTTTTGATCTCCCAATTGATTGCTACAAAACTGAGCTAAGCTGGAAGTGATGGGGTTTTATAGAGTGATGTCTCTGCAACCTTTCTTTTGCCAGTGTCCAATCACTTGAAGTTAGCTGCATGTAACTCAATAATAATCATCGTAAAAAGCCTGTGTTCTGTATTCTGAGAACATATTTTACTTGTAAGTCAATATGCTATTTTTTTATTCAAAGTTGATTCTTCCTTCAGTACATTTTTACATTTAAGCTTTATGTAAGCACAGTATTGGTTTTGTAGATATATTTTAGTTTTTATTTACATTCTTTCTTTTTCTCTCCTTGATGGATTTGCCTGTAAAAATGCTCATTGTCAGTTGGGGTTCTTTCTTTGGTTTCTGAGTTGCTAAGTTGACAGCCCCACCACCTCCCTTTAATTCCTCAAGTATTGCATGGCTTGCCACTAAGGCCCTGTTCACATCAGTGTGCACCATTCACCCTGCACCATTGTGACAGAAAGTATAACCAATTAAGCAGTCTGCATGTCCCTTGGTAGAAGTCAACAAAAGGCATCCTCAGTAAGTTGCCTTTTACAGCACTCCCGCGATCTGTTGTAAATCGCATGAGCATGTGCACGTTGACATCTACTGTAATACTGCATTAAGGTGCTAAATGCTAGATTTTTAAGCATGATGGAGTAAGCACAGCTCCCTATTTTAGAAAAAGTGGGATGATCTTTGATCATAAATTATTTGTACAGTAAAGGGATTTTGTACTGGGTCAGTGGTTTGTGGAAAATAGAGCTAAAGAGGAAGTATTCCTCTTTATTAGTATTAGTGCAGTTCTGTCCAACACTGTCAAAAAAACTCTATTTCTTTCGTCTAAATTGTTAAAACTGCAAAATGTTCTTACATTTCCCAGATAAAATATGTTGTATTTTGTCCTTGTTTAGCTTTACAAACTTTAGACTGTTGGCTGTGAGTAAGCATTCACCTGAAGAGTCTGCTGGCTGCCTTGAGGAGTGAGATCTGGACAATTTAGGCAAAGTAACTAAAGCTCAATAAGGAGGCAAATGAAAATATTTCATACATAAGCCTGCAAAGTTTTTTTTCCAAATGACTGGACTTTTTCAAGTTTCCAGTTAATTGATCATTGTATTTACATTAGGCGTAAACTCAATCACTAAACTCTCATATGATCTTCTATATGTTAATGTAATTTCAAAATTAACTTTGTCTTTTTACATCTCCAGCTTTCAGTAAAATGATCCTGCCAATGAAGGTCTTTGTTCAGGCACTTTCTGGTAAAGGGTACCAGCGCTGTGCCATGTCTCTCATTTGTTGTTCTGCATTGTCACTCTCTCACATACTTGGGTTGGAGACCAAAAGCAGCTGTGCCACTGTTAGCACCATCAGTAATTAGGAGGCTCAATGATCAGCATCATTGAGATAGAAAAAAAGTAAAAAAAAACACCAGTATTTCTTAAAAGAAAAAAATACAGTAGTTGTATGTGATGCACTATGCTTAAAGTACAACTAAAGGCAACATACACATTTTAGTAAATCCTCATATAAATACCTGAAAGCTGCACATGGTAATAAACATAACTGAAATTATTCTTTTCTACCATATAGCTGCAATTGTGGTCTCTAATCCCCCCCCCCCCCTCCCCCCACACACCAGTTCTCCTTTGCTGTATACAACTAGTGATGATGGGAGGAGTTCAGCAGAGCTAGCATGTCATTTCCCTTCAATGAACTAGCTTCTGTATCTCCCATAGGAAACTATATTTTCCAGAGTCCTCCTGCCTTCTATGGTGCTCAGTCTATTTTACATAACACACCCCCACCTGCCAATCAATAGCTGGGTGTGTGCTATGTAAAACAGCACAAGTCAGTACAAGTTAGTTTGCACACATATTTTTGTATTAATCTGTGTGCTTCTCCCTCCCTGTTCTCCTCTGGTAATTTGTAAACTGACAGAAGAAAAGCCAAGCTAGGAGCAGCCTGTGTAGGGAGCAGTGGGAGGGCAAAGGTGGGACATAGGTGGGAGTGGGCGGGGCTTCATTGGCCGATCGTGTGCAGAGCCTCGTTCTGTACTTCTGTGTAGAATGAAATGCCTGAGCTTTCCATGGACTACAGGAGCACCTCCCCCAGTGATGTCAGGAGGGCTCTTCAGAGAGGTAGCACACAAAAAGGGACAACAGGCAATTAGAAAAACAGGAAGTAAAGTTGTCCCCTCAATAAAGGAAGTGCACACGAGAGCTTTCAGCTGCAGGGGACAAGGTAGATATCTCAAAATCCTTACTGTTTTTTTGTAAAACAAGCAGTGAGATGTTTAACAGGCTGTATAGGTACGTAACATATTGATTTATTTTAAGCCATGGGTTAGAAAGAAAGGAAAGAAAATAGTTTGATTCCCCCATCAACGCAATCAGTATTGATGGGGGGGATCTCTCCTGTTGAGCTATTGTGTTCTCCTGTTGGGGGGGGGGCAGGCAGCATTGAGCTGTCCATGGCAGGAGAACACAGTGACTATTGCTAGCTGCTATAGCCACTGGCAATAATCTCGTGTAAACATCTGCCATGCTAGTTGTACATGCTGTTGATCCTGATGGAAATCCAGGGTCCTTGTAACTGTGCACTGAACTGAAATATCAAACAGCGTTATCAGTGTTCCTCTGTGAACTGCAAACCACCTCCACCTATGTAAAGGGGATGGGGAGAGGGGAAGAGGTTTGTAGGTCAAATAAGGAGAGTAGTCTAGGGTGACAGTGCTGCTCCTCCATAGATACAGTACAGTGAGTGAGTAGTGTTACCCTAGGACAGGATAGGAGACCTGTTATTGGCTGGATCACCAGGTGAAAAGAAAGAGAAGTGAGAGCCTGAATAAAATAATGCAACTATTACATCTATCTACTGATGAGCTGCAGTATGTTAAAGTTTTGGGTTATTATACAGGATTTATATAGCACCAACAGTTTGCGCATTGCTTTACAACATAAGGGCAGACAGTACAGTTACGATATATTTCATTACAGGAGGGCCCTGCTTGTTGTTAGGGTTTAGATAAATCGAGAAAGTGGGATTGTGTGTGGGCTGAAATCCTGAATAATAATAATCCCTGAGAAGTAGATTTGGAAAAGTCCTTACCAGAGTAAGGTTTAGAAATCTGGCATTCTTTATAGTAATACAGTAATGATTACCAGTTTATTATCTGTTTTAGGCTAAGAGTAATGATGATCTCCTGTCTGGAATGGCTGGTGTACCACCCACAAGCAACAGTGTAAAAGTGAAGAAAAGCGGTTCTTCAACGAACCCGAGTTCTGGGGCAACAATGAGTGGAACAGATGGAAGGGCCAAAAGCAGTGCAGGTAAAAATATATACATGCTGAAATCATAGAGTGGTTTGCTCAGACCCTGATTACCTATGAATTGACTTCAGATTTAACAGGCAATTTACAGTATTCAGAGCAGAAGAGAATTAGACTCTAATGTTCTTTATTGGGTACTGTTTTCTTATGTTGATGATTTAATGCACGTTGTTACAGATCAGTCAAACAGCCATACTCATATTCCCATATTGAATGGTTGTAGTGGTCCTGTTAGAAATGTGTCATTGTAAAACTAACCATAGTTGTAAATTGTGCTCCAATCCTTATTTGGGCACATGACACAAGCAGCAAGCAAATAGCTAAATCTGTTTGAATAATCAACACCTCTGCCAAACATGCTAATCAGGTGCAATGAAAAGTCAAAATTTTACACAGCCATTGTGCAGCCTTTTTCTTTCCACCAGAGCAACCATCTCTGTACCAAGGTCTGCTTGATTATGTGCAGATTTGGCGTAAAGCAGCAATACCGGTGGACTAGTAGTATGAGTTTATTTAGGACAAAATTTAAGTGCAGGGTGAGTGCATGCGTTGTTTGCAGGCTTTAAAGTAAATCTGTGCTCAGACTATGGACATTAAATTATTTACATATTCTCAATTGGCAGTAAAACCTCTTTTTAAAAAAATGCCCTTACTGACCCTTCTAGCTGCTTGTACTGTGATGTAATTTAATTTCAAAAAGCAGAACAGAGAAAAAGGTTTGCTTACTTTAGAAGGCTGGCAAGCTGTCATGTTTCTGCCCTTCATAGAAAAGAGAGGAGCTGTGATTTCAGTGCCTCTGTTGAAAGCTGTGACGATAAATCTACGCACAATGCATATAGCTACAGAGGTGAATGGGGGCTTGTTTTGAAGTACTTATACTGCCCGCTAGAAATATGCAAATACTGTACATAGTCTGAGCAGTTTCACTTAAATATGCTAATTTATTTTGTATAATAGTTTTGTTAAACTTCAGTGTGTGTCCTTTGCACTTTTGATTTAGTATTGCTATGTTTGCTCCACACAGGTAGTAACTCCATTACTAAAAAAGGTGGCTCATCTGGGGCGAAGGAAGCAGGATCTTCTCGAGAAAGGGTCAGAGACAGATCTCGTCTCAATGCTAGCAAAAAACCACAAGGATCTGGTGTTAACACAGAAGTAACTGCCTCAGTTAAGCGATCTCGAGCTCGTGCAGAGTCAGATGTTCTTCGTATGAGCAAATCCAAATCAGATAACCAGATCAGTGATCGTGTTGCTCTTGAAACCAAGGTGAAGGACCTGCTTAGCCTAGCCAAAAACAAAGATGCTGAGATTTTGCTTCTTCGTACTGAATTAAGGGACATCAAAGCACAGTTAGGTCATGACATCTCTGACAAGAGTCCTGAGGATCCTCCTGTAATACAGTTACAAGAGCAGAATGCTGTAGTGCGGGAAGAACTGCAGCAGTTGAAAAGTGAGAACAGAATGCTTAAGGATCGGCTAAATGCATTGGGCTTTTCATTGGGTCAACAAGTTGATGTTACAGATAAGCTTTATTGTTACCAATCCATGGATATGGCTGCTGGCAGCCACAGTGACTGTGGAGGAGGCACATTGGCCTCATCAGTGGAGGGCTCTGCTCCTGGATCTATGGAAGACCTTTTGAGCCAGGATGAGAGCACCCTGACTGGTGAGAGGAGGAGTAGTTCTATGGATAATTTAGATAGTGAATGCAGTGAGGTTTACCAGCCACTCACCTCTAGTGATGATGCTTTGGATGCCCCATCTTCGTCGTCTGAATCAGAAGGCCTACCAAGCACTGAACGATCGCGAAAAGGTAGCAGTGGCAATGTGAGTGAGGTGTCGGTGGCTTGTCTAACAGAGCGGATTCACCAAATGGAGGAAAACCAGCATAGCACAGCAGAGGAGCTGCAAGCTACTCTTCAGGAGCTGGCTGACTTGCAGCAGATCACACAGGAGCTAAATAGTGAAAATGAACGGCTGGGTGAAGAGAAGGTCATCTTGATGGACTCTCTTTGCCAGCAGAGTGACAAGTTGGAATTGTTTAGCCGCCAGTTGGAGTATGCACGAGCACTACTTGATGAGCACCATGTACAGTACTCCTTGGATGATGACCTCAAAAGTAGCCGTTACTTGGAGCTTGAGCAGAGATATATGGAATTGGTAGACAGCAGTCGCTTTGAGCGAGAGCAGTTGTTGGGTGTCCAACAACACTTGAGCAATACTCTTAAGATGGCAGAGCAAGATAACAAGGATGCTCAGGATGTGATTCGTGCACTTAAGGAGCGGAACCACCACATGGAACGCATTGCTGAAGCTGAGCAAATGGCAAAGCAAGCGTTGGCAGCCACTCTAGAGGAGTATAAAGCATCCCTCAATGCCGAACAGGCTGAATGTACACGTCTTAAGTCCCAGTTAGAGCAGGAGAAACAACGAGTCGCAGAGCTGTACTCTATTCACAGCTCTGATGATGCATCTCACATCCAGAACCTACTGGAAAGTGTACGCTCTGATAAAGAAAAAGCAGAAACTCTGGCAGGGAACTTGCAGGAGGAGTTGTTGCATGTACAGAATGATCTCAGACGTATGCAAGACGCCTTTGACAAGGTAAGAATGTTGATGCTGGGTGGTATAAACATTTTATAATGTTCTGTGAAATGGATGGGTGCCTTTACCTGTTCTCAATGTAAACTTGTTTTATTTGGTAAAATGAGCTGTAGTTCTTTGGCATTTGCTCCTGACTTTTTCTTATCAACGTCTTTAGCTGGAAGATGAATATAGAGCATTCCGTGAAGAAGCACAAAAGCAGGTGTCAGAACTAACACTGGCACTTGATAAGGTGAGGGGTGAATTGGAGGAAAAGGAGACAGAACGCAGTGACATGAAGGAGACCATTTTTGAACTGGAAGATGAAGTAGAGCAGCACAGAGCTGTGAAGCTACATGACAACCTCATCATATCAGATCTGGAGAGTAAGTACTTTTTTTGCTTGCAAATGTGAAATGATTTATATATTAAAGCAAATAGCAGCGCATATCAAAAAGATGACATAAATGCAACAAAATGCGTGGCAATCAATCAATTGTCCATATTAAGTCCATATAAGAAAGAAGGAAAGTTCTTATGAAAAAGAGTCAAGCTCATAACGTGACACCCAGTAAAGGAAGGCTGGAAAGTCCACACTTTTTTTCATGCAATGTGCAAAAATCCACCACCGATAATTGCAATGCAGCTTACCAGATGGATATGGCTTCCAAACGAATGGAATAGCTAATAGCGCTTGTAGGGACGTGATCACTCCCTAATAAACACAGGTGCACCACTCAGACTTCTCAAGACCAATGTAGACATAAACCAGCAGTCCTGGATCTCAGTCTGTGTGACAGCTAGTTGCTCAGACCCATGCTTCTTGCACACTCAGTGCATTTTTTTGGCGTGGGTGTTCCCCTTAAAATCCAAACCAGACAGAAGGGTCTGGTATGGTCTTGGAGGGGGAACCCTATCTTTTTTTTTTTTATTTTTTTTTGGCGTGGAGTTCCCCTAAAGATTCATACCAGACACCATGTGCCTGGTATTGTCTGGATTAAAGTTGGATCCCGCTCATTGAAGTCAGATTTCAAGTCGCAGGGCAAAGTCAGATCTATAGTCATATGACTGTCGTGTCGTACCAATGTGAACCCAGCCTTAACTACTTGCCGACCTGCTCATGTATATTTACTGTGGCAGGTCGGCTCCCCTGCGCGAACCAACATACCTGTTCCTCGGTCCGTGCATGTGAGATTGCGGGTGTGCTCGATGTCCGCCGGCGACCCGTGATCGCTCTGTGCATCTGCCAATGTAAACAGCGGATCCCCATTCTGACAGGGCACATGACAGAGATCTACTGTTCCCTGTCATCGGGAACAATGATCTGTCATGTCCTAGGCAGCCCATCCCCCCTACAGTTAGAACACACCCAGGGAACACAGTTAACCCCTTGATCGCCCCCTAGTGTTAACCCCTTTCTTGCCAGCGTCATTTTTACATTGATCAATGCATTTTTATAGCACTAATCAATGTAATGTCACGGGTCCCCAAAAAGTGTAATTTGGGGTTAGATTTGTCCACCGCAATGCCGCAGTCCTGTTAAAAGTCACAGATTGCTGCCATTACCAGTAAGAAGAATAAAAATAACATAAGTCCATAAATCTATCCCGTATTTTGTAGACACGATAAATTTTTTGCAAACCAATTAATATACTCCTATTGCAATATTTTTTTTTTTTTTTTTTCTTACCAAAAATATATAGTAAAATACATATTGGCCTAAACTGATGAATAGATTAGTTTTTTTATGTTTTTTTTTTGGATATGTATTATAACAGAAAGAAAAAAAAAAGTTTTTTTTTCTCAAAATTGCCGGTCTTTTTTTGTTCATAGCGCAAAAAATAAAAAACGCAGAGGTGATCAAATACCACCAAAAGAAAGCTCTATTTGTGGGAAAAAAGGACATCAATTTTGTTTGTGTACAGCGTTGCACGACCGCGCAATTGTCAAAGTGATGCAGTGCCGAATCGCAAAAAGTGCTCTGGTCTGGAATAGGGGGCAAATCTTTCCGGGGCTGAAGTGGTTAATGATCTATAAAATGCAGAACTGCATTCATTTTTGTCTTTTGTCTGCCTGGAGTTCAGCCTACATCTTTATAATTTTAAGGTGTCCATGGCAGTTTCTTTAACCACTTAAGGACCGAGCCTCTTTCTGAGATTTGGTGTTTGCGAGTTAAAAATCTGTTTTTTTTTTTTGCTAGTAAATTACTTAGAACCCCCAAATATATATATATATTTTCAAACACCCTACAGAATAAAATGGCGGTCGTTGCAATACTTTGTCATGCCGTATTTGCGCAGCGGTCTTACAAGCGCAATTTTTTTGAAAAAAATTCATTTTTTTGTATTAACAAATAAAACATCAGATTGGGTGTCGGGGAAAGGAGGCTAGAGGGCTGCCATCATCCTGAATATAAACTAGAAAGGGAAAGATCGGCATATAGCCAGACTCAAAAATATCCCCCCTGAATTTTACAGGCAGATATTGAATAACCAAAGTATAAAGAATGTAGTCTTTATTAACATGTAAATATAAAAATGACAAATAGTGGGAATTAAATCCCTGAGACAATGAGTAATATACAATCATAAAAACAATGTAATATAAGACATAGTAGCTGCAAAAGAGCAGAATATAAAAAAAAATTATATTTACATGTTGATAAAGACTACATTTTTTATACTTTGGTTATTCAATATCTGCCTGGAAAATCTAGGGGGGGTCATTTTTGAGTTTGCCTATATGCGACCTTTCCCTTTCTAGGATTAACAAATAAGACAACAGTAAAGTTAGTCCAATTTTTTTCTATATTCTGAAAGATAATGTTGCGCCGAGTAAATTGATACCCAACATGTCATGCTTCAAAATTGTGCCCGCTCGTGGAATGGCGACAAACTTTGGCACTTAAAAATTTCTACAGGTTACCAGTATTGAGTTAGAGGAAGTCCAGTGCGCAAATTATTGCTCTCAATCGAACGATTGCAGCGATACCTCATGTGTGGTTTGAACACTGTTTTCATATGCGGGCGCTACTTACCTATGCGTTTGCTTCTGCGTGCGAGTTGGACAGGGCGCTTTAAATATATTTTTTTTTTTTTTACACTGTCCTTTTACAAAAATACATTTCGGCCATTTTTATTCCTATTACAAGGAATGTAATCATTCCTTGTAATAGAAAAAAGCATGACAGGACCTCTTAAATGTTTGATCTGTAGTCAATAAGACATCAGATGTCATATTTACACTAAAATGCAATAAAATAAATGTCATTTGGAAAAAAAAAAATCCCCTTTTAGGCCCCTTTCACACTTATGCGACCTGAAAGTCGTGCGATTTTACCGTGATTTTGACGCGACTTTAAGCAATGCCTGTGTAATGAGGTCTATGGACCTCAAATCGCATCAAAGTCGGAACAAATTAGTGCAGGGACTACTTTGAAGTCGCTGCGACTTGAAGTCCCACAGATATGAATAGTACTCATTGGAAATCATGGGGTACGACTACAGTCCCAAGACGCAGGACAAGTGTGATAGAAGCCTAAGAGTATTGGGCGGAAGTGGCGTTGCTTCCGCCTTCTAATGTTATGGAGCCAAGCGGGGCCATCTTTCCCTCATTCAGCATCCAGATTCTGAGGGGAGAGGACCCGATCGGATCAGCTCTGCCGCTACCGACACCTCCAGAAAGCAGCGGGAGGGAGGGCACCTCTCCCGCCTCCGATTAAAAGTGATCTTGCAGCAAATCAGCCGCAGAGACCACTGAAATTTATCTGAAAGTGAATCAGCCACTGTTCAAAAAAATACCACGGTTATGGCAGCTATCTGCTGCCATAACAACGGTATTCAATGACAAAGTACCGCCGTATAATGACGGTGGGCAGTCGTTATGTGGTTAAGGCGTTTTCATGAGTTCAAGTCTGTCCAAAATATTCAGATGCTGTGCCTTGCAGGCCCTGAATAACTAAAACTGACACATGAAGGCTTAAGGTTTGATTTACTAAAACAACAGTGCAAAATCTGGCGCAGCTCTGCAAAGAAACCAATCGGCTTCCGTTTTTTTTTTTTTTTTTCTCAAAGCCTAATTAACCAAGCTGAAGGTAGAAGCTGTCTGACTACCATGCACAGCTGCTCCAGATTTTTCATTCTCCAGTTTTAGTAAACCAACCCCTAATAAAGCAGAGAATGTGACTTTCACAAACATTTACTGGTGAAGAATTAATCACACCCATTGAAGACACTTGCACAAGGATGGTTCTCCACCATATACCATGAACGTTGTCACGTTCTATGCTTTAGAAGTAGACCCAAGTGACTTGCACTGTAATTGATCAAGTTCACCACCAGGTAGCACTGTGGTTGAATGTTGAGCATGCAGTTCCCAGTTTGGATGTAATTGATTTGCAAATACTTATCAAAAAAGAAACTACTAAGTCATTTGTGTTTTTCAGTATCATTTAACCAGTAAGCGAAATGAACAAAAATAAGAGTGAAAAACCATGTAACGTGAGTTCTTAAAGCCACAGCCCACATCTGTGTTATACTGCAGTTTGAGTCTTTTTAGAAATGAAAGCAGCAACATTATGTGACATGAAAACGGGTTATAATATTTGGGTGCAGTCAGTGCCCTACTATAGAATAGTCTCCCTATTCCTCTCACCCTCGTAATGCTCCCCCAACTTTCTATATTCTCTCTATACATATACTTTCCTTTCTCATGTTTAAGGTAATAATTTGAGCAGCATTTCTATAACTGCTTCCATATAGTAATGCACTTATTGAAATACTGGTTATTCATATATTGCTATCTCAAACCTTGTTGAGCAATGAGATGTTTCCAGTGATGTTGTGCCAGTAATTGCCTCAGTATCTTGGTGTTAGTTACAGTCTGATTGATGTTGGATTTATGTTCAGAAAAAGTAAGACAATATACTGTTATTTTTATTCCATAAGCTACAGGGAACAAAAAGTATAAATGCATACTGTATCTAAATTTCAGTTTAACTTAAACGTTTAGTTTAAAGTGGTTGTAAACCCTTCCATATACCCAGTGAAGAGACTATCCTCAGGTGATGCACAGAGATGAGCAAATCCTCCTATATAAGTTGTACCTATCTTTCTGCAGACTTTTCTTCTTACATCCATTCAAAGTGCTGAAGTTATAAAGCTTGTTTGAGAGTTCAGAAAAAAGGGGCAGAGAGATGAAGTCACACTCTGTAGAGCTCAGCGAGGAAGGCTTGGAGAGATGATTGGAGGGAAGAGAGGCACACACACACACCTGAGGCTGCAAATCAGCTGGAGGTCCCTACCCTGTCACTATTTTTCTCTCGTCGTGTCAGGAAAAAGGATCAGAAGTGTTTCATGCTGATAGCAGAGGAACACAGCTGCAGACAGAAATAACACTTAGTGCTTTCAATTAAGACACACCATAGGGGTATATGCTTTGTTCATATTTCATGTCTTAGGTTTACAACCACTTTAATTTTTAGTGTTTAGCTTGGCAATGTAGTGTCATATTTAACTGTAACAGAATGCTAGTTTGAGTAGGGTGACTTTTGATTAGGTTGCATTAGTGCTACTAAGGACCACACTTCCCAAAATTAAATTGAAATATTATGATGTTTATTTTTTTTAAATTGGAACATTGGAGCTAGAAGGATATAACATTAATAATTGTTCATACCCTCTTCTGCACAATTAAACAATAAGTGTATTCTTACCTACCCTCCTCTATATAGCACTCCCATTAAAAGTACTAATCGAATGAGAGACTTCTGGCTGTTTAAGACCTTGTGGCTTACCCCCAATCAGACAGCATTTACACCTTTTGTAGAACTGGGGACCTGTTGACATGCTGTGATCTCTTCCATAGAGGTGGGAATGAATAGGTGGAGTTCTTCATGAAAGTGTCAGCACATCTCTTCCATTTCCCCACTTGTATGTTGTCAGGTAACCCATTTACAATCTCCCCCTCTCGGTTGTAGGCTGCCCCAACCTTTCTAAAGATGGTGTGGGTGCCCCAACTTCTGTATTTTCTACCAACTCCCTTTTATAGATTCCCCTTAGATACTTTATTAACCCCATCTTTAGGGATCTAATCTGGAGACAACGACCCCCCAGAATTAAATTTGAACTCCTACAATACCCCAAGCCTTTGGGTGGACTTGCAGCTCTATCCCTTGGCTATGCTTTATTTCAGCCCAACTTCAACACATGACTGCTTGGGACAGGTGCAGTCCCTCTACTTTCTCCTTTATTATCCTTTTGTCTGTACTCAAGAAGAAAAAGCTGTTATTAGCCGTGGAGACCACTTATAGCAAATTACAATCTTAATGTCCCACAGTGTTCCTGATGAGGAAAGTCTAATTGATTGCTAAGGACCCTTTCACACTTGTGCGATATTGCCACATTTTTTGTCGTGATTTTGATGCGACTTGAAGCAGTGCCTGTGTAATCCTGAGGCCTATGGACCTCAGGCCGGTTCAAAGTCGGACCAAAGTAGTGCAACGACTATTTTGAAGTCACACAGATATGAACGGTACTCATTGAGAATCGTGGGGTATGACTTGTCATGCCACTTTGCAGTCCCAAGTCGCAGTACAAGTCGCACAAGTGTGAAAGGGGCCTCAGAGCCTGTTAGAGATTATTGGCTATAGCAGGTTCACACCCATGTTGAACTCTGTGAGATAGATCCACATATGCTTCCTAATGAACAATCAGAAGTGTATATGTGAAGTCTATTATTCTGTTTGTGGCTTTGATGAGCGAGTACTGTAAATGAAATGAAAGTTCAGGGGTCCTTTAGGGCCAGTTCACACCAGAATGTGGTGTGGGATACCCACATTCCATGCACTTTTCCCACTCCGCATTCAAAATTCACTGCAGTTGAGATCTGCAGCGGTGTCATTGTTAACGACATGCCAAACGCAGGTCGCAAGTGTGTTTGCCTGCATCAGATCACATGGTACACTAGTACTATGCAATCCGGTTGCTGTCTGTTTTTTAAAGTACTGCATGCACTACTTTTGCTGCAGTCCGGCGCAATTTCAGCCATTTCAAATGAATAAGCTAAAGTCGCACTGTACCCGGATCACACGTGAATGGCACAGGAACGCACAGCGTGAAGCGGCCCTGAAAACAAATGCTTTCTCCTTGCCCAATCAGGAAAAAGTAATAGTGTCTTTGCAAAGGACCTCCCTGGTGCTTGTTCTCTCCTGGGTATGGAGGAGCACATGACCTGCTCTCATATGACAGTTCTGGGGTCTAGAAGCCAATCACTAGGTCTGAGCACTATCACATGACACTGAGGATTTTTGTGGCGACTGATGGAGGAAGGAGTAGTGGGGGAGCACTGGCAAGGGGATGTCAGTGGGTTGGGAGCAAAGAACCTTTGCAAAGACACTGTGACTTTGCCCTGAATGAGCAAGGTGATTGCGTCTCTTTAACATGACTTGCAGAATGCATGCAAAAATGTATATCAGTAAATACTGTATTAATTAGAAATGTGACAAGTGTTCTCTTCTCTGCTTTAACCAAAGAGCGAAGCTTTAATTTACTGTACTCCAAATTGTATATTCATTTATCTCCTCAAAAGTCCATTGTCCTAATTACAGTGTTTCCGAAGCAGAGTGACAGCAGCTTATAATGACATAGTTACAAACGGTCTTTAGGTGACATCCTGTCCTGTACGTGCCGTTTGTCTTAAGCTCATCTGTCTCCGTGACTGAAACAATAAGGTTGCAGCTTTAACAACACTTGTCATCGCCGGTCACAAATGTTACCCAGAAGAGGTGTCAAGTCATGTTTCACATGTGGCTATTAGTGTAAATTTAAACATTTTCTATTTCCTTTTACACCTATGTCTATATACATCTATCCCCAGGGTTTTTACATTAACTCACTATAAGTGAATCATGCACCATTGAAAATTAATTTACTGTTATGTGCATCCCCTACTTACTATTTTTCCCTTTACCATACAGATACTGTAAAAAAGCTGCAGGATCAGAAACATGACATGGAGCGTGAAATAAAAATACTGAACCGGAAGTTGAGGGTAAGGACACCATGCACTGCATTGTGATTGATGGCTAAAAGAGTCCATAAATATTGGCTACATGTGGCTGGATACTCCTGATTATTCGGCATTTCACGATCCGTGTCCATGAACACATCGACTTTTAGAGGAGTTTAGAGGCTGTCAAAGCACCTTTCCTAAACGCATAAGATTTGTGTTCAGGAGTGGAGCGTTTTGGCATAGAAAATGCCAAATGAGGCCCCTGCCCATTGGAAGACGCTTTTTAACCCCTCTTTAACCTCTTCTTGGGAGTTAAAAGCTCGCCACTGCTGCCCAAAAAGCGTCAACAAAGCACCCATATAACAGCGGTTAAACAGTGGTTAAAGCGCCGCTAGAAACGATTAGCGCTTTACCACTGATGCCCACATTGCCCCAGTGTGAAAGTACCCTTACTGGCTTCATCTGCAGATCCAAGTTCATCCCTTTGATCTGTAGATGAAGAAATGGAAAGATACAAAAAGAAACAATTTTACCTTTCTGTTTCAGCTGCTGAGCAATGTTGTTGATAAACATTGCCCGGCTGCTTTTTTTTTTTTGCCGGGACTTGGTCTACCCACTGACAGCTGATTGAGTCATCGGTTGTTAAGGATGCGGCGGCCCCGCTCCTTAACAACCGATAGCTGCCGGCTTTTTTTTTTTATAGTTCAGCTGTCAGTGGACGAATCCCACTGACCGCTGAAAGAATCGAGCCTGAAAGTATCGGTTTCAGGTATTGGAGCTTTTTCACGAGTACCGATACTCGTGCAAATGCTTAGTATCGGCACCGATATCAGTATCTCCAAATGAATAGGTGGAGTTCTTCATGAAAGTGTCAGCACATCAAAAAGTGATTTTAGTAGCCAATTGAATCACCCATCTGCAACTATTTCTTGTTAATATTTTAACCTGTAGTGCAATTGTTTTCTATATTTGGACCTCAGAGGAGTGTGACGGCTTAACCCACATCATAAAAAACTCAAATGGTGTATTACATGCTTTTCATACTCACTCAGTCACTGTGAAATACATTATCTGTATTCTGGAAAAAAACTGGTTGATCCTGCTGTTCTCTATCTCCACCTTCTGCTCAAGTCCCCAATTCAGCTAGGGATTTTGCAGCTGTGGTGGGAACTCTGCACATGCTCAGTTTTCAGTGAGTTTCTAAGCTGCACATTTCCTCCCTATCACATCTGAGCACTCATGTGACTATAGAGTCACACATGCGGGTGTACAGTTGTGCTCATAAGTTTACATACCCTGGCCATTTTTCAGAGAATATGAATGAGAACATTTCTTTCACTCATGGTTAGTGTTTGGCTGAAGCCATTTATTATCAATCAACTGCGTTTACACTTTTTAAATCCTAATGACAACAGAAACTACCCAAATGACCCTGATCAAAAGTTTACATACCCTGGTGATTTTGGTCTGATAACATGCACACAAGTTGACACAAAGGGGTTCGAATGGCTATTAAAGCTAACCATCCTCACCTGTGATCTGTTTGCTTGTAATTGGCGTGTGTGTATAAAAGGTCAATGAGTTTCTAGACTCCTGACGGACCCTTGCATCTTTCATCCAGTGCTGCACTGCTGTTTCTGGATTCTGAGTAATGGGGAAAGCAAAAGAATTGTCAAAGGATCTGCGGGAAAATGTAGTTGAACTGTATACAACAGGAAAGGGATATAAAAAGATATCCAAGGAATTGAGATTACCAATTAGCAGTGTTCAAACTCTAATCAAGAAATGGAAAATGAGGGGTTCTGTTGAAACCAAACCATGGTCAGGTAGATCAGCTAAAATTTCAGCCACAACTGTCAGGAAAATTGTTCGGGATGCAAAGAAAAACCCAAAAATAACTTCAGGTGAAATACAGGACTCTCTGAAAACGGTGGTGTGGCTGTTTCAAGATGCACACTAAGGAGGCGCTTGAAGAAAGATGGGCTGCATGGTCAAGTCGCTAGAAGAAAGTCATTACTACGCAAATGCCACAAAGTATCCCACTTACAATACGCCAAACAGCACAGAGACATGCCTCAAACCTTCTGGCACAAAGTCATTTGGAGTGATGAGACCAAAACTGAGCTTTATGGCCACTACCATAAACCCTACATTTGGAGAGGAGTCAACAAGACCTGTGAAACACGGAGGTGGATCGCTGGTGTTTTGGGGATGTATGAGCTACAAAGGCACAGGAAATTTGGTCAAAATTGATGGCAAGGTGAATGCAGTATGTTATCAAAAAATGCTGGAGGAACATTTACATTCATCAGCCAGGATGCTGCGCATGGGACGTACTTGGACATATCAACATGACAATGATCCAAAACACAAGGCCAAATCAACCTGTCATTGGCTACAGCAGAATAAAGTGAAGGTTCTGGAGGGGCCATCTCAGTCTCCTGACCTCAATATCATTGAGCCACTCTGGGGAGATCTCAAACATGCAGTTCATGCAAACAGCCCAAGAATTTCCAGGAACTGGAGGCTTTTTGCCAAGAGGAATGGGCAGCTTTACCATCTGAGAAGATAAAGAGTCTCATCCACAAATACCACAAAAGACTTTAAGCTGTCATTGATGTTAAAGGGGGCAATACATGGCATTAAGAACTGGGGTATGTAAACTTTTCATCAGGGTCATTTGGGTAGTTTCTGTTGTCAATATGATTTAAAAAGAGTAAACACAGTTGATTGATAATAATAAATGGCTTCAGTCAAACACTAACCATGAGTGAAAGAAATGTTTTTGTGTTCTCATTCATATTCTCTGAAAAATGGCCAAGAAATAATAAATTCTGCCAGGGTATGTAAACTTATGAGCACAATTGTACCTCATGTGTTCTTTCCAGTAAAACTGATTAAGGCCTAAAAGCAGTGGAGCACAACAGTTTTATATTCATACTGTTTTGTCAAGTGATTTTTGGCCAATCAGAGTATTCTGTAGCCAGGAGTTACAAAATCTTCTGCAGTTTAAGCTGGCCATAGAGGGTTAGTTATTTTTTTCATTCAACCAGTGGACTGAACAAAAAAAAAAAAGCAAACACAAAAATAAAGTGGATGAAGGAATCCGCCCCGCTTGTATTTTGTGTTCTCAGTCATATTCTCTGAAAAATGGCCAAGAAATCATAAATTCTGCCAGGGTTAAACTTATGAGCACAACTGTATAAAGATTGGAAAATGACAGCCCACTCCCTCCCCCCTCCTCCAAGCCTGCTAACCAGCTAAACACGATGGGACAGAATATTACATGTAGATTAATGGTGACTTCACCTCCCTGTTATTCTAAGACACAGGCTGGAGGGGCGTGACACAGCCTGTGACTGGCAGAAATCCGCCTACACCACGTTGAAGCTCCTCCTGCTTATGTTTCCCTGCAGACAGGCTGGGAAAGATCTGGGTCATGTGACAGCTGTATATCGATTAGGAAAAAGGTACTTAGATGTTTTTTTTTTTTCTTAAAAAAATTTCAGGCCAATCATCCATATACAGAAATAGAAGGAACAATGTAAATTAAACCATTCAGGTTTAGGATCACTTTAATGGCCAGAGCACTTTAGCATTATTTTCTGCTCAGTAGACTTATTTTCTGGTTTAATATGTGATCATCTATGAGCGTGATTTAAGTAGAACTATAGGCAATTTTTTTTTTCGTTTTGGATAGAGCAAGGGAGGGCTATTACCCCTGTCAGATTTTTTTTTCACCATGTCTGTCCCATTGCGGAGATTTCACTTCCTGTCCCATATCCAAACAGGAAGTGAGAAAAATCCCTGCAAATTAAGGGAATTCCTTGTGGACCCCCAGCTCACCAGAACTAGTGTTCCCATTGGAAGATTTCCCTCTGTTACTTTTCTGGGCACACCCCAAAATTTAGAATTTTCTTTTGCTTTCACTTTCAAGGATAATGGTAAACAGGACAAACTGAGGGGTGAATCTCCCTAACGGGGGCACAGACAGCAATGAAGATTGAAAGGTGTTCTAATCTCTCTCCATTCTATCCGAAACAAAAATATGTGCCTTTAGTTATACTTTAAATTTGGTATAAAGGAAAAAAAATCATGAAAATGTAAAGATTTAAAAACCAATTATTTCCGATCTAGGCATTTCTCCAACGCTAGTAACTCTTATCTGTAGCCCGACCTGGTCACCAATGAATCAGCCACCATGTCCTAAGTAGCAGGAGCTATTCTGATTGAATCAAGATGCTTTTTTCAGGGCTGCCTAGTGACACTCAGATCACTTGGTTATATGAGGGAGCAATGCCATAGCAGGAAGGGGTCTTGGATGCCTTTTTAAAATTAAACTTTGTAACTAAGACATGTTTTCTGGCATTGTCTTTTAAATCATTTCAGGTTAGAAATGGTTTAGTTACAAAGTTGATGCTGACATCTTTGACATCATTGATGCTAAGGGTTTTCTTTTGGACATGTGTTTTACACCGCACTCCTAATTGTTTTTATTTTTTTTTTGGTGATTATCACAGGAGGAATCTGCTGAATGGAGACAGTTCCAGGCTGATTTGCAAACTGCTGTTGTAATTGCTAATGACATCAAGTCTGAAGCGCAGGAAGAAATTGGAGAACTTAAACGGCGGCTGCATGAAGCACAGGAAAAGAATGAAAAGCTTAACAAGGAACTGGAGAATGCTGCATCTCGCAAGTAAGGACACTATAGTAGCATATGATCATAAGAATCTGTATAGTAACTTCTAAGAAAATTCCTCGTGTATATCTGCTTTCTATTTTTTATTTTTGTTTTCTATTCATGCCACTTTAGACAAGAGGAGGAGCGTGGTCGTGTCTATAATTACATGAATGCTGTGGAGAGAGATCTTGCTGCCTTGAGACAAGGAATGGGTCTTAGCCGAAGGTCTTCCACCTCTTCTGAGCCCACACCCACTGTCAAGACACTAATCAAATCCTTTGATAATGCATCCTCTCCAGGTAATATTACCAATGCAATTAAAGTAGAAGTGTCAGGTTCCATTTTCCAGCTGTTTACCAGTGGGGCGATTTCCATTCACTTCCCGACTTATACCTGCAAGTGAGGAAGTGAGAGGAAATCCACCAGAATTGTGTCACCACTGGATGATTTTCCATCTGTCCTATTCTGGTGACCACTCAAAATGTTGGATTTTCTTTCAGTGATATTAGTCATCAGGATAAATAGGGGGACACAGACAGCAATAAAACCTGATAGGTGTTCTTATCCCTCTCCAGTCTACCTGAAACAAAAAAAATTGCATTCAGTTACTCTTGGAGGTACAGTATCATAAGCATAATTATAATAAAATATTCTCATGATGAGTGTGATTAGCATAATCCACTTTGGATATTGCTGTACATGTCCACATACAATTTACTTACTAAATCATTACTTGTTAATTTTCTCCCTGGATTCCAGCTGCGGCCATGGAAGATGTGGGCAACTGGCTACCCAGCATGCACTTTCTGATCTCACGCCAGTGCTGTAATGATACTGCGAGGCGCACTTTGTTGTTATAAGGTTACTATAGCAATGGCAGCATCAACTGATGTTCCCGCCCTGTTTTGGCAACCTTATAACAGCACAGAACATGGAAGGAAGCAAGAGAGGCAAGTGTGGTTGGGGAAAGGATAAAGGCCCCCAATACTTTGCAGCCGGTCTCCTGATGAACGTGCCCACACAGTATTCCAGTACATGCTCCCACAATGCTCTTCTTCAAAAATGGTGCCTAACTTCTTCCGATCCTGTTATCTCTAGGCAGGAAATAACGCAATAGTAGATGCCTGAAGACTCCTGGTATCGATAGCTTAGATATCCCAGGAGTCAACAAGGCAGGCTGATTACGTAGGTTGCCTAGGTAGCTGTGACTGGAAGACCAGGTGAAAGCTATAAAAAAAAGGTACTTTCTGACAACATTACACAGTTTAAATATCCAAAGATATCAACACTATGAGTGGGCATCAATATAAGGCTAAATGTAAAAAAAATGAGTGAAACTCTGCTTTAAGCAAATTTAGGTCATAACTCTCAAAACACTACAGAAAATGTTGTTCTTTGTTTTATAGCTCCCGCTCCTGCAGCAGCAGTGGCAGCAGCTGCAGCAGCAACCACCATTCCCCGCACACCTCTAAGCCCAAGCCCTATGAAGACACCGCCTGCTGCCGCTGTGTCTCCCATGCAGGTATCTACCAAACTGACATTTGGTTTGATTTGTTTATTTTAATTTTATGTCGACTAGAAGTGTAGTTATTGACTGTTCATGTATTTGGTTAACTAGTTTTCTAGCAGAATTTTTTTTTTTTACATGTAGGAGAGGAAAGCCAGAATTGGCTCGCACTGGAAGTGGTTAAAAACAATAAAGTTTCAATAAGGGAAGGGACTTGACTATGCAAAGTAAATGTCTGAAAACAATGTCAGCATACACCTTGACATGTTGCCATTTTCTAGGCTCTCTGATTATGGAGAATAGTCCTATTTGAGAACTTGAACACAGGAAGTACACAGTCTAGGGCTTTAGAATGGATAAGGATATTAAAATCTTCCTTCCTTACCAAACCTGTTGTACAAACGTTTCCTTTAGCATCATGCAGGGCTTTCCTCAAAAATATTCTCTCATCTTCATTTGAACATGACAGCAATAAGAACTGGAGGTTTGCCGTAATATAGGGAACTGTTGTGTTCTGCATTGTGTCCTCTGCTACTGCCCGATATCCCTTCCCTTTTTTTTTCCCCCAAACAAGTTGGGGATTTAAAGATTTTCTTGATTTCACTGATTTAAAGATTTTCATTTGTACTTGTCTATGCATTTGCGATCTGGCCTCTGAATTAGTGTTCATTTTGTCGTCTAAAATATTTTCGTCATAGTTTCTTTTGTCAGCTGCATGTTTTCAGTGCCGAAAACTAAATGAAAATAAAATTAGAATTAAGCAAATTGATGAAAATATTGACAAAAGTCAATTACAATTTTCATTTAAAACAAACAGTTATCGGCCACCGCCTGAGATTGGTACCACATTCCTAATTGAACATAGAAAGAGAATGCTGGGATAATAGACCACAGTCATAAATGGGACTTTGGAGGTACTCGGTCAGAACCCTCTCTGAATGATCAGACCAACATAAGATAAATAAAATGTACAAAATTTATTAGTATAAAATGCAACATGTAATAACCCACAAAAAAGTGAGAAAAACCCAATAAACTAAGTGTAAACAAAATACACCAAACATGACAAATATGGACCAGAGGGTCAGGATGCTTCCTGTCAGAATTGATGAGATGTAGCCAGAGATGACTGGGAAGCAAGACAGGATACGTCCACCCGATGCATTTCACCTATGATGGCTTCTTCAGGGGAGAATGGACTCTCCCAGTCATCTCTGGCTACATCTCATCAATTCTGACAGGAAGTATCCTGACCCTCTGGTCCATATTTGTCATGTTTGGTGTATTTTGTTTACACTTTGTGTTTTTCTCACTTTTTTGTGGGTTATTACATGTTGCATTTTATACTAATACATTTTGTACATTTTATCTACAATTTTCATTTAGTTGACTAAAATCGAATGGGTTTAATTAAATTGTAATTCATTATTTAAGCATTTCCAAACTCATTATATAAACCCTGGAGTAAAAATCTAATAACATGTTATTATTTATGGTATTAAGGTTTGAACATGCACTATAGACACACATTTAGCCGTTGTGATAAAGTGGGGATGGGGAAGTAATTGGGAGTGAGGGAGTGCACAGGGCAGGGTGCATTATACTTTGGGGATGGAAAGGTGACCTGCAAGTGGGGATGGGGAAGTAAATGGGAGTGAGTGAGTGCACAGGGCAGGGTGCATTATACTTTGGGGATGGGAAGGTGACCTGCAAGTGGGGATGGGGAAGTAAATGGGAGTGAGGGAGTGCACAGGACAGGGTGCATTATACTTTGAGGGTGGGAATGTGACCTGCAAGAGGAGATGGGGGACGTAAATATGAGTGAGGCAGTGCACAGGGCAGGATACATTATACTTTGGGGAATGGGATGGCAACCTGCAATTGGGGATGGGGAAGTAAATGGGAGTGATGTAGTGGACAGCGCTGAGAACTGGTCTGGGGAGGCTGTTATTTTACACAGTGCTAAGCACTGCTACCTTGCTGGGAGTAGAAACACTCACCACGTCACATCCAGACAGAAACAAGTCCGACGAAGGAGTTCCTCTTCTGTGGTTTGCAGGGTATTGTTCCAGAATTCCCAGGCAGCAGACAGACAGAGGGAGCCTACATCTCTCAGCCAATACAGCTTGCAAATAGAGTAAAGGGACCGGGGCTTTAACAGATAGTCGGAGCTCTGAGGAAAGCGGAAGTTAGGTGGGTACTGTAGATTTTAGACAATGAAAATGTACTGGAAATTATAGTTCACTTAAATACGGCTAAAGGTAATACAATTCAGATGACAAAAATATGAATAAAAGTAAAATGGCATTTTAGTCAAATGACTAAACGAAATCAAAATTTGACATCAAAATTAACACTGCTCTGAATGGCCATTTTTGCAAAGGATTCTTGTGCATGTTTATGCCTGTAAAGCTTGGATGGGTGAGCACTTAAACAGCAGTTTGTCTTTATGGACATTTCCCTTCTCTACCGGTCTTTGAGTCTCAGCAGGAAGTGAATGGAAATCTCTGTAAAGTAGGAAAAAATCCACCCTTGTATAGATTTCTCCGAAGATCACCCCTCACCTCCTGTTCCAATGACTGACATAAAAATGTTAAGTTTTCCCATCAATTTGTGTCTTGGAGATGGTGAGTCTTCCCAGTGGACACAGACAACAGTGAAAACGTGACAGGAGTTTTAACACTTCCATGAAATAAAAAAAGAGAAAAGTTATAGTTTTAGATATTTTATTATTACCTGTTCTGGGTGACGTGTAAAGTTGTGTTCAGATATTCTCACACTTTTTGTGACATTTAGTTGTCTATGTTTTCACTTAAGATTCACATAACTTTCACCGAGGAGTCTCACATTTTCTGATTGTTCACTTAGAAGATGTATGAATCCTGGGTGTAAGTTATGGGAATCTAGTGTGAAAACATTCAAAAATATACCCCTTAATTTGTTTGTATCACTAGCACTCCCTGTAGGGAAAGATATTACAAGACCTTCATATATGACATCCTGTATTATTCTTTTATATTGCGTTATCTATATAGACATGTTGCAAAACATAGCTCTGACGGTACATAATATTCTCTATTCTCTAGAGACATTCCATTAGTGGACCTATATCTTCTACGAAATCATTGGCAGGTTTGTCAGAAAAGAGACCAAGTTATGCTGAAATACCTGTACAAGGTACGTAGTATAGAAAAGATTGAGAACTGTGTTGCACAATACAATTTTGCTCTCTGGGTGCATTGTAATAGAAGTCTGCACTAATAATCTTCTTTTTTTTTTGCAGAGCATTTGTTAAGAACTACTGCTGGCAGCAGAACAGCAACAGCTTTACCTCGGGTCCCAACCATAGACGGCTCAAAATCCATCTCTGGTAAAGTTCTTGCTATGTGAATTATCAAATTAAAACTTCATTTTAAAGTACAGGGGAATTCACCAAACATTCACTGCAGGGGAATCAGTCACTAATTTAAAACCTATTACCCAGAAGGATACATCTTCATTCAATGCTTGATGAATGCCACATTTGCTGCTTTGTCAATATGTGTCTTAGTTTTGTTGTTTTTTTTGTTTTGTTTTTTTTTTTATTACAGGTGTTTAATTTTTTTCACAGCACTTTACATACTGAAGATTTACATCAGTCCCTGCCCTCAAGGAGCTTACAATCTAAGGTCCTTGTCTCACAAACACATACTAGTGCCAATATAGACAGAACCCAGTTAACCAACCAGCATGTCTTTGGGTTGTGGGAGGAAACCAGAGTGTCCAAATGGAAAGGGAGAGCATGCAAGCTCCATGCAGATAGTGCCCTTAACGGGATGCAATTTTAAACTATGGTATATGTATGTTTTGCTACTTGCATGCAATCTTTGCTTTACCAATAAACATATTTTAGTTAGCTAGAGGACTGCACAGGCGCAACCATCTCCTCTCAGGCAAGCTAGCTGAAATCTGAAACTCCACTGCTTCTCATTGAAACCAAGTTGGCCATTAAAGCTGTGTGCTAGCAGTGTGTCATGTGCATTGCAGTCCATGTATACGTGTGAATGAGCCCCGTATCTCCAAAATACACTAAACGGCAATGCATAGACATGAACCAGCAAAACAGAAATTAATGGAGTTTCTATTTTCAGTGTATTAAAATGCATGGGTTTTTTCATGAAAGGGACAAGTGTGAATAGGTCCTAGGGCCTAAAGAATGCATCACTGCAGTCATTTGGGTGAGTGTGTACATTTCAGCTTGCACTATAAAGTTCTATAAACAGTGGACTTCTTTAAGTAAAGCTAAGAAGGATACATGGCTAAACATTGGAAATAAGTCTAGAGCTTTAAGCATGGTACACACAGAAAGTTTCTTTTCGTTCAGCCTGCTGGGTAAAAAAAAAAGGAGGTTGTTGTACTAACTATGCAATCTCCCTGCTATGCTATTGTGTTCTGACAGGGGGACCGCCCTCCTGCCAGAACACACTGGTCTGCGCTCACAGCCATTGGCTGCATGTGCTGATCGGATGCCAAATCAGCTGCTGGTTTTCTAGCATGCTTGTTCGACAGACAAGGAGCTGTACACGCGGCCCAAAAGTCAGCCGGTGACTGCCGAACTGACTATTTTTGGCCCGTGTGTACCTTCACTTTACTTAGAGAGCATGGAAATTATTATTATACTATATTTACCTGAATAAACCTATTCTTATTAAATGATGGAAAAATGCATAAAACTATTATACATTCACTTTCAAGTTGCATAAATGTTATGTTAAAGTGTAACTTCAGTCATTTTTTCAAATTTCCATCTATTAAATCTTCTGCCCTTGTTGTTTTAACTTTGGATAGTAAAACATTTTTTTTCTGTCAGGAAATACCTTATACAGCCCACTTCCTGGTTCTTGTCTGGTCACTAGTCTAGGCTTATGACATCATGCACAGCTCTCTCTCTCTCTCTCTTGTGAGAGTTTACCAGAAAGGGAGGGGGGGGGGGGAGTCATAAGAGGGCCAATGAGAGCTGCAGAGCTGGAGGTGTGCCTCTATACCCAAATGACTGTGAAATTAAGAGTAGAACATACCCGTAAGATATTTCCTTAAGACAGTAAGTAGTTACGTTTCAATAACTTCTCCTTGACGTCAGACGATTGCATTAAACATTATTTTTGTAGAAACGGTAAGACTTCGAAGGGAGATTGGTGAAACGTAAATAAAATATATACGACACTAAGACATGAACGGTTTATACGACGTCTTTAGAGGGAGGTGACTCAGACAGACGTCAGTAAAATTGACATCTGGCGACTTCAACGACGGACAAGTGAAGGACCTAAATGTGTGTCTCCGTGTGGAGGTCGAGACGTCGAGAGTAACCGGGAGAATACTG
>BLSH010073046.1:496066-507027 GCA_018402905.1 Glandirana rugosa | reverse complement strand
CTCCAAACCCATTTTTGGAACATAGGCAATCCAAGGCATTTAGCTTGGTGGGTTTTCTGTTTCACTTATTTTTTATTGGTTTTAAAGCGCAGCAGTGACATTACAGTGGAAAAAACAGCGGACACCGCTACCACGTAGGACGTAATGATGTGGTATGTGGGATAAAGGTTGCAGTAAAGAAGGACAACAAGAAATAGAAGAAAGAAAAACAAAAATTGGTATATGACAACGAGTCAAAGTGCAATTACTGTCACACATCCAGAGTAATGAATATCCAAGTAGATAATATCAACAGCTTAGTTAACATACCAAAGAACGCACAGTTTCCAAGATTTCTGGAATGATGGGAGGGAGTCTGATCTGAGTGCAATCATTTTTTTGTGTAACATAGTTGAGTCAAAGCTACAACTTTGAATGGATTAGATGCCATCACCTTTTTCCATTGTCTTGTGATAATGCGTTTTGCAGACAGCAGAATTATACGATAAGCGGATGGAAAAGCCTCTATCCCTATGTTTAATATTGCTAATGCAGGATTTGGGGGGTGTTAGAATGCCCAGGACAATTGAAAGGATTTGGAAAATCTTCTGCCAGAAGCTACACAAATTTTTACAGGACGAAAAGATATGCAGTATGTTTCCTGTGTTGGCCCCACCAGCACAGGGTGGAATTGGTGGAGGAAAAACTGTGCTAAGTGATGGGAAGTAGAATACCATTGTGCTACTGTTTTTGGGCAACCTCCCAGTTGAGTGCATGGTAAGTTCTTTTTTTTTATTTTTTTTTTATTTATTTATTGTATATTTTTTGTCACAATTTTTTGGAAAAGGAAGAAATTAAAAAATTAAATAATTTTTTTTTTTTGCTATTTTTATGTTATTTCTCACACACAGCATAGACATACTTAGAATTGTATTCCAAACACATTCAGCTATGCCTTCCAAGTAAGGGGAGACTTTTGAATAGCCTATCAGCATGTATGGGCCCAAAATCCAAGGGGCACCATAAGATGTTCAGGGCAGATATATTACACATTCAGTTTCCGGACTACCTATCACATTTTGGAGGCCCTATAGCACACAGACAGTGGAAACACTCACACAATGACCCCATTTTAGAAAGAAAACACTCCAAGGTATCTTCTGAAAGACATAGTCTTTTGAAAATGTATTTTTTTTCTACAAGTTTTTGGAAAATGCAGGGAAGAAAATGCAATTGTATTTTTTTTTTTACACAAAGTTGTCAAATAGTTCTAACACACAGCATAGGCATACTTAGAAATATACCCCAAAACACATTCTGCTACTCCTTTTGAGTATGTCAGTACCACACCACACACTTTATATAGCCTAGCCACATAGAGTGGCTCAAAATCCAAGGAGCACCTTCAGGCTATCTAGGGACATAAATTATACTTGAATAATGATCAGGGACACTGTAATTGATGTGGCTGTGATTGGAGGACAATATGACTGGTGTGGAGGTGATTGGGGACACTAACTGGTGTGGCGGTGATTAGAGACATTATGACTGATGTGGTGGTGATTAGGGACACTATGGCTGGTATGGCATTGAGTATTATAGTCACTGTTTTTTACATTTTATTTTAATATACAGTGGGTATAGAAAAGAATCGCCCCCCTTTAAAATAATCACATTCATTGCTTTGCAGCCTGAAATAAAGACAGACACAGTTTTTGTTTTAACCAGCCTGGTACCATGATCGGTGATTAACTGTGTCCGGTGAACACAGCAGGTCACAGATCCGGCCACTGCAGGCTCTAGAGAGCCTGTACGAGCGGGTGATGTGGGACGGGAAGCTGTTAAAGTAATACAGTTGTGCGCATAAGTTTACATTAAATTTATGATTTCTTGACCATTTTTCAGAGAATATGAATAACAAAAAAACGTTTCTTTCACTCATGGTTAGTGTTTGGCTGAAGCCATTTATTATCAATCAACTGTGTTTTCTCTTTTTAAATCATAATGACAACAGAAACTACCCAAGTGACCCTAATCAAAAGTTTACATACCCTGGTGATTTTGGCCTGATAACATGCACACAAGTTGACACAAAGGTTTTTGAATAGCTATTAAAACTAACTATACTTAGCTGTGATGCTTGTAATTAGTGTGTGTGTATAAAAGGTCAATGAGTTTCTGGACTCCTGACAGACCCTTGCATCTTTCATCCAGTGCTGCACTGACGTTTCTGGATTCTGAGTCATGGGGAAATCAAAAGAATTATCAAAGGATCTGCAGGAAAATGTAGTTGAACTGTATCAAACAGGAAAGGGATACAAAAAGATATCCAAGGAATTGAGAATGCCAATCAGCAGTGTTCAAACTCTAATCAAGAAGTGGAAAATGAGGGGTTCTGTTGAAACCAAACCACAATTTTCTATTTTATTGAGTTTTATGAAAGGTTACAAGACAAGTCCGTGCAGCAGCACTTATAAATTAACTTGAAAAAAGAAAAATAGTTGTGCTCCTCAGAACCAAACAATCCGTCAATCACAATTACAGATGGAGGCAATATGTTAGAGGTCTGTATCTACATCAGCAATGGACAAGACCCATATGCGTGTCCAGGTCTATTTTGCAAATAATGAGCAAACATCCGTGCCGTACATGGGACATCACAACAGCAGAGGGTACACGCCACACACTGGCAGTAAGTCTGGAACAGTTTAGCTAGGCACCATGCACACTGGCTTAAAAATCTTTCTTCTACAGGAGTTTTGTGTTCTGCCTGTAGAAGCAGATCAATGTTATCCTATGTGCCCATGCACATTAGGACGATTAGAGGCATATTTTGAGCTCAATGTTTAGAGGCAGGAAAAAAAACCCTTCTGGTTCGCGTTTTTAATTGGAGCTTACTGGCCGAAAAAAACTTAAAACTCTTCTAAACTCGTCTAAACTTTGTACAAAAAATGCTCTATATTAGTGTTTCTTACAGCCAAGAGAACAGACGTTTTTTTTAAGCCCAGTGTGCATGGAGTTTTAGGCTCCATGCACACGTTTACTGTTTTGTAAGCTCCCAGACGCTATTGGCATTTTTTTTCTGCTCCTAGAAGCTAAATAGTGTTATCCTATGTGTCCATGCACACTACTTTAACCACTTCAGCCCCGGAACGATTTCCCACGTTAGACCAGAGCACTTTTTGCGATTCGGCACTGCGTCACTTTAACTGACAATTGCGTAGTCGTGCAATGTTGTACCCAAACAAAATTTGTGTCCTTTTTTTCCCACAAATAGAGCTTTCTTTTGGTGGTATTTGTTCACCTCTGCGTCACTTCTGATCACCGCTATAAACAAGAAAAGAGCATCAATTTTGCAAAAAAAAAAAACAATATGTCTTTTTGCTAAAATACATATCCAAAAAAATTATAAAAAAAAATTTATTCATTGGTTTTGGCTGATTTATATTCTTCCTCATATTTTTGGTAAACAAAATCGCAATCAGCGTTTATTGATTGGTTTGGGCAAAAGTTGCATTGTTTACAAACCATGAAACTACATTTCTGGCATTGTACAGTATTTTTTTTATTTTTTTTTTTACTAGTAATGGCGGCGATCTGCGATTTTTATCGGGACTGTGATATAGCAGTGGACATGTCGGACAATTTTGACACTTTTTTGGGACCACTGACATTTATACAGCGATCAAAAATTTAAATATCCACTGATTACTGTGTAAATGTCATAATGTTGGTAATGAAGGGGTCAACCTGCAGGAGATAATCAAGGGGTTAACTGCGTTCCCTAGGCTTGTTCTAACTGTATGGGTGCTGGGCTACCATGGGCATAAGAGATCTACTGATCCCAGTGACAGGGATCAGTAGATCTCTTACATGCCGCCTGACAGAACGAGAAACCGACATGCTTACATCGGCAGTTCCTTGTTCTTCCTCTCTGCTAGGCAATCGTGGCACACCAGCGTAGATCGAGTCTTCTGAGCCGCGGCCACACTCCTGCCATTTATAGGAGGCGATTCGCGGGGCAGAGCCACTCTGCAGCAGTAAATGTACGCGACGTGGTCGGGAAGCAGTTAAACTATTAGCCTCTTTTAAGCTTCGGTGTTTAGGAGCAGACTCTTTATAGAGTTTCTTGGAGCGTTTTTCCAGCAGAAAAAAAAAACGATAAATGCTCCTAACTGCTTCTAAATGTTACTAACAGCTTTTTTTTCTTTTTACTTTATGTACTACAAAAACACTGAAATGCTAATGCTGCTAAATTGCTACTAGCAGCTGACACAAAAAATGCTATTATCGGCACTGTTCATCCAGCATTTTTTCTAGCTTTTTTTGAAACTATGAAAAACAATAGTGTGCATGGAGCCTAAAGATTAAAGTGTTACTAAGCCCACAACATTAAAATCAGTCTGTATATCCAGCACAGCATGCTAATTATACTCACTGTGGAACCCAAGGGGTTAATTCTGTGCATTGTGTAAACAGGTGTTTGATCTTGTCTTCTCTGATCCTCCCCTTCTTCCACAGTCCCCAATCCATCTCCTGATAGTACAGAGCCTTGGGGGGACTCTGCACACGCTCAGTTTGCTGTGTATTGCTAGAGAGTTGTATTTTTTTTTCTTGGGAGTGTGCATGTGATCAGCACAGGGCCAGGGGTCCTGCAGCCTCATAGGACAGTCAAAGGAGAATGAAAACCCCTTCTACAATCTTTAACCAGACACTGTAAGAAGTCACAAGACTGCTATATACTGCTGATGAGAAAAAAGGTATTTAGCAGTTTATATTTACTAAAACAATTGCATTTCCATGTTCTGTTTACTGTGGGAGACCAGATATGGTGGATGCAGGGATCTGGGTTTAGTAACACTTTAAAGTCCTTTGTGCAGTACTTTACGATTATAGGATCTTTGATCCACCAGTAAAATTCATTTCTTGGAGTACAGTACAAGACACAGGGCCCTCCCCTCTGTTTCTTTTTAGCCAGTGTCCAGTCACCTGACAGTAGCTACATGTAACCCATGGTTAAAGACCAAATTCCTGTTTTCTGTACCGTACGACTAAGAAAATAGGATTTTTGACTTACCAGTAAAATCTATTTATTAGATTACAGTACAAGACACAGGTTTCCCCTCTGTTCTTTATGATCTCCCTATTGCTTGCTATAAAACAGAGGCTAACTGCATATAACTCGTGGTTAAAAGTCTTGTGTCCTTTACTGTACTCAAATGGGTTTTACTAGTAAGGGAAAAATACGATTTTGTTTGAATGCATGCTCCGATGTAGAGATTGTTAAATGTGTAACAAAGTATATTCTATGGAGATTAAATTGTAATAATGCACCTTCTCACTCACAGCAACTTATCTGTACATAAGAACTATGCTGCTCAGCTCAGGTGACATCACACTGCTGCATTATCACAGTTTAAAAATAGTTGGTATGGGGATGATATATATTGGAGGGTGTATATTAATGAATTTGGTGCACCCTGGCTTTTTGTATTGGCAAGAAGTGTGCCTAAACGTAAAGGGCCCGCACCCTATGCCTTGTGGTAAAATGCATGTATGGTGGCTTCTAGTCCACCCACAAAGTCTGGCACTCCAAGTCTGCCATATGCTCAAACAAGCCTTCCTTGGCATAAAGGTTCTTTCCCACATTCAAGCATGGGGGAGTATGTTGACATCTTGCATTCCAGTTGCTTGTGTCTCAGGGTTAAAATTTGAGTTTTTCCCTGCCCCCTCCTGGATTTCTCCCTTCAAACCCTTCAGATCTCCTCATAGACATGGCAGATCTTCATCAGGTTCTTGGGCCTTCTAGTTCCATGAGAGTCTTTTGACTGATGGTAGTCTTCTTCAAGGCAACACTCTTTGCATGATTTCACAACCAGACCTCTGCAATACAATGTATTGCCATTGTGGGACATATTGCTCCTCCCTCTGCATAGGCTGATACCATTTAATGCCGAAGACCAGGCCGTCCCTGGTTTTGTAGCTCTTATGCAGGACATCTCCCTTGGGTTTCCTTCATCCACTGTGACTCTTGTATCTGAAACTAGCTATTGCTGTGTTTCAGAAGCCACAATTTTAACCCTTTAGAGACAATAATCTACTCATTTCTTTTCTTGTAGCTATCACCTCTGCGACACGAGTTAATGAACTGGTGGCCTTATCTTGCCAAGAACCCCTTTTGGCCTTGCATAGGGACAAGATGATTTTGAGGCCCAGGACTTTCAACGTGCCTAATGACATCTCTGCATTTTATCTTAAAGTGGTTGTAAAGGCACAAGAAGGTAAAAAAAACCTTCTGTGTGTAGCACCCCCCCCCCAGCCCCCCTAATACTTACCTGAGCACCCTCTCAATCAAGCAATGTTCATGAGTGACTCTCTGAGGACTTGCACTCCTGATTCACTTTTGGCAGCAGTGGGAGCCATTGTCAGTCACAGCCAGTAAGCCAATCAGGAGATAGAGGGGGCGAGGCCAAGCCGCGACTCCATGTGTAACTGGACACACAGAGGTGCGGCTCGGCAGCACGTCTATTTGGGTGCCCCCAGAGCAAGCTGCTTGCTCTGGGGGCACCTGGCAGGAGGGAGGGACCAAGAACACCAGCGTGGGACCAAAGAAGAGGAGGATAACATGTTTGTTATTTTAAGAAAAAATAAGAAACAAGACTTTTATTATCACTTTAAAGTGGCTCTAAGGGCATTTTTTTGAATGAAAGTAATAATAATTTTAATAAAAGAGATTATAGCTACCTGCTGTGTGCAACAATATTGCACAGAATGGTCCCTTATGTTGTCTTTGGCAGTTCCCCACTCCTTATTCGTGCAGGTGCCCCCATAGCAAGCTGGGTACTAGGGCATCTGTGCGGGCATTCTCCAGAGCCAGCCTGGTTTGAGGGAGGAGCAAGGCAGATGTTTGGAGGGATGGTAGAATGGGAACAGGTGAGCAGTAGTGAAATAGCATGTTATGGCAGAGCAATGCTCGATTTGTTGCGTGTGTGTGTATTTATAAGGTAAGGTAAAGGTAAGCGTGGAAAAGAAAAAAAAAAGGGGGGTGACGTTTGTCTTTAAGTTAGTATAGCAGTTCCACTCTACAGAGCAGTTATATGTATAGTTTAAATAAGAATCGTACCACACTATAGAGTGTATCTGTGTCACTTTCTGTCATTGTTTGCTTTCCACTGCTGCTTGATATCATTTATATTTAGTTATTTTAAAACATAATAAAAATGCAGTTATGGGTTAACAAATAATCTTAATTCTCTAGAGATTCCATTCTGTGGCCAATAAATAGTGTCCGTAGGCTCCTTTGTCTGCTTTTTAAGGTCATACCCTACTGCTTGTCTCCTCAGTTAAGTGTTGGTTACTGAAATGTTGGGCTGGGACTCAACAGCCAAGCAGGCAGGCTATGGCTACTGTGTGTGTATCAGTGTGTGCGCGTCTCCGCACGTACAGCTGTATGAGAGGCAGGAAGTAAATTCTTTATTATTATTGCTATTATTTTAGTTTCTTCCCAGAAATGAATTTGACCCAGGGACGGGTGGGGGAAGAGAAGACGCATGGCAGTAGGAGGGAACTTCCTGCTCATTTTAAGGAGACTGCTTTGCTTTGTGTTAGCACACATAGATAACTTTAGGGACTTGCATCACAGAGAAGTACCCTGACCAATCTACTCTTATCAGCAGGCATAATGATAGACTGGAGGAATAAATATCTTTTTTTTTTTATTATTATTATTATTTATCCTTTTTATTGAAAAATTAAACCTTAAAGTGGTTCTAAAGACAAAATTCTATGCATGAAGGTAAAAAAAACTTCTGAGTGCAGCCCCCCATTATACTTACCTTATCTGGATCAAGCGATGTGCATGAGAGCATAGGCTCTTCCGGGTCTCTCTCCACATTGGCTCACACAGCAGTGGGAACCAATGGCTCCTGCTGCTGTCAATCACAGCCAATTGGCTAATGAGGGGGGAGTGGGGGGCAGGGCCGAGCTGCACTCTGAGTGCTCGAGTGCCCCATAGCAAGAGGCTAGCTACAGGTGGGGGCCTGACTGCTTTACAAAATGCCAAGTGTAACAGCCATCAAAAATATAAAACAAAAACAGCATACAAAAAGTGTATATGGAACACTATCCTATATGTGTGCGGCTCACAACCAAACAAGATGAACCATGCAAGAGTATAGCGCTGATCAGGTCATACACCCCAATGAGTCCTAACCTCCCCACGTACACCTCAGAAGGGAAAAGCACAAGAGAAATTATTACTATAGTCCAGGAATATCGGGCATCAGAGCTGTAGGGTTGTCTTTTATCCAATTTGACCATACTTTGTTGAATTTCTTAGGACCTCCTCTGTTGTAGTAAGTGTCTCTGTATATCTGTAAGGCGGTGTTTACTAGTTGTTTCCAATGTGCTACAGTTGGTGGGGCTGTTTTTTTTCCAGGAAGTAGTTATTGTCTTCCTGGCATAGATAAGAAGAAGCCCCAACATTGTTCATTCAGCTACTGTGTGGGCAAGTTCCTCAACAAGGCCCAGCAGGCATACACATGGGGAGGGTAAAAAAGTTACACTGGTAATGGTAGGAGGAACAAATACTTTAAAAAAAAGAATTATGACCAGAAGTTGAAAATCGTTCGGATTCGTATAGTGGTTCTGAAATGTAATTACATTTTTATTTCCATCTGTGCTGGCTGTAGTTCCACTGCAGGCTCAAGCCCAATTTATGCACATCCCATAGGGGGAGTTGCAGCCAGTACTGAAGTCATTGCCCCTTCTTTATATGCAGCTTTTAATCTTGCAGTCCTGTGGCTCCTTTTCCACCTTCCTTATAAAGAAAAGACGTGTATTGAGATAAATAAAACTGAAAGACTTCCTTGTAATCATAGAAGTCTACACCCAGACCCAGCCACCAGCTATTCAAAGTAGAGAAAATGCAATGCTAACTGTAAGCTTGTGTTGTTGTGAATGACTGTGCCGGAGAGGAGCATTGTCATTTACAAACCCTCAAGCCCTCAACAATGTATGCCAGTTACTACTTTAGCCTCTTTCCCCAGAATAGCAAATGGGATGGTCTTGGCTCAGTTGTTTGACAGAGACTAGAGTAGTAGCTGGTGTATGTTGTTGTGGGCTTGTGTTTTTCTGAATGTGCTCATCTGTACGGTGGTCGACATTTACTACTGCACGCTCTTCTCCAAAATCTCAGGTGGCTAGTGAATGGATCTGGGCTTGGTCTTTCTCTTCAGTGCAAAAAGGGTGGCAGAAAAGGCACAGGGCTGCACCTTTAAATGCAGAGCTGTAGATATTCCAGTGTGCCGTGGTAGCTTTCAGAGGAGGCCAGGTTTGTGCAGATTCGATGCATTGTCTGTCACACCACCTCTCCTCCTGTGTTGTCAGTTAAAGCTAATTCTAGATTCAACTCCTGCATCCAGCGTGGTCAGACATCGGTGGGGAGATGATGGCGCACTGTTTCCCACACTAGCTGAACAACCAGTACACCGATTTGAATGGGACCGAGTGCTATTTACACCAGAGTCCCTTGGGGGAATCCACATAGATTTTCAACTTCTTCCAATACTACTTGAGGGTTATATGACTAGCATACAGCATATTTTGTGGCACTTTCCTGCGCTCTACCGTACTGCATACAGCCTGCCATTCAAGTGAATGGCTGAAGGTAGCTGTACTCTTGTAAATTTTGATCCCTCTTTGCATCAGCGTTTACCCATGCATGTGCTTCCAATATACTTCCCAAACATGAAAGTTTCACATTTGTGAAATACACCAGATGCACATGTGCAGCTAAATGCCAATGTAAAGAAGTGTCAGTGTTTACAAGATTACAGCTGCATACTTCTATTCACTTTAATGGCACCTGCAGCTCCCCTGATGCTGGAAAGCACCGGGAAATTTACGCTAAGCTATAAAATCATCATGTGCATGAACCCTTAAAGGCAATACACAGTCTTTTTATTGCTAAAAGAAGTCAGCTTGATATAATAAGTTATCTTGTTAATTATAATGTATGGGAGCAGCCACATGTGACTGCTACATATGCAGGCACTGCTGCATATTTTTCGAATTTACGCAGTTCTTGTGCTTTACTTCTTCTTTTCACAGTGCAAATCTGTGAGTCAGCTGACCTCATACTGTGCTCCCCATGTGCTTTATATCTCGACTCAACAGTTCCTTCAGATTAGACAATGTAATTGCACTAAGCTATTAAGAACTCCCTCTAGAGGCTATTTAAAACGATAACAAAAATATGCAAAAGCAAAATTATAAAAAAAAGTTATATGGAAGAAGACTCCACTATGCACTGAAATAATTTCCCTTATTAATCGCTTCACTGCCAGTCTCTGTTCTCCACTTTTAACGTTGGGTGGAGAGACCATTGTTGCTATTTTCCATTTTTTTTTTTAAATCATGTTTTTCTCTTTTTTGCTATAGCTCTGAAAGTTTGTAGAATACCCCCAAGCCATACAGTTTCTGAAAGCAAAGGAACCTTAGAGTAAAAAGATGGTGCTGCTGATCTTGTATACCCCCCCCCCATAGTTGTGCGAATGTTTATCAAAACACACAATATAACGTACAAAATTCGTACTAATCTGCTTAAAACATGCAATATAACACACAAAACTATTTGTAAGCGTGTTGATACCCCCCCCCCATATGTTCTAGTCGTCGTGGTAGAAAAATGAGATTCCAAGGAGACGAAAGTCTTTGACATACCGAACCCCCATAAGATGTTTGAAAGTTTCGATATCATTTTTTCTCTTTTTGTACTAATTTTTTTTTTTTACCTCTTATCGTTGTTACCAGACAGGTGGGTTGCAATTTTCACCTCTTGTCTGACCGTCACTTTTACAATTATTCCCTTTCATAAAGTCACGTATCGCCTCAGAAAAAGGTACATTGAAAAAAAAAAATATTAAAACGAAAACGTATAAAAACAATAGCAAAATTTATCGGAGATCTCCCTCAAGAATTAT
>BLSH010073046.1:481324-496056 GCA_018402905.1 Glandirana rugosa | reverse complement strand
TTTTGTATACCCCCCCCCCCCCCCATAGTTGTGCAAATGTTTATCAAAACACACAATATAACTTACAAAATTCGTACTAATCTCAAAGATACATAACAATTATTTATACTTTTTTTTTTTTTTTTTTTGCGAAATGGTGAAAATCTAAAGTAAGCAAAACTTTAACCACTTGACCACTGGGCACTTAAACCCCTTTAACAACCAGACCAATTTTCAGCTTTCAGTGCTCTAACACTTTGAATGACAATTACTCAGTCATGCAACACTGTACCCATATGCAATTTGCGTCCTTTTTTTCACACAAATAGAGCTTTCTTTTGGTGCTATTTAATCACCGCTGGGTCTTTTTTTTGCGCTATAATTAAAAAAAGACTGAAAATTTTGTAAAAAAAATGAATTTTTCTTTATTTCTCTTATAAAATTTTGCAAATTTAGTAATTTTTCTTCATACATTTTGGCCAAAATTTATACTGCTACCTATCTTTGGTAAAAAAAAAAACAAATTGGTGTCTATTATTTGGTCTTTGTGAAAGTTATAGAGTCTACAAGCTATGGTGCCAATCACTGAATATTGATCACACCTGATGTACTGACGGCCTATCTCATTTCCTGAGACCCTAACAAGCCAGGAAAGTACAAATACCCCCCAAATTACCCCTTCTTGGAAAGTAGACATTCCAAGGCATTTAGTAAGGGTTATGGTGAATTTTTTGAAGTTGTAATTTTTTCCAACAATTCTTTGCAAAATTAAGATTTTTTTTCCCCCCCAAAATTGTCATATGTTAACGGGTTATTTCTCACACCCAGCATATGCATACCACAAATTACACCCCAAAATACATTCTGCTACTACTCCTGAGTATGGCAATACCACACGTGTGAGTCTTTTACACAGCCTGGGCACATACAGAGGCCCAACATGTAGGGAGCTCCATCAGGCGTTCTAGGAGCATAAATTACACACATCATTTCTTGACTACCTCTTGCACTTTTGAAGGTCCTGGAGCACCAGGACAATGGAAACGCCCAAAAAATGACCCCATTTTGGAAAGCAAACACCCCAACGTATATTGTAGGAGGCATAATGAGTCTTTTGAACATGTCATTTTTTTCCACAAGTTTTTGGAAAATGTGGAAAGAAAATGAAAACGCATTTTTTTTTTTTTTTACACAAAGTTGTCCAGTTATACAATATTTCTAACACACAGCATGTACATAGCAAAAATGACACCCCAAAATATATTCTGCTACTCCTCCCGAGTATGACGATACCACGTGTGACACTTTTAAACAGCCTGACCACACATGGACAGAGGTCCAACATGCAGGGAGCACCGTCAGGTGTTCTAGGGGCATACATTTAGAATATAATTTGACTACACTATTGTGAGGCACTGTAGTGGCACAGATGGGCAGGGTAGTGGCACGGATGAGCGGTAGTGGCACGGATGAGCAGTAGAGTGGCATGGGTGGGCACTGTAGTGGCACGGATGGGCACTGTAGTGGCATGGATGTGTCACGGATGAGAACTGATGTGGTATGGATGAGCATGAATGAGGCACAAATGAGCCATGGATGGAGATGGATGAGCCACGGGTGGGTGGGTGAGCACGGATGGCTGAGTGAGCATGGATGGATGGCTGGATGAGCATGGATGGATGGATGGGTGAGCATGGATGGATGGATGGGTATGGATGGATGGCTGGGTGAGCATGGATGGATGGCTGGGTGAGCACGGCTGGGTGAGCACGGCTGGATGGGTGAGCATGGATGGATGGGGGAGCACGGCTGGGTGGGCGAGGATGGATGGATGGATGAGCACGGCAGATTGGGTGAGTATGGATGGATGGCTGGGTGAGCATGGATGAGCATGCATGGCTGGATGGGTGAGCATGGATGGATGGATGAGCATGGATGGGTGAGGATGGGTGGGTGAGCATGGATTGGGTGAGGATGGGTGGGGGGTGGATGGATGTGGTGATGATGGGTGGGTGATGGATGGATGGTGGGGTGCACACTGTAACTTAGCAGCGCTGTGGGCATTACACATCGCCCACAGCGCTGCAGCACCTCCTCTCTCCCCCCTCTCTCCTCTCGCAATGCACCGATCGGTGCGGAGAGGAGAGAGAAAAGCCGGCGGAAGCGCCGGCTTGTTTACATGTGATCGTGCCGTCATTTGACGGCGTGATCACGTGGTAAAAGGCCGCACACAGCAGCCATTCACCGCGATCTGTGATCAGTCGGGTCCCCCGGACCCGGCGGTCACGGATGTTCCCATGTGCACGCCCCAGGGGGGCGCGCAGGAAGCGCGATTCTGGGAGGACGTCAATGTACGTCCTCCCAGAGTTAAGCAACCGCCATGCAGCCGTCATTCGGCTATGGGCCAGTTAAGAAGTTGTTAAATAAGCATTTTACACTAAAAATATGTAGATTGGCTTCACACCAATGCCTTTTGGTAATGTCTGATGTGCAGTGCATGTGCGGAGTTGGTGTGCATTGCAATAAAACAATCCAAGCATACATTTTGCACATTGCAACACACAGCAGTGCATTGTTGCAACCTCCTGCTATGCATAGAGTTTAATAAATATATATTTTTAAAAATGCACTGCAATTTGTTTTAACAGCGCACTGCAGGGCATGTGGAAAAAGCGCATCAAGCAAATGTGCATTCATGCACACCTACTGGTGTGAACAGGCCTTTATTATGTTGGTGCACCACAGTTCATGAACACATAAAATGTGTATTACCACAATGTGTGTAGTGCTCATGTATATGTTGTTTGTGTGTGTAATTTGTGTGATTTTTATTTTTTTCTTGTCTGCTACTGATCACAGCTGTGTATTAGTCAGAAAAGTCACAATCAACATCCAAAGCCTGGCAAGATAATGCTGAACATGAGGCATCAAATAGCCTACCTAATGATCCCCCTCCCGTATGCCGTTAAATAATTTTTTTTTCCTGACTTTTCTTTGCTTAGGATACAAATTTTATATTATAGAATTTTCCAAGCTTCTAAATCCTTTTGATGTCATTACTCGTTTTCAAAAGAAGTATCCCTAGAAAGAGTTTATGGAAAAGGTTGGCAGGGCACCAAGTGACATTGCCCCCTTATAATGTCCGCATGTGACATTATACGGAAGCGGGGTCACCCAATGATGTCACTGAATTGCCCCGGCAAGCGGTGGAAGCTGTCGGGTTCGGTGGTCCACAGATTTATTTATTTAAACAGTGGACTTTTGTCCTGTAAAACTGTGTTGTGTGTTTATTTAGACTAATCACTTTTTGTGAGTGAGTAGTCATTCACTTGGAGGAGGGGGCTAGGATTTGTGGGAGGGGACTCTTTTGTTAAGACCCCTTTCACATTTATGCAACGTGTCCTGTGACTTGGGACTGCAAAGTCGCATTACGTGTCGTTCCTCATGATTTCCAATGAGTACCGTTCATATCTGTACGACTTCATTCAAGTCGTGCCGACTTCAAAGTAGTTCCTGCATTACTTTGGCCCAACTTTAATGCAACTTGAGGTCCATAGACTTCAATGTTAAACCCTCAAAGTCGCATCTGAATAATATAGATGCGATTTCTGTACTATTTCTGTACGACTTTGTAATATATTTTCATTGTGCCAAAGTTGCAACAAAGTCAGACCAACGTTGTACTGATCCCAAATCGTGGTAAAATTGCGCCCAAAAAATTGCAGGAAAATCAAGGTAAAATCGCATTGCACAAGTGTGAAAGGAGCCTAAAGGAGACTTTCAGATTCCAATAAGCCATAAGGGGAGGGGGGGGGTGTGGCTGCACGTTCGTCCACCCGTGTCTAAGGGGCCCTAGGGCTCATTCACAGGTGTGTTGATTATGAAGAATGAAGCAATGCTCATTAACACACCCATAGTATTTGTGTTTATGACGTGTTTTCGTTGTGTTTAGGAAACATTTAAAACGCTTCAAGAATGCGCGATAAATGACCATGGAAGTGTTGCTTTTTTAGTTGGAAGTGCTTAAGGTGGAAGTGATGTAGAGAAAATAAACTGCTTTGCAGTGTGGTTAGGTTGTGGTGTGATAGCAGACATTTTTGTAAATTCTCTGTAACATGGATTTGTATACTTTGATCTCTCTTACACTTGGTGGCTTGGCCCAAACAAACTATGTAAAGTTTATCAAAAGTTGGAGTTCAGCTTTAATCTCATTCACTAAGCTCTGTGGAAAATACTCTTTTAAAGTGAACCGCTTATTTGCCTTTAGGACATCAGCCCTATAGTGTTTGAAAATAATCTTGTTTCATGTATTGCTACTTTGAACTTTAAGTTCTTATTTCACCAGTACTTTTTGGATTTCAGTTCATTTGGTCATTATGATGGCAACAGAAATTATGCTGTTTGGTTCCCAAAAGCTGCAGTGGCAGATGCTAGTTTTACCTGATGATCCTACACATGGGGCATAGGGGTGAGGAACATTTAGGCCCCTTTCACACTTGCTACGTGCTACCCGATTTTACCGCGATTTGGGATCAGTATGATTTTGGTCCGACTTTGTTGCAACGTTGGCTCAATGAAACAAAGTCGTACAGAAGTAGTACAGAAATTGCATCTATATTATTCAGGTGTGACTTTCATGCTACTTTGAGGGTTTAACATTGAAGTCTACGGACCTCAAGTTGCATCAAAGTTGGACCAAAGTAATGCAGGGACTACTTTGAAGTCGGCACAACTTGAAAGTTATACAGATATGAACGGTACTCATTGGAAATAATGGGGAATGAATTGTCATGCGACTTTGCAGTCCCAAATCGCAGGACAACTCACACAAGTGTGAAAGGGGTCTACTATTGGGATTGCAGGAGGAAAGGAGTTAAAGAAATGAATTAGAATGTATTCATTTGATTTGCCTTAATGATCTATTCAATACGGAGCTGCAGCCCCCCGTGACAGCAAGCGCGCATCTGGCCCGCCCGGCTGTGTCATTCATTCATTGAGTTCCATGAGTTCCATGAATGGAAAACTACAAGTACCAACAGTCTTTGTGGCTGTCGGCTTGTAGTTCTCAATGAACTACCACGGCGCTGTTGAGCACTCTGGTAGTTCATTGTCTCTTCCTGTCAGTGTGTATCTGCCTGCCTGTATGAGGTACAAGCAGACAGATACACTGACAAGTCTGCAGGAGACTTGCATGGCACCCACCATCTGCTGATCGTGGGTGCAATGCTTTGCAGGCTCCTATTAAAAAAATGATAAATTCACTTTTTTTTTTTTTACCTACAAAAAGATGTGCATTTATTTATTTATTTAAAAGGTGAACTTCTCCTTTTAAGAGTGTTTTCTGCCTTCTTTTACATATTACCTGAGTGTCCTTAAACTGTTTTCCTTGGTTTTAGAATATCGACATCACAAACTTCAGTAGCAGCTGGAACGATGGCCTGGCCTTCTGCGCTTTACTGCACACATATCTTCCTGCCCACATTCCATACCAGGAGCTGAGCAATCAGGACAAGGTAACACAGAACTGTTTTTGCTTGTTATTACATTTTCATTAATACAAAGCAGTAAATGTGCTTTTTCATTGCTCTGCATTCAGAAAATTACAGATTTGTTAATTTATTTTATTTTGTTTTCCTTTCTTGTTTTCTTTCTTTACAGAGGAGGAATTTCACATTGGCCTTTCAAGCAGCTGAAAGTGTAGGCATCAAGTCTACCCTGGTAAGCTTAGGAACCGCTTCACTGTACAACGTATGCATTTTTAAACAACTTGTTTTTGCGCAGAATCATAAATTTACTGGTATTTGTCAATTGCAGGACATTAATGAGATGGTACGAACAGAGCGACCGGATTGGCAGTGTCTCATGACATATGTTACATCAATTTACAAATACTTTGAAACCTGAACATCTGTCAGGCTTGGTGTGCCATAACCTCCTCCATCTGGAAAATTGGAATACACTTCCTTGTGTGAGGAATACACTTCCTTGTGTGATGAATCGAACAGCCCTGTAATATGAAGAACTTTGTAGTGTTTTCACTGCCCAGCGTCTTCTACCGGATACACCGATCTGTACTGGGATATACAAGTTTATACATGAGCTAAGGGTCATTCCCATCCTTTCCTTTGCACGGCACAGGCATTGTACAGATAATTTCAGCTTACAGCAACTCAGGCTGCAGCTTGTGCCAAGGCAGTAGAAGTGACGTGGACAAATCAGTTTTTCTTTTGGTCATGTTTTCCTAGTGCCTTAGCAATGTGTGCACCTTACAGCTGCTCCGACCACTCGTCACAAATTGATATCCACCAAAGCACATGATGTGCCAACATCCTAGCTGCTGCCTTCTGGATCCTGATTGTCTTTTTTTCTTTGTGCCTGTAACACAAAGTGTTAATACATGTGAATGTTGAGCTACGGTGTGTCCTTCAGTCCTTTGCCTTCATAGCAGAAACCGACAGATGTCATATTGTTGCATGTGAATCTGCAGGGTGACCATAGCCAAGGTTAATCCCAAATTTATTATTTTATATTAATTCAAGAGACTTTGACAAACTTTCACAAGATGTCTGTCAGGTGTGGGTGGCAATTCCTTTTTAAAGCTGTTACGAATTCTCGTTAAAATGCACAGACTCTACCAGAATGTTGTTTTGGCTTTCTGAGCATAATAGACAATTTTTACTAACTGTTTAAAATCAGACTGCACAAGGACATCTAAGCATAGCCTTTTCATGCTCAGCTTGGGATGTGTTGGCCTAAGAGCAATTCACTCTGCTTTTTGTTTGTCAGTTTTCTAATATTGCTTCCAAATTTGATTTCATACAATGAAAACAAAATTTCTGTTTTAATTAGCAGCATATGAGCGCACAAGCCAAGATGATAGGGATTCTGCATTTTTATAGGAAACATTTGTACTCTGCACTGGATTTATCTTATTTCAAAAGGCCAGTGCAGAATTCACAACCAGTCATCCAGCGTGTTGATAACAGTGTCTGATTTGAAAAAAAGGGACCAAAATTGGAGAATTGGCTTGGAATTAGTATCTGATTCTTTGGTCAAGAGGTAATAATCCACTTACAAACTCACCAGTCTCGTGTCAACAGAATATACCACATATGTATCACATTGCCTGCCTCTCCTCACTGTGGTTACATACTTGCAGCTATGAATGTTATTCTTTGATTCTTGGCACTGAGGGTCAAATCGTATTCCCAGACTTCTCTTTGACAGACTCAGAGGTATGATATTAGGTCAAGTATATAGGGCATTCATTGTTAATTACCATTTACAGTGACTTACAACACTATAGACAGTTTATTTTATATTGTAAATTTTTTTCAAGCTAATTTATTGTTTTGCTATATTAATGTCTCCAAACAACTGTAGGTTAACAGTTTGCCAAAAAAAGGTGTTTTTTTTTTTGTTTTTGTTTTTTTTTACATGATTTTCAGAGTGAGCATTAAGATCTGTTCATGTGTTTTAATAAAATTGTTCTGCTGTTATCTGTTATAAAATCGAACTTCAGGCAGAGGTCTTTTTTTCAATTGTTGATGAGTAAACAAAAGTTACTTCTGATTAGGTGAATGGTTCACAGAACACAGGGCATCTATGAATGGATTAGACAACACTAGAGCTTCCGTGCGTGAGAGCCACGACTCATATCTGCAGGGGCCATCGGTACCGTGATCCAACATAAAAAATTGTGTATTTCTATGGACAGGGAAGGCGCACACCTTATCTACCAATAACTGAAAACAATCCCTCTGCCTGCAGTTCCATTTAATGGTGTACCTGTCACCTATGCACAGTGGAGGTGTCTAAACCAGCCTACATTTGTAAGCTGTTCTGTAAGCTGGACCAGTATGCCACAATAATGCCGCTATTTGCTAGTAAATTGATAGGCTATTATAACTTCTTCCTTGATGGCCCAATGATTGTGATTAAAAAAAAAATAATAATTTCTTCACCCAATATCTTTGCAATTATTGGGCACCCACATCAGAGAATGAAATCATCTTGCAACAGTGCTGAATTGAACAGATTGCAGGTTACTTTGGGAATCCTTGGCACAAGTGGTGCTGTCCCTAGTAGCTCACAGGTACCTGAGACTGGTAGGTTTAGTGTTAATTTTTAGTCTTCTTGCTCTTCAAGGAAGGCACTTCAGATTGAATGTGATTAATTGACAATAACAAAACGGTTTCCTTCTTCCTTTAGTAATAAGCTGATTTAGATTTAATATTAAGTGCAGGCCTTCCTAGCAGGCGAATGTGGCATGAGGCCTCTTGGATCTGACAGGTTGCCCACTACTGGCCTACGTGCTCAGTAATACCAACCAACCTCACAAAATGACTGCCACCTCTTTGCATATGGGGCAGGTACACTTTAAACGTTAAGTATTTTAATAAACTGCCTTTAAACTGACAGACCTTTCTAGCGGCCAGACTTTGCATTGATAAATCTAAAGCTTTAACCACATCCTGTGAGTGGATCCCCAACCAAGTACAAAGCAGTTACAGAACGTACATACAGTTCCCTGCAGGCCTGTCTGCTAGCAAGGTGTTAATGGCAGTCTTATTATTTTATTAATAATGTTATATAAATATATATATATATATATATATATATAAAATACATATGTTATACCTAAACATGCATTGGCTTTGCGATGCAAAAGGGCATTTCTGAAATAAAGTAAGCTTTGACTTATTTGTTTTTGTGCTGGTTTCTTGGTTAAAGTAAATGACTGATTAGTAAATCATGACTAATAAAGCTATAACTAAACTTGCAATCAAGGTACATATACAATCACTCCACTCTTTAAAGCTTTGACAAGTCAATATCTGTTATGCAGTTGTAAGTTGTTGTAAACAAATGTAAAGTTATTGTGGCACAAGCATAAAGCTGAACTCCAGCTAAATACACAGATCAAATACAACCCCAATTCCAAAAAAGTTGGGATGCTGTGTAAAATGTACAAAAAAACAAAATACAATAATTTTAAATACTTTATATTTTATTCACAATAGAAAATGAAAAGCATATCAAATGTTTAAACTGAGAGAATATATATATATTAAACTCTTGACGTCCGCGATATAGCCGAAAGACGGCTACATCGCGGACCTGCATTGCCGGAACGACGTCCATGGACGTCATCCCATGCAAGAGCCACTTGCGCACCACTGTGAGACGTGCGCGGCACGCTCTGTGATCACCAAGTCTGAGACTCGGCTGTTCACATATCCCGGCCCCTTACCATGTTATCAGCAAATGACAGCTCATCACGTGATGTAAACAAAAGAATGGTGATCGGCTGCAGACAGAGGGACATCGGTCCCGCACATGGAGAGGCACTGCTGCTATGCAGTGCCATCTACCAGTGCCCACCAGTACCATCTACAGGTGCACATTAGCGCAGCCTACCAGTGCCACCTATTAGTGCCCACCAGTGCCACCTATCAATGGCCATCAGTGCTGCCAACCAGTGCCTCATCAGTGCCACATATCAGTGTCCCTTATCAGTGCCACCCATTAGTGCCCACCAGTGCCACCTATCAGTAACGCCTTATCGGTGCCCATCAGTACCACCTCTCAGTGCAGCCTATTAGTGCCCATCAGTGCTGCCTCATCATACATCAATGAAGGAGAAAAATTACCTGTTTTCAAAACTTTATAACTATAAAACTGTTTCGTTTTTTTCAAAAAATAAAAAAAACCCAGCGGTGATTAAATACCACCAAAAGAAAGCTCTATTTGTGTGAAAAAAAATGATAAAAAATTAATATGAGTACAGTGTACCATGCTGGCATAATTGTCATTCAAAGTGCGACAGCGCTGAAAGCTGAAAATTGGCCTGGGCAGGAGGGAGGTTTGAGTGCCAAGTAAGCAAGTGGTTAGGAAAAAAAATAAGGCAATTTTGAAATTGATGGCAGCGACATGTCTCAAAAAAGTTGGGACAGGGCAACATAAAGCCTGCAAAGTAAGTGGTACTAACAAGGAAGAGCTGGAAGAACCTAATTAGGTTAATTGGCAACAGGTCAGTAAGATGATTGGGTAAAAAAGGGCATCTTAAAGAGTCAGAGTGTCTCAGAGGTAAACATCCGCAGAGGTTCTGTGAAAAACTGCATTTAAAAATTGAACAATTTCAGAATAATGTTCCTCAATGTAAAATTGCAAAGACTTTAACCACTTCAGCCCCGGAAGGATTTCACACTTTAGGACCAAAGCACTTTTTGCGATTCGGCACTGCGTCACTTTAACTGACAGTTGCATGGTCGTGCGACGTTGTACCCAAACAAAATTTGCGTCCTTTTTTTTCCCACAAATAGAGCTTTCTTTTGGTGGTATTTGATCCCCTTTGCGTCATTTCTGATTGCCGCTATAAACAAAAAAAGATCAACAATTTTGCAAAAAAAAAAAAACAATTTTTTCTTTTTGCTAAAATCCAAATCCAAAAAAAAAATATAAAAAAAAATAGTTTTCATCGGTTTTGGCCGATTTATATTCTTCCTCATATTTTTGGTAAAAAAAAATTGCAATCAGCGTTTGATTGGTTTGCACAAAAGTTGCCGCGTTTAAGAATGATGAGAATTCATTTCTGGGGTTTTTATTTTTTTTATTTTTTTTACTAGTAATGGCGGTGGTCTGCGATTTTTAGCAGTACTGCGATATTGCAGCGGACATGTCAGACCATTTTGACACTTTTTTGGGACCATTGGCATTTATACAGCGATTAGCGCAATGAAAATGCACTGAATACTGTGTGAATGTCATTGGCAGTGAAGGGGTTAACCTGGAGGGGGTGCTCTAAGGGTTAACTGTGTTCCCTCAGTGTGTACTAACTGTATGGGGGATGGGCTGGCAGGGGGAGGGGAGTGATCACGGCTTCCATATACAGGAAGCCTGTGATCACAGCCCTTCCCCCTCTGTCAGAACGGAGATCCGCGTTTACATGTACGGACCTCCGTTCTTTCACTGCGGGGGGGCCATCGCAGGTAGACAGCGGATTTAGAGTCCGCCCTACCCTCTCCCTGGCCCCACCGGAACACAGTGAGCGTGTGAGCGCGCTTCCGGCGGCGTGCGCTCACAATACTAGTTATCGTGGCCACCGTCAGGTGACGGCGGTTTGCGATAACGAGCCACTTTGCTGCCGTCACTCTGCGGCGGGCGGTTGGCAAGTGGTTAAAGAGGAACTGCAGTCTACTCACATAATTTGTAATAAAAACATATTTGCCATTCTGAAGCTTTCCTCCAACCAATTTGCATATTATTTTATATATACTGTGATTCTGTACTTGCCAAATATGCTGCAGAAATCTCCCTCCACTAAGTCTGACTGCAATCATTTTAACTGTGGTCAGCTGAAGCTGCTGCCTATTCACTTACTGGATTTACACAGAGGCACACCTCCAGCTCTGACTCATCCCCCTCCCTTCCTGGCAAACTCTCACGAGAGAGAGAAAGCTGTGCATGATGCCAAACGCCGAGGCTTTTTCTCTTACGTTCACTGACAGACGCAGCCCTTCTTATGACACGTGGGGTTATGCTCATATCACTAGGAGTAGACTAGGCAAAATAAAACAAAAGCATAGGTTGGCCCCTCCCAGGAGGCCGTCCTCACCTTAGCATATAACCCCCTGCTGGACAATAGCATATCCGTTTTATTTGCATAGTGCAAGGAGTTAGACCTGGTTCCCTATGGGATCTGCGTTTCTTCTGATGTTTTTTACCTGAGGAAGACTGCTATCAAGAAGCCGGCTGGTGGTATCTAGACATCCAAAACTTTCCCCAGTCCGGCCAACATCTGTGCAAGCTACCCTCAGCCTTGGCGGGGTCACGCCGCATAGTGCCCATTCCATGCGGGCGGCCAGTGGCTGATCCCACTTGTGCCCAGTGACTGGTTTGTTCCTGTCCAGTGGCCTGGCCAGCAGCATCCCTCTCCGCGGGGAGGAAAGTCTGCTCCGGGTGGCTACCCGCTGCGCCCGTCGGATCGGTGAGTGGACCCCTCTTCCGTTTTAGGGGCGCGGAGAGTGGGCACCTGGGCAGCTTCTGAGGTAGCCGGCCGGTGGGGGCTTATTAGTGGGGACGTATCTGGGGATGTCATCTACCCCCCCATTCCCTCCCCCCCGCAGTACCTCACCCCGCACTGACCGTTTTGAGCACTGCATTCGACGATTCACTGCCATTTTGCGGTGGATCGCCGTTCTTTCACCACTACCGCGCCATTTTGCCGTAGCTCAGCATGTGTTTGATGGCGGCGGCCATTTTGTTGTAGCCCATGCTTGTTTTCAGCCTGTCCTCTGGCGGCCCCCAGTGGTGTTTTTCGGTAGTACAGGAAGTGATAAAAGACGTGCAGCAGGCACCTGACACTTCTGCTTTCGCTTTGGATAGCATGGCTGACAGACGCGGCGGTGCAGGCTCTTGCAGTGGAGTTTTTCTTCATTGCTCATTCTGGTCACAGCGCTGAGGCATTAAAAACAGCAAGTATAGCTGGCTTCTGGTAGCGGTGGGTACAATCCTTTCGGGTCTCCCTGGCTGGTTGGTGGGGTAGAGGTGGTGGTCACACAGTGGGTGTGCCGGAAGTCTGGGATGTCAGAGGCCGGCAGTGCTATGGCAGGGGTACCTGTGGGCCTTTCAAGGAGGAGCCAGTCGAGCAACAATCCACGCCTGGGTCCCTGATTTCCTTGGAACAACTGAGGACAGTATTTGGTGAATTCTTTCCCGGGGCGGGTTCGGACCCGACTCCAGGGGGCACCAAAAAGCATCCGCCCCCCGTTATTCTTCGGGGAAGGATTTGGAACCAGAGGGCGCCTCGGTGGTCACGGGTACCCCCGTGGAGCTATCAGAGGGTGAACTGATATCCTCAGATGGTGAAAATGATCAGGGGGCTTCATTTTTGCGCGATAAAGCGATAGTGGCTGCTCTGATCACTGATATTCGCGAGTCCATGCGGCTTGATCAAGCAGGGGAGTCGCATGAGTCCGCATATGTTTGTGGATCACTTAAGCCCCCCAGGGCCTACCCTTATGATCAGGTTTTTGAGCAGGCGGTGTTCAAGGAATGGCTGCGGCCGCAAAATTCTTTTGCTTTGCCCAAACGCTTTGCTGTTCGTTACCCTTTTGAGGATAGTTTTACTAAGAGATGGGCTTCCCCAGCAGTGGACCCACCGGTGGCCAGTCTGAATAAGGCAACGACCATTCCCTTGGAGGGGTCTCCGTCTTTTAAAGAGGCGGCCGATCGCCGCACGGAGGCAGTGTCTAAGACACTGTTCTTGTTGGCTGGGTCAGCCATGCGTCCAGCCCTGGCGGCTGCTATGGCGGCGCAATCTCTTCTCGAGTGCGCTACCACATTGCACACCGGTTTGACTTGTGAGTGTGCGCCGGCTGAGGTGCAACGAGCACAACACTTGGAAGAGGGTCTCCACTACCTATGCGATACTGCGTTGGACCTGCTTCCCATGCTGTCAAAAATGTCTGTTTTTGCAGTTATTATCAGGCGGGTGCTGTGGCTCTTACGGATCTTAGAAAGCTCTTACGGATCTCCCCTTTCAGGGAGGGCGTCTGTTTGGTCCACAATTGGATGAAATCATTAAGGATTTCATGGGAGGGAAGAGTACTTTTTTTCCAGAGCCAAAACGGCAGGATTTTCGCCGTAGGCAGGGCCCTATTTCTTCAGGCCAGAAGAAGTTTTTTCGTGCGCCAGGCTCAGCGGGTAAGGGCTTCAAGTCCGGTAAGGCTTCCGCTGGGCCCAGTAAAAGGCCCTGGCAACGTAAGTCTGAAAAGACGAAGGATAAGTCGACCTCCGCATGATGGGTTGCCCCCGCCCGACTCGCGGGTGGGGGTCCAGTTACTGGGGTTCGCAGACAGATGGACTGCCCGCATCACCGATCGGTGGGTGCTGGAGGTGGTGTCCAGGTACAGGATAGAGTTCATCTCTCTACCCCCAGAAAGGTTCTTCCCTTCGAACTTAAGACTTCCTCAGGAGGGTCGGGAGGCGCTTCTAGGTGCCGTTTGGGCACTTGCCGAACAGGGGGTGATTGTCCCGTACCCACGATGGAAAGGTTTCACGGGTTTTACTCAAACCTCTTTGTGGTGCCCAAAAAGGGCGGTGTCAGGCCAGTTCTGGACCAAAAGGCACTAAACTGCTTTGCAAAGGCAAAAAAATTCAGGATGGAGTCCATCCGCTCGGTCGTGGCCGCCCTGCACCAAGGGGAATTCATGGTGTCCTCAAACTCTGTGTGCCAGGGATGAGGCCAAAACACAATATTGGATGATCTTTGAGACCTCAGACAGCACTGCATTAAAAACAGGCATGTGGGGGGGCGTGGCCTGGACATGGCGGAGTAGAGCTGCACATTCCCTGAGCTCCCGGCTATCCACCAGCCAGCCCGGCTTATTCTGCTCCATATCATCGCAGCTCAAGCGGTATGCGGTACAGGTCCGGTGCGGGGGGGTGTACGGACAAAAATTACGTCACGACAGACTCCAGAGTTTCTAGTAGGTTATAACACAAAACCGGAGTAGGGACCGTGTGTCTCAAACTCCTGTGGTACTTAAGGGGAACCACGTCCCGCCGGTGCTGGCTCGCCTACCTGAGGTAGGACTTAAAAAAACGGAAACGTTTCGTCAAATCACGGAAAACCAGGTCTTGACCGGACTGTGGCGGGAAAAACCCGTGGTGTTTCTCCAAACTCATTTTGGGCACTTTGGAAAGGTAGCACCCATGCCCTGTTAGTGGGGGACAAGCCGTTCACGGGT
>BLSH010073046.1:447971-469256 GCA_018402905.1 Glandirana rugosa | reverse complement strand
TCCTCTTAACCACCCGCCCCCACCCCCAAATCACTGCAAGTATTCCTTTCTGTCAGCTTGCCTCCCTCCCCCCAAATCATTGCAAACAGAGGTGGCCCATGCATTGAGGACGTAGGGGTGTATCTTGAAGCACTGATTAAAGTCAGAGGCTCTAACCGGCTTCAAAATAGGGTGGGCTCGGGGCAACCCAATTGTGTGACCATAGCGAATTCATTTTTGCTATTTTCACACTAACATCCCTCCCCGCCAATCAGGAGACAGGTCTGCACACCTGCTTCCCGATTGGAAAAAAGCGCCTACTGGATGCCTGGCGCTAACGCAGAGGAAACACAGAGCACGGAGACGCCCACTGGAACAGGCACCTCTCCGCTTTGCCCACACCCTGGAGAAGATGACACAGCCCAGTAAGTACCGGACCTCCCGTGGAGGGTGCCCTTCAGAGTGCCGCCAGCCCTGTGCCTCAGTCCCCTCTGCCATGTGTCAGTGAGAAAGGCAGCTGGCAAGTAGAGACGCCGATTGTCAGAGCTAACATTGTACCGTGCCGCATGGGACACCAAACACCCCGCTCAGCACTCAAGCTGTAGGGCGGGTGTGCCCACACACAAGGAGAGGAGACCACTCTAGCACTTCGGCACTCTACCTCTGCGGTGCGCCCCACGCACCCGCCCAGGATCGGCCCTGGCTACTATATTTATGTAGTGGTTACTTTCCAGTATATTAGTAGGTGAACCTGTTTATTGCAGTAGAGATTATATGCAGGCCGTTATTCTAGTTAACCCTGTCCCTTCTGGCTTGGGATTCTATAGCTAGTATTAGCTCAGGGTACAATAATCAGAATAGGCTAGAGCCAAGTTAGGCATCCAACAGTCACTTCTGGTGGTTACAGGTCTGGTTGCATGTCATATTAGAAACTGCTAGGGAATAAAGTGCAGAGTAGATAGTCTGAGTTCCACTGCCACACCACTGTGTCTGCGTGTGAGAATCTGCATTCCAGGTTGGAGGGTCTCCCCATCACCTCAAATCTTGTCTTCAGGCCTCTGATACCAAGACTAATGACCCAAGGAGAGGAGCCTTTGCAACTAGATTTTACTGCAACATTCATCTGGAGGTATCTCTATTAATAACTATATATACCTGGTTATATGTGCACAATTCCACCAGAACTACTATCAGGCCCTTTGCTGATAATACTTGTTTGTACATTAGATGCATGTACTATTGTTAATCTTTTCTTATACTGGTGTTCCTCTGTATATTATGGTTAATGTGTTATGCTGCTCCCAATTACCTTGATTAGGTTACTGGTTAATTTCCTAGGTAAGGAATCCCTTTAGTTCACAGAGGCCACTGTCCTGGGTGGAGGCACTGCCAACTTTATTGTCAAACCCACTCTTCCTCTTAGCAAAAGTTCTGGTTCTTTTATTTAACTACAGGTTTATCCAAGCAATATCCTGTTTGGGGAGGGCCATTTGTCATAACTATCTGGTCCGCAGCTAGGGTCAGTGGCTTCTCCCCAAGACTTCATGTTAGCCAATGGTCTCTCTTTCTACCCAGCATCCACAGCTCCCCTCCAGTTTCCATTCAAGGTACCCAGCTGCACTGTCATTGCTTACTAGGACCTCCAGCATCCTAACAACCAGTCATGTGCTTGCCCCATCACTCACAGGAGGGAACAGCACTTTCTTTGTCCAGACTTGCTCTGCCTGCTGCTACAGCCATGCTCTTGGGCTGCCCAGTTTCCCGGCCAGCTGGAAAGGGTGGACTCTGATGGGTGCTCTTATATAAGGGAGGCTCTGATGGGCTTGAGTTTATCTGGAATTATTTGGGGTTTTTTTTTTGTTTTTCATAAAGTTCTTTCTTTGTTTTTCTCAATCATATCATGCTGATTTAAAAAAAAAAGCAGTTAGAAAAAAATGAATTAATTTTAAATTGTATTCTTATATTTTTTTTTTGGCCCATGAATATCTCTAAAATATGCAATTTGATCATGTCACCATTGCTCCACTGGAGCTCCCCTAATCCTCCATGTGCCCCACTATTCCCGCATGGCCCAGCTCTCCCCCCATGGCATTCCCTGGTGCCCCGCACACAGAGCACATTATCTTAGTGCTGGCACATGCAAGCTACATGCCTGTCACCTTGTGTCCCCAGCTCCTATCTCACCAGGCACAGCGCAATCCCGTTGTTCCTTTGGGTTTCATGGAGACGGGATTGCACCCAGTTCCGAGGATAAATGCCAAATGAACGTTTGGGTGCAAACAGTCCCCCTGCTCTCTGTCCCCCTCACTTTGCTGATATGCTGTGTGTAGTCCTGAGCTGCAGCCAGACCCCCCTTACCAGGACCCAGTGGATTACATAAAAACCCTGCCTGGCCTGCCTTTACCGGCTCTACCTAGATGCCCACGCCTGGATAATCTCCGCTGTTGGCTGGTGGGTCGCCTAACCTTTGCTCTGCCAGAGGTTTGACCAAGCTTGCTGTGTGACCAACCCTGTGCTATGGACTTAACCCCTGCAGCACTGGACCTCTGTCCATCCTTACTGTGTGCCAAACCCTGTGTTTCGGACTTAGTGATACTAAACCCACAACAGTAAAATCAGTCTGTATATGCAGTAAAACATGCTTGTTATACTTCCTGTGCAACCTAAGGAGTTAATCATCTGCATTGTGTAAAAAGGCTGCTTGATCCTGTCTTCTCTGAGCCTCCCCTTCTTCCACTGTCCCCAATCCATCTCCTCCTGGGGGCAAGCTGCACATGCTCAGTTTGGTGTGTATAACTAGAGAGTTTTTTTTTCTTGGGAGAGTGCATGTGATCAGCATAAGACAGCATCAGCACTGTCCAGACAGAGGGTCAGAGGTCCTGCAGCCTCATATATAACATGTATATATATATATATATATATATATATATATATATATATAATCCCTGTAAATGGTGACAGCGCGCTGCTGGGGGGCTTCATTTTAAGGTAGGTGCATGCTAGCACATTATGCCCTTAATTTGCAGGGGAATATTTATTTTTCTCCCAGAGTTTACTACTGCTTAATGCATGAAGTTTGGCTCTGAACGTTTAGACTCACAGATGTGTATTGCTTTAATCTGTGGTGTCAGACTATTTACTACAGGGTCATTTATTGTAGGACTCTTTAGGAGTCTTTTTGTGTTTGGCACCTCTGTATTCCATCTAAAATTATTGCGTTTGTCAATTGTGTCTTAAGCTGGACTGTTTTCTTTTGGCAAATGTATGGCATAGCCCTAGTTCACACCGGTGTGATTTGTCATGCGATTTGACAATTCAAGTCACACCTCATTGTCGGCAGTGGAACCATTCAAATTGCCGTGACTCAAAAAGGTTCCAGCTCTACTTATTTTCTGATTTCAGTGTGACTTGCGTAGACTTCTGTTAAATGAAGCCGCAATAAAATTAGAGGTGCAAATTGCACTGAATTGCGGCTTTTAAATCTGTTTTTGTTACTGTCTTGCGAATTTTGGAGAAAATAAGTTTGGCATGGTGCTCAATATGACTCCTTCATTCTATCCATATGGTTTGTTGTTTATCGGACCCCAATAGCAAGGGAAGGGTTGACTTAAGCGTATTATTACAGCTTGGAGTCAGGACCTGGCAATATCAAAGGTGTGAAGGCCGTGGCTGGGCCTCTTGCACTCCCACCCGGCCCTAGGTGATCCTGATCACAGGAGCCATAGTACAGTATGTTTAACAATCAATCCTAACTTCCCCCAGTTCAGTAAAGGTTTTATTACATGGATCAGCTGAATTTACTGCATGAACATTATATTGACGGTTGCAGTATAATATACGTAAAAGATTATTGCTGGGGTTTTTCGCATGCTATAACACAGCTGTCTTTTGGCTGGCAATTACGTTTTTGGAGATGTGTGCTACAAAGAGCAGAAAACAGCCAACCGAGTTTCTGATAAAATTACAACTTATGAGATAATGATTCATGGGAGATAAATGCTTTAAACATTTAACAGTACTTTTATGTGGAAAAATATTGATGCCACACCCTTGAGATATTAGTTTGTGAACTGAACATTGTAATGAGAGAATTATCATCAGATAAAGTAATAAATGCCTTTAGGAAAAACTCATTCAACTTGGTGAATTAACACTATAGTGGAGCCAGGGATGGCAGGAAGTGCAAAGTTGTGCTCCTGTTTTGTGTACCAGGCACAGGGATAATGTTCAACTGAAAGTAACAGCTGGTTTAATAATTGTATACAGAAAGAAATGATATGTCCACTGAAATGTAATAAATAAATATGTCACCTTCAGAACCCTAAACCTGTAGTTATTGCAAAGGAGAGCAAAAAAAAAAACAACTTAATTTAATATAGCATGGTCCAGCATGCTCCAATTGGGTACTGTATATGCTTCTTCCTGATCCCCAAAGCCAATCTTATAAATCCCTGCATCAACATTTACAGTTAGTCAGGTTGAAAAAAAAAACACAAGTCCATTTAGTTTAACCAAAAAAAAAAAATGATATATAACCAAAGAATCCCATATACAATCCTCCATCCACAATTGATCCAGAGGAAGGCAAAAAACCCCAGCAAAGCATGATCTAATTTGCTATAACGGTAGAAAAAATTCCTTCCTGATCCCCCAAGAGGCCATCGGATTCACCCTGGATCAACTTTACCTAAAAATGTTAGTTAATATTCTAAAATGTTGTTTCATATAAATATTAGTAGCCATTTATATTTGGTAGATATAGAATCCCATTCAGCCAGGATAACATGTTGTTTTTTTTTTTTGTTTTCTACCCATGTGCTACTATTATCCATTTGGTACCCTAGCCCTCAAGACCATTTACTGAATCATAACTACTAACAAGCAAACCTCTCTTGAGAGATTTGAATTTTGAATGTTATGCTAGTTGCATGGCTTTTAAAGCGGACAATTATCCCGTTTCACTAAAAATCATATCAGCATTCATCTCTGCATGATGATATGAAACCATCCTACGTTCATTGGTTAAACTATAATTTGTTTGCTTTTACCTACAATGACTGTTTTTCCACTTCCTGGTTTCTTGAGGCACTGGTGATGTAACCAGGGTCTCACAGATGCATCCTAGGAAGGCTACATCACCAGTGTCTTTCCTCTCAGATGGTGTGCACTGTGACATGTTCTAGGAGGAAGACCCAGAGTTCCAGGAAGTAAAGGGAGATGGATTCATCTGCAGTGAAAGTGAGACACCATGAGAAGAATGGAGAAAAAAAAAAAAGGTATGCATAGAATAAAAGGCCTGCAATTATCTACTTCTAGATTGCCATTACTAAATATTTCTTAAGGTTCCTTTGTTAAGATAAGGTTGAAGTTCCTCTTTATGATCTGTTGACTTTAATACTTTGAGTCATTGACCTGGAAACATATACAGAACACAAGTGTTGAAGAAAAGTTGGAACATCTACATTCTTGTTTTGAGACGGTAGCTCAAAGCTAAAGTGTTTACATGACAACCAAGCAGCTAGCATCTTCAGAAACAAAGGTTAACAATTTCAGCCTCCGTGTTCCAAAGTGGATCTCCAGACTCACCACAACTCACCCCTTCCCCTACTCTCCTCTAACTAATCCCTGGCATAGAAAAAGCGTATCTATTCTAATGCCCTTTACCTCTTCTCTTTCTCTGTTTACAAGTGGTGGGGATCTTCTTTGAGTATACAAGTCCTTGACTGTGTGACATGGGCACTTCCTATTTGGTCAAGAGATGGGCTTTAAATAAAGAATATGTTTTATCAAAAAAAGTTTAAAATAAATCCGTCCAACACTATGAAGAGCACATATACTGATTCTAAATATTAACATAAGTGGGTGTTTGCATAAAGTGATTTTACAGATTTTAAATGAAGCCACACAAAGATTTGAAGAAAGAACTGACTTTTCATTATTCCTTTTGCCCTTGCAGCTGAATGCCACTCTGTAATCTTCTACTGAATCCACAGAAATACCAATACGTCCGAGATTGGTTGTCTTCTGGGCCTCCTACTGGTCTCGCTGGTTCCTCCTGTTGACCCCCACGTTACTACTGTATACAGAATGGGTGGAAGACAGAGGGAGAAACCAAGGGGACCAAGGACATCCACGCTCTTGGAACGTGTTGGTTTTGGTGCAGACTTTAGCAGTATATTTCCCAAGATTGTCTGAGACACCTGAAAAGAATTTACAGACTTCTTTTACAGATATGGATTTATTTAAAATATTTACTCTAGCACCAGGGCCACTTTAAAATGAATATAAAATGAACATATGTAGCATAATACGTATTGTTCAACATGTGGTTCTCCTGCATTAAACTGGAATCTGCCATGCGTCCTTGTGTATGGCTTACTTACATATATATTTCAAGACTAAACAATATACTGCATATTGCATAAAAACAGAAGAGCCCTGTTATTTCTCTTAAAGTAAGGCTCTGCTCAGTAGGTGTTTCAGAGCTGCAAAAGTTGATTGGTTCATGAGCCAAAATGGGGGATGCATTTTCTGTTTGGATCCAAGACCTGCTTTGCTCAAATGCATGTTCCAACAGCTATTTATTTTCAAGTGTTCAGTTAATGAACTAAGTTATGCAATCATAGGGTGGGAAATATTTTCTAAATGCTTTGACATCACCACTCTAATTGCGCACAGCATAGGAAAGTGTTGGGCGGGATATGGTTAGAGATGTTTATTTCTTTCTGTGCTTTCACATCTGGTGCACCAAGATGGTGTTGGTGAAATTAGAGTGCAGTGTGTGTGACTGGCCCTTCACCAGTGGCTGACTGCCGAACTCTGTACTGTGTTCATATTTGTAACAGGTCTACCCATTTCTCACCCTGTTTGTTATCTTGCTTTATGCCCACATCCTGTTCAGAAATAGAAAAACATAATCACAACACAAAGTGCTAGTTTCATTTTGAGCATGCTTTTATTACTGCTAGCCCATGTAAAGAGGTTTTGTTTAATGGTGTGATTAAGTGGTTGATTAAAAAAATTATCTAAAGAATTTTGTTTCATTATTACAAGTAATGGTTTTGAAAATGATCTAACAGATATCTATATCAGTGTTTCTCAACTCCAGTCCTCAAGGCGCACCAACAGGTCATGTTTTCAGGATATCCATTATTTTGCACAAGTGATTTGATCAGTTTCACTGCCTTAGTAATTACCACAGCCATTTCATCTGAGGGAAATCCAGAAAACATGACCTGTTGGTGCGCCTTGAGGACTGGAGTTGAGAAACCCTGATCTATATGGACTATATAGCAAAAAGTATGAGCACACCCTTTAAATTTATGAACTTGGGTGTTTCCAGCAAGGGGGCTGTTAATACTACAACACAGTACATTTTGGAAAACTGTGTTTCCAATCTTGTGTTGTTTGAGAAGGGCCATTTACTATTCCAGCATGACTTTGTCCCTGTACACAGAGCAAAGTTTGACTAGTTTATTATGGAGAAATCGTTGTCTGCAGAGAACCCAGACTCATACCTATGAAACACCCCTGGGGGGAATTGGACTGCAAACCATGTCTTCTCATCCAACATCCGGTAACTGACCTCACAAATGCTCTTTTGGCTCAATTCCCCCTGACACACTTTAAAATCTTGCAAAAAGCCTTCCCAGAAGAGTGGAGGCTGTTTATAGCTGATGCGAATGTACAATATATAATGTATGTAAAGCGCTGCGTAAAATTGACAGCACTATATAAGTAACTGAAATAAATAATTAAAAATAGCTGCATAACAAAGGGCAACTCCATATTAATGCCCATGGTTAGGAATGGGATTACTTTAGCCATATAGTATACACCAGGGATATACAATTAGCGGACCTCCAGCTATTGCAGAACTACAAGTCCCATGAGGCATAGCAAGACTCTGACATCCACAAGCATGGCACCCAGAGGCAGAGGCATGATGGGATTTGTAGTTTTGCAACAGCTGGAGGTCTGCTAATTGCATATCCCTGGTATACACATTTGTGGTTGGAAAGTAAAATATTAGAGATCTTTTTATTGGTCAACTAAAAGTTTAGTAGCTTAAGGGGTTTAAAGAGACCTCTAGGGGGTACATCAGGTAAAATTCAACTGGGTGCCGAAAAAACAGGAGCACAAAAATAGATTTTCATTTTCATTCCTGTACATGCAAATAAGGCAAGTGCAGTTAAAGTGTTATGGAAGGTCAGTGCAGAAAGCCACAAATGATTTATAAAATTACAGAAATATTTTACGTAGCTCTAAATTAAAGTTTTCTTACAATGATAAACATTCAATGTCTGTTTGTATACTATTATATCATTAGTAAATGATTCCTTTTTATTGTGATTTTTTTTCTTTTTTTTTTTTAGATGTTTTTTCTGCTTTTTTGTATGAGGAAGTAACTGTGCACACACCTATCCCCGCACGGTAAGGTTCCGCACCCACATAAGAGTGGAGACTCTTTCTTACAAATACCAATTTCTGACTGGTTCTCTTTAAACAACAAGAATAGCTTGCGTCATCACAGGCGCCAAATGTTGTTTGTGTCTCTGTAACTAAAATGAGCCTTTCAAGTACCCTAACCCCCCAGTTCATGGGATTGTAAATTTAGTTTTAATTCAGTATCTGTACTGCATCAAATTATAATAAAAAGATGGTAATTGGCTTTTTAAGTTCTAATATAACATCCCATGGGAGATGCTGGAGCATCTTTGTTCTTGCTTTATATAGACTTTCTTTTAAAACTGGCAAATGTTTTTCTTTTAGATTTTTGAAATAAATTGTTTCTCTTATGAAACTACAGCCAGAGGGCAAATTGTAGTGGATGAATAAAGAAAACGTGGGTTCAATATTCTTCATCAGATAATTTACATATAGGTCTGGAAAACCAACGTCTTATTCGCTCTTTTTCCCACAAATTTGTCATCAACAGTGTTTCCAGACAAATGCCATACAAGCTTCTACTGGAGCACCCATTACTCTCTGTTGCAATAGGCTAAGTGCTTTACATTACTAGCATTATTTAAAGCAGCTTCCACCTAAACCACTCTATCCATCACTTAAATTAGAAAAAAATGGCTGCAGTTACACTGTAAAAAATGGAAATATAACACTAAAGTGGACAAAATCCTATAAGGAAACTAAAATATGGGCAATGTATTTTTGGGATGTGAATTTGCTGAACACATTAAAAATAAGAACTGGAAGCCTTGGCAGAAGAAAAACACCATAGAAATCATTGCTAGTATAAAGTTATAGTGCACATGTAGAGTACTTCTATCCTAAAAAAACAAGACGGTCTGTGACTCTGGCTGCTCTTCAGATTGACAGTATTTTGCAGAACTGGCTGATAAAAATGAAATCTCCCAGATGTACTGGCCCAGTGCGGTTGTTTATACCTTGTGATGGTAAAGGGGATTTCCAACCCCAATCACCATCCGCATGTTCTTTTAGAAATTAACCCATACAGGTTTGTTTCAGTCCTGTGTTTGTATGCCCATGTTTGTTGAGAATACCACCACTGCATATAGCTTTTTACAGACCATCTCATGTTACCCACACTACTATCGCCCTGAGGCTGAGGAAATCCTAATTATTTAGTGAGCATTCCATTTTCTCCAACCCATCCACTAGATACATTGTTTGACCTGAGCTGTTGGCTTTAATGCCTGTCGCTCTTTTTTCACCTTTTGGATGCACCTTAAAGCAGAGCTCCACCCAAAAGGGGAAGCTCTGCTTGTCTGCCCTCCGCTGCCACATTTAGCACCTTTTGGGGGGGAGGGGATACCTGGTTTTGACAGGTGCTGCTCCCACTTCCGTCTTTGTTGTGGCAAACTGAGACGGAAGTTCGCCCCCCTAGCAGTGCGCTTCGTACAGTAGGAAGCCAGCCGTGAAGCCGCAAGGGTTTCCCTTAGTCAAAAAAAAAAAAATCGGCTTGAGTGAGGACACCACTGGATTCCTGGACAGGTAAGTGCGCTGATTTTTGTAGCTGTAGCTGTATTTTTGTACAGTATTTGCAGCTGCTGACTTTGAATTTTTCCTGAAGGAGCTCCTCTTTAAGAACATTATAGTGTGCATCTTAAGCTCGATCAGATTTTCACCCCACACTTCACCACTACATGGCTCACATGTTGAACCGTGACCAAGATAAATCATTGGCACCAATTCTGCATTGCAAGTTTGTTCTCTCCCTCATAGTGTCTGCTTATTCTGCAGAAATAAATAATTATGAACCGACCAAATATCCAGAAATGGGCATAAAACTACTGACATAAAGCCTCATTTGAGGAGGAACAGAAGATATTTTGGAAAAGTTCAGGTCCTGCTGTGATGAGGAATTTCTGGCTGATGAGTTGAATGTTACAGAGTGGCAAATACTATTCCAACTAATAGTTTGAACCTGTCTTATATACTGTATACTGCTAGTTCTATTTCAGAGCATACAATCATGTCCAAATGATCACACCATTGAAAAAAAGTGGCGTAACAATGGTTTATCTCAGAGAAGATCACATCAAAAGAGACCAATGTTAAATATGAAAAACAAATTCACTTTCTGGTCATTTTCTTGTGTAATGTCAGTCTCAATATTAGGAGGGGGGATATGTGCACATAAAAATGATAAAACAACACAGCAGGAAACTATATATTTGTACGTTTTATTTTGTCTTTCAGCAAGGCATGTAGAACAGTACACCAAACAGTAACTATCAAGATCTAAGAAACACACAAATTCGTCTCCTGCGCTGTGTGGTAGGCCTTGGTGTAATAAGGTGCTGGTATTCAGATGGTTCTCTATGGATAGTGCACGCCTCGCTGCCTCTCTCAGACTGGGGGAGTCTGAAGCACTATAACACAGAAAGATACAAAACGCACGTGGCCTGGCGCTTTATCCTCAGTAACAGATTACTAAAGGTAAGTATCGTTCTCACAAAAGTAGACTTGAATACAAACACATCAAATTATTCCTCCATGAAAGTCCATGTGAAACTGTCCCCATCCCCATGTGGCTAACAAGGAATGGTATAGGCTAACGCGTTTCGAGAAGTATCTCTTCCTCAGAGCCTTTTAAGGGCATGTATCATTTAATATAATGAATCCATGGGACCTGAGTGTTTTGTAGCAAATTTCCTGAAGCACTGAGCATCAAGATTCCCACTATTCAGTGGTGCCTGTTCACACCTGAGCATCGTGTAGCTTGAAGCTTTAAAAAAACAAAAGCTTCTTTGAGGCAGAACCACACTTTTTTTGCTCTTATAGACCTCAATAGCAGCACCTGAAAATGTGCAATTTCTTGTCTTTTCTCCTCCTAGTAACTAGCTTTCCATTGGCTAAAACAAAAAATCCTCAGGCCTGAAAAAACACACGTACAAAAAAAAGAAAGCCCCACAATTGCCTGAATTTGCTCACACTCGAGTGTGAATGAGACTAAAATAATGAGTGCTATCAGAGTACTTTGTGGGCTAATTGCATTTGGGAATTGAATTCATAATACATTACAAGAACGGAAGTACTACTCTTATCTGTCTCATTGTGTATTGTTTTTATAAGACATCTGTAAGCCAGCTAATCATGTGACCTAGCTGAAATTTTAGACTTTTTAATAATGCATCAGACTAAGAACATAATGTTTTACGTCCTAGAGAACAGCAACAAACACACGTAACCCTTAGCAAATAATGTTGTCTCAGAGGGAGGACGTGACTGTACTGTGGACAGGCTACTGACGACAATGACATGTGACATCCAACAAAAATCTCCTGCAAAGAAAAAAAGTTCTGCGGTTCATTTTAAATTTAAGTGCCAAAGAAATCTATAGGTTGGTTTCCTTTCTGCTTTGGTGGACAGACTAGCACTATATTTTATCCCAGAATATTAGGTTACACCTTGTAATAGGGTAGAACGTCATTGGGGCAACCAAAGATAGGCAGTAATCAAATGCGGTTTTGTAGACTGATGCTCCAGGAGGAAGCAAGGTCTCCCCGCAAAGAAAATATACACTACATAATGAGACGTATACGTTTTACAGTCTATTTGTAAACTAGAAAATTAGACTATGGTTTACCGAGCATCATTTTTGTAGATTGTGGTTATATAACTGTGAAATACGTGAAGACAGTTGTTTCAGGGGACATGGCCCTTTGCCAGTGCGGATTGTTGTAATGTTTTTCGCTTTGTACTTATGCAGTTATAACGTATGACTTTCTGCCTTTATACTATATGCAATCCATATTTTGGATGTTGCGTATTGTTTGAAATCAATGCTGGAATCTTTTTATTTTTGTTCGTGAAAAACTTTACTAAAAAATATTGAAACAGAAGTATATACTTACCTCCCCCATTTTCCACACTATGACAAACTGTACTGATGAAGAATGGCTGCTCAAAGTCTGTTTAGAAACTGGCACTTCCGGGAGTGTTGACCTTCTAGTCCCATTCTGCACTTAGTGGTACATTGCACCAACCCCCTATAACATTATTGTGTCAAAGTAACAGGTTCCTTTTTATAGCCTACCTCCTCCGATACTAATACTTTCCAGGCATTTCCCTGCCACCCTGTTTGCCTGGCACACTCCCAAGTAGGAAAACCAATTTAGGCAGGTTGGCTTGTGTTGGAGCTTACGCAGCCCTAAGGACCTTTTCCCCAGCCCTGAATGAAAGTGCTTGAGTCAGGGGATTAGCTGGTAAGGCACTGAGCACTGCATAGTGGGAGGAAAGGGACAAAAAGTCCTAAGTTTCTTGTACCCAAAAGTATATCAAATGGCTTCAGCTGCCAAACAGAGCGGTGGTGGAACACAAAGAACATACTATATTTAGTAGCCGTTACTTTGCCCTAATTGGTAAAATTGACAGGATTACTTTATAGCGACCCTGTCACTAGGAAATAAAGTTTGGAGAGCCACGCTGTTAAAGAAAATCTTTACTGCTGCATCAATACAGCTCCCATAGATTTGTAGGAGAGTCAAAAATGGAACTCATCTCCCACCAAAGAGGCAAGAATTCAACATCTTCTGCAGGTTATCTCTGTTTGAATTTCCTATCCTAGCAACAGGTACTCTTTAAGGAAGACTAAAAGGCTAACTCCACCTTTTAGACCATGTTACACCCATATTTAGCATGAAACATGGTGTCAAGCAGACCCCACACCCGTGACTACGTGGATTCTGCTCCCCTGCAGCAGCTGTCACTTTTGAATCTTGCACTATTGTGTGGGACTCTGTCCATACTACATCATTAATTTACAAAAATCTGTGAATGAACTACAAGTCCCATCTTCAATTATGGCAATGGAACACAAGTGCGGTAATCAGCGCACTCACAATTCATTAACACTTCCTCCAGCTCTCTAAAGCTGACCATAGATGGATCGAAATCCAGATGGTTCAGCAGCGATCAGCTGAAATTCGATCCATCTATAGCTGTTCCCAATCCAGAGAAGTCATTCTAACAATCGGCTTTGCTCGAACAAGAGTATTGGAAAAATGTCCTTCAATCATCGCTGCAACCAATCGGCTGCAGCCCTGGTCAGTGTATTCTGACAGTGGAGGATTATCTGTTGTCAGAATACAATAGCGCAGTGGAGGAGATGCCTCCATCCACCTCAATTGTGTAGATGGGGAATTCCGTTTCATTTATGGCCAGCCCACTCCTCTGCAGACATATGCGCATTTATTATTATTTTGTTTCTTTTTCTTTTTTGGATTTTTTTTTTGAAAAAGGTGGACTTAGCCTTTGAGCAGACATCCCTTTTTTTCTGAACTCTTCTGTATAATTGGGCAAGCACATATAATGCAAATCTTTGCTCCCATTTGCACGTAGTTCTTCATTGCAGCACCGGCACACATGACTTGCTGGGTCCCAATTCTCACGCTACAGATGGAAAATATCCCAATCTTCGTTTGTGTCAGCTATCCCAAATTCTGCCTGTGTGGATCAGGATGAGTTGTGTTTATTTGTGTCTATGCTATAAAGAAATAAACCCATTGTTGGCACTATACCATGTGAGTTCTCATAGAAATGCTTTATTGGTCTCTTCTTAACGATCTTCTAATAGATTCTCAACAATACAAGATAATGAATGTTTGTATAGATATAAAGCATGAGGTTGTACTCAGATGAATAGCATATCCTTTCACGTTAATATGACATGAGGCTGTAATTTATTTTTCCCTTTGCATTATTATATTATTGTTAATTACCTGCAACTCTATATATAAGAGGTTTTAAGATGACATGAGATTGGTTTTCATTGTTCAAAATCAGATTAGGTTAGTGATTTATAGCTACCACTGTTAAAGAGGTTGTAAACCCCAATGTAAAAAAAAAAACCTGTAAGACAAAGGCATAATGAGCTAGTATGCATCACATGCTAGCTCATTATGAAATACATACTTTATATGAAGCCCTGCAGCGGTGCCCGCACACCGCTGACACAGCTAATACCTTCCCCGGTGTTTCTTCTGGGTTCGCAGGCACCAGCGATGTGATTGACCGGAGCCGTCATGACGTCACTCCTGCGCATGCAAGCAGGAGCCACTGGTCAGGGCACAGGCCCTGAAGAAATGGCAGTTCCTTCAGAGTGAAAGTGCATAACAGCCGGCGTATAGCCGGCATATACAGTAAATATCTCCTAAATGATGCAAGTTTTGGAACTATATACAGTACCTATAGATAAGCCTTATTATAATACCTATAGGTAAAAACAAAATAGGGGAGATTACTTCCTCTTTAATCTTGACGTCAAATTTCAATTTAGTTTTAGTCATTTGAATAAAATGTCATTTTAGTTTTTGTCGTATTTTAGTCATCTGAATTGTTTTAGTCGACTAAAATCTCCAGTACCCACCTGAACCTTTGCTTTCCTCTGAGCTTCACCTGTCTGTTAAAGCCCCAGCCCCCTGACTCTATCGGCAAGCTGTATTGGCTGAAAGATGCAGGATCCCACTGTCTACTTGCTGCCTGGAAGCTCTGGAACAATGCCCTGGCAAGCCTCAGAAAAGGAACTCCTCGGTTGGATTCGTGTCTATCTGGATGTGACATGGTTTTTCCCCTTCCAGCAAGGTAGAAGTGCTTAGCACAGTGTAAAATAACAGCCTTCCCAGACCAGTTCTCTGCCCTGTGCGCTCCCTCACTCCCATTTACTTCCCCATCCCCACTTGCAGGTCACCTTCCCACCCCCAAAGTATAATGCACCCTGCCCTGTGCACTCCCTCACTGCCACAAATGGAGGGAGACAACAGGAAATGACAGGAAATCTCCCCCTAGGAAGGGAAATTCACTCCTGTAAGAGTTATTATGGGAAAAAAGTGTCTCCACTGATGCTTTATCACCAATCCTTGTTTCCACAACAACCCAACATTTTCAAAATCCAATTATCATTGGGACAAGAAGTGAGGTGAAATCTTCTGAACAGAAACATAGACAGCAAAACAAACATAACAGAGGTGTTACCCCTTCCCTATGCTATCCAAAAAACGTAAAAATAGTTGTTTTGGCTGAAGCTACACTTAGAAAAAGTACCTGATCCGACTTACAAACAAATTCAACTTAAAGCGTAGTTCCACGCAAAAGTGGTTCTTCCGCTGGTTGGATCCCCCCCCAGGCGTCACATTTGGCACCTTTCAGGGGGGGAATGGGTAGAGGACACCTGGTCTTTAGACAGGTGTCCTTTTCCACACATCTGGGAGCTCGGCCCGTCAGCAGCTCGGATCCCTCTGCTATTGACCGCCTGGCCAATAGCAGAATGCAGCAGAGCCTCGTGCATGCGCAGTAAGGTGCCCAGCGTGAAGCTGTAATGCTACACGTCCAGGTTCCCTTACCCGCAATGGATGCAGCTGCACTCGACCCCCAATCCGAAAATCGGCGGCGGGGGCCGACATCGCTGGACTCCAGGACAGGTAAGTGTCCTATTATTAAAAGTCACTGTATGTGTAGCTGCTGACTTTTAATTTTTTTTTTTCCAGGCAGACCTCCGCTTTAAGAACAAACCTACAGACCCTATCGTGTTTGTAACCCGGGGACCACCTGTACTTCCCCATCCCCACTTGCAGGTCACCTTCCCATCCCCAAAGTATAATGCACCCTGCCCTGTGCACTCTCTCAATCCCATTTACTTCCCCACCCCCACTTGCAGCCTGGCATTACAGCCAATAGAGCTTACCGTTTTTTTGATTTTTTAATATTTTAAAGTTGCCCTTCTGTTTATCAAAAACAATATTTTTATTAATGAAACTTGATTTTATTTATAAAGATGTTATATATCACAATGGCTAAATCTGTGTCTGTATTGCATGTTCAAATCTTAATACCATAAATAATAACATGTTATTCGATTTTTTTATTCCAGGAGTATCTAATGAGTTTGAAAATTCTAGAGAAATGCGACCGCCCACAGTTATATATACGTCATTACTTTAACGTTAAATACCGTTGTTATAGCAGAAGCTAGTTGCCATAACCCCAGTATTTTTTTGTACTGTGGGCGATTCTGCATCTAATAAAAGTGGTCCCGGCGGCGGATTTGCCACGGGATCACTTTTAGAGGCAGCGGATTAGTCTGGAGCTGATCTGTTTTGTCGGGCCACTCAGCTCTATGCCCTTGGAGGATCGGAGCGACGTGCAGGGTCACTTCCGCCTTAAAGGGCAAATTTTTTATTTTTTATATTTTTTTGCTTTTAAAGGTAAATGAGAGATCTGAGACCTTTTGGACCCCAAATCTCTCAATAAAGTGGACCTGTCATGCTTATTTCTATTACAGGGGATGTTTACATTCCTTGTAATAGGAATAATAGTGAAGTATTGCCACAATCGTTAGAGTGACAGCAATAATTCTAGCACCAGACTTCCTTTGTATCTTTAAACAGGTAAACTGCAAAAATGTTTAAGACGTCGCCTATGGAGATTTTTAAGTACCGTAGTTTGTCGTCATTCCACGAGCGTGCGCAATTTTAAAGCATAACATGGTATCTATTTACTCGGCGTAACATAATTTTTCTCATTATACAAAAAAATTGGGCTAACTTTACTGTTTTGTTTTTTTTTTTATTCAAAAAAGTTGCGTTTGAAAGACCGATACGCAAATAAGGTGTGATATAAAAATATTGCAACAATTGCCATTTTATTCTCTAGGGCAGGGATATGCAATTAGGGGACCTCCAGCTGTTGCAGAACTACAAGTCCCATGAGGCATAGCAAGACTCTGACAGCCACAAGCATGACACCCAGAGGCAGAGGCATGATGGGATTTGTAGTTTTGCAACGGCTGGAGGTCCGCTAATTGCATACTCCTGCTCTAGGGTCTCTGTGATAAAAAAAATATATGTTTGGAGGTTCTAAGTAAATTTCTAGCATAAAAATACTAATTTGAAATGAAAAGTTCCAGAAAAAGTTGGTCATTGCATTACATTGCATTTGCGGCGCCGCACCGATTCCCAAAAGTAGTTTCTGTACTACTTTTGGCGACTTCAGGGTGCGATTTCCATAGACATCTGTGGAGCAACCCACACAGATGTCTCTGAAATCGCCCCCAAAGTCGGGACTGACATGCGGGAATGAAAACGTGCAAGTTCAGCTGTAAGTGCGTACCTGGGCTTAAACGTCATAAATACGATGGCTATAGAAAATTTTTATTTTTTATGGGGTTTTCCATGATTAGTTGGTAACCTCTCTTCTGTTGATGGACAGCATGTGTCACCTTGGACCTTCTGGTTTAGGAAACATGAGACTGAGTTGTTCTTTGTCATCTACCAGATATAGGGGTTTTCCATTTTTCTTGTTGGACATGGGAAACTGCAATAAATAACATCTTCATTGATAACAATCTCGAGACATCTGTTGTATTGTAATCACAAGATTTCCATGCCTGTTCTCGCAACTACGAATGCTTTGTAGAAGGATTGTTATGGATGACAATGCTCTCCCAATGTGGAGAGACATCTGGCATTGCTCAGTGGCCACATCGTAGCTGGTGGATACTGGGGCAATTCAGCTTGATGATTCCCCCCACTCAATCTAGTAGTAGCAAACCATACGAGGGGGTTCTCCTGAAAGTGCATGAACACCCAGACAGGTGACATTTGACTGTCATTTTGTTTAGCCACTTTACCTCCGTAAGATTATACCCCTTTCATGACCAAAGCATTTTTCGCTATTCAGGACTGCACTACTTTAACTGGCAATTGCGTGGTCATGCAACATTATAAATTACATTTTTATCATTTGTTTCACACAAATAGAGCCTTCTTTTGGTGGTATTTGATCACCACTGCATTTTTTATTTTTTGTGATATAATCAAAAAATACAGAACATTTTGAAAAAAAACACAATATTTTTTTTACGCTCTGCTATAGAACATATCCAATAACAAATCTAAAAAATCAAATTTCTACATGAACTTAGGCCAAAATGTATTCTGCTGCTGAAAAAAAATCCCCATAAGTGTATATTATTTGGTTTGTGTGAAACGTATAGCGTCTGGTATAGATACTAGAATTTTTATATATTTATTTATTTTTTATACTACTAATGGTGGTGATCAAAAAGTGAGCAGCTACCTCCATCTATAACTGGTCTATATAGTAAGGAGCGTTGTAGGGCATCAAATGACAACAACAAGCCAAGGAAAAATCCAAGGAATCCAGCCAAATTGACCTGTCTAACAGTATGCGTTAAAAACAGGTACCTCCAGGCCACCTGCCTTCATCTATGTCATCACAATGCATGTGCTCCCACTGTGGAGTCTCTCATTAGTCAGAGATAGGGACTAGAGGTCACAGGGAGCCTTGCCGGGGCCCTCCAGCTTACGCATGCATTTGCAAATGTGTGTAACCAATACCCTGTTTTTAACGCATACTGCTAGACAGGTCAGTTTGGCTGGTTTCAAGCTGGTTGGTAAGAGAGCTTGTTTTTTTCCTTGGCTGTTTGTAATGGGTAATCGGCAGTTTATAGCGGGACCGCCATTGTGTGGAAAGCAATTTGACACTGGCTGGAGGGTACACTAACTGACACTGACATCAATAGTGACACTAATGCAGTGATCAGTGCCTAATATTATACATTGTCACTGTACTAATGACACTGGCTGGGAAGCTGGTAACATCTAGGGGTGATCAAGTGGTTAAATGTGTGCCTAACAATGCTTAATGTGTGTGCGTTTGGTGCTGCTTTAATTAAGCAACCATGCTGTTTTCCCCCTGCTTTGCAGGGAATGAAAAAAAAACAGCAAGGTCCCCTGTCAGTGTTCGGAGCTCTGTGATGTTTACAACACAATGCTCACTTCCCTGAATGACAGAGCCAATCAGTGGGTGGCACTCATTAGTTGGCCACCATCCGTTGATTGGCTTGTGGTTTTAATTGGCAAAGTGATTTTTAAAACATGCTTTCTCTGTTTTGCTCTAATCATGGCCCAAAACAGCAGCCAAAACAGACAAAACACTACTCTGATCACGCTTTGCTGTCCAATGAGAGGACAAGGTTTCTACCATGATGCCCCCTTTAGAGCCACATGACACTGCACTGAACAGAGGAACCACAACTAGAAATAGAACCTGCATAACAAATGACAAGTTTTCTCCAAAGCTTAAGAAAAGTCATGTTGCCTGCCCTGGCAGACTGGATTGTGCTGTGATACAGAGCTGTGTAAATCTCAACGCTGGATAGACAAAAACACATATCCTTTTAGGTAAAACAGCTTCATTGCGTGTATTTCGTCTGTGTATTTAGTCGTTTGCTTTCTGCTTTATCTCACTAATTTACCCTAATTATGCGCTTATGGCTAGTTCACACTGGATCTATTACATGCATTTTCAAACAAATTTTAGCTTTACCTCGCTAATTTACCCTAACTATGCATTACGGGCTAGTTTACACTGGATGTATTACATGCATTTCAAACACAGCAAAATGCAAAGATAAAATTACTTGTTTTTTCAGCAGGACCTATTCAGACCAAGGTGCTGTATTGATCCCTATTTTGACTCACATCAACTAGATGAAATCTTGAACACGGGTTGATTTACTAAAACTGGAGAGTGCAATATCTGGTGTGGCTATGCATGGCAGCCAATCACCTTCTATCCTCGGCTTGTTCGATTAAGCGTTGACAAAGAAACCTGGAAGCTGATTGGCTACCATGCACAGCCACACCACATTTTGCTCTCTCCAGTTTTAGTAAGTCTACCCGATTATATATAAACACATTATATTTTAATGGGTTCAATTCTGGTGTGAATTCAGCTGAAAGGCTGGTGCATACAGTTATTTTTCCCCACACTCACTGACAAACATGGAGAGATGGGAGACCACTGTGGTGTGAAGGAGGACTTGTACAGAGTATAAATCCTCTCTGCAAGGGTGGATCTCTTGTTCCCATGGCCATGGTATCTTCTATGAGCCTTGATCACTTTACAATTCAGTTATGAATTGTTGGTTTGGATTTACAATCCAAAAATCCCAGGCATGTAGTCCGTTTGTGTGGGCTGTTTCTCCTCACTTATGTTTTGATAAAATAGCAGTATTCATTGGAACTTATGCACTTGGCCCTCAATATTGTAATGTGCTGGCACTAGTGCCAGTAGATAAACAGTGTTGTTCCATTGGGAGTTACAAACTTTGTTCATGTACACAAATATAGCCTTCTGTACTTCATATGAGTGAGATACTTCTTAATTCCCATCCAGGATGGCTCCCATGAACCGAAAAATTCTAAATGAAAATGCCTAAAATGTGGCTTTTAGCCTCTTATGATTTTTGGAGCAAATGGTGTCAGTTGTGTAGAATGATAGCATATTTGGGGCTTTTTCCTGGAGGTGCTTAGTTGATGACTGCAATTGCAGCACGGAATTCTAAAAAAACATGAAAGATGTAATCGTTATTGATAGTATTGTTCTTCCTCGGATATGGATGGATACACACAGTTTGAAGTATGTAGACAAATCTCCTTCTGTCTTGTATTACTGATGACAGGTGAGTAGCTAAGCAGGTATAGGCTCCTTCTTGTTATGATAGTTATTGCTAATGTAGAAAGTACAAAAAAATCTTAAGGCACGACGTTAACGTCAGTAGTTGATTCGTGGAGGTCCTTTTTCGGGGTTTATACGATAGTAAGATGTGTTGACTGTGGTAAACGAGGTTTTTAGTATTCTCCGATTTTCGGTGTAAAATCCGTAAAAGTAAATCTTAAAAAGCCAAGTACCCTCGGTAGGACCTACCCTTAATTCTTCATAGAGTGAGTATACTTCATGTCTTCCGATATAAACACATGTACTTGTTTCAAACATTGAGGGTTACCTTGTTGTGACAAA
>BLSH010073046.1:384872-434850 GCA_018402905.1 Glandirana rugosa | reverse complement strand
TCATGTAGGGAACTTTATATATACAGTGCCTTGCAAAAGTATTCGGCCCCCTTGAACTTTGCGACCTTTTGCCACATTTCAGGCTTCAAACATAAAGATATAAAACTGTAATTTTTTTTGTCAAACCAAAACTATATATATATAGTTCCCTACATGAGTCAAACCAAAAAAATATAACAGTATAAATTTTGACTAAACCCCTCATCTCTTCTTCATTGCTCATCTGTTATTTGAACAGGTCAGGAAATCCAGCATAGATTCCTTGACCTGAATATGTATATATATATATATATATATATATAGTTTTGGTTTGACTCATGTAGGGAACTTTATATATATATATTTTTGGTATGACTCATGTAGGGAACTTTATATATATATATAGTTTTGGTATGACTCATGTAGGGAACTTTATATATATATATTTTTGGTATGACTCATGTAGGGAACTTTATATATATATATTTTTGGTATGACTCATGTAGGGAACTTTATATATATATATTTTTGGTTTGACTCATGTAGGGAACTTTATATATATATATTTTTGGTATGACTCATGTAGGGAACTTTATATATATATATATATACATATATATATAGTTTTGGTTTGACTCATGTAGGGAACTTTATATATATATTTTTGGTTTGACTCATGTAGGGAACTTTATATATATATTTTTGGTTTGACTCGTGTAGGGAACTTTATATATATATATATTTGGTTTGACTCATGTAGGGAACTTTATATATATATATTTTTGGTATGACTCATGTAGGGAACTTTATATATATATATATATACATATATATATATTTTTGGTTTGACTCATGTAGGGAACTTTATATATATATTTTTGGTTTGACTCATGTAGGGAATCGCAAAGACTGCTATCATTTTATTTGGTGTCTGTGCCTCACTCTGGAAAATATTTCCTTCACCTGTCCTCTACACACAGCAACAAGTAGGAGGAAATCTCTCCAAAATAAGGGAACCCATCTTAGTTGTTACAGGAATACGTGTCCTCATGGAACACTTGTCCATCTATTCCTGTTGTGAGGACAACTCCAAATTTTGGATTTTCCCTCACTTTCAGTCCTGGTGACAATGGTCACCAGGGATCATAGTGTGGCAGTGATGTAACAATAGCAGCCTACGCAGCTACTATCAGGGCCTAGGGTGGAAGGGGGCTCCATTAGGGAGGTTGTTAACAGAAAACCAAACTATTAGGTTTCCAATATGATCCCAGGGTCATCATTAGTCATAGACTGGCCTGTGCAGGAAAAGGCATTGGCTAATTTGTCTTAGCAGTGTAGATTTATTCCCCTCTGAACTTCTGCTGCAGACTGAGATGAACCCTGCATGCCTAATGCAGTCACAATTCCCAGTGTTTTCCCTTAGCTAAAACTTAACAAGACAGTTGGTATCATAATAGTTTATATAATCATTATTTTTATTGCTACTAAGACTAAGTTTACACATGCTTGCAACACCTCTGAGAAGTAATCCGTGGTAGACCGATTTTCAGAAGCGTTTGACAAGCTATGAAGGATTGCTGTATATGTGGCTGTAAAGCTACTTCAAAGAAAAGGCTGCCTTGATTTATTTTGCCAGTATATACCCTTTATTTGGTGTAGGTAATCGGCCAAGGAAGCACCTGTAAATGAAAGTAATTTTAAAGTCCCGCTTTTTTTTTCTATAAAAATAACAAACACGTTATACTTACCTGCTCTGTTGCAGTGGATTTGCACAGAGCAGCCCAGATCCTTCTCTTCTCAGGTCCCTCTTCTGTCATCCTGGCCCCTCCCTTCTGTTCTGTGCCCCACAGCAAGCAGCTTGCTATGGGGGCACCCGAGCTGAGTCACAGCTGCCTGTGTCCATTCAGACACGACACATAGAATGCATTAGGATAAAAAAACCTTCTGACTTTACAATCCCTTTAACTTTCTTAACAGGCACATTTTTAGAATCAATTCTAAGAATCCATGGGGTGGCAAAAATCATGCATAAAATGCAGAATAAATGAGCTTTGCACAAACATGGATTCATGACAGAAACGTCTTTGACTCAGGATAACATATGTCTCTATAAGATTCTATAACAGCCAACCAGAGCCTATCTGAGAATCACAAATTCATTAACCATTAGCTTACTGGGCACTTCCTGCCCAGGCCATTTTTCAGTTTTCGGCGCTGTCACTATTTGAATGACAATTGTGCGGTCATGCAACACAAGTTACATTTTTATAATTTTTTTCACACAAATGGAGCTTGGTGGTATTTAATCACCACTGCATTTTTTTATTTTTTGCTAAACAAACAAAAATAGACCAAAGATTTTGAAAAAAAACAGGTATTTTTTCTCCTTCTCTTAAGGGGCACTGATGAGGTGGCACTGATAGGTTGCACTGATGGGCAATGATCAGGAGGGACTGATGAGGCTGCACTGATGGGTGGCGTTGATCAGGAGGCACTGATGGGCACTGATTGGTGGCACTGGGGGGCACTGAGTAGCAGTACTGCTTGTTACTTGGGGTCCCTCTAACAGAAGCTGGTTACTGGCTTTATCCTTTTCTTCACGCTAACAGCGTGAAGAAAAAAAAGAGCCGGTAACTAGCTTCTTTTTCTTCTGTGATCAGCTGTCATTGGCTGACAGCTGATCACGTGGTAAAGGGCCCGCTGTGATTGGCCCTTTACCCTGCACTGTGTTCAGCCGAGTCCGAAGAATTTGGCGATCACAGTGCACGCCATGGGCCTCCCGATATTTGAGGTCTGCGCTGTAGCCGACTTTCGGCTATAGTGCGGACGTCAAGTGGTTAAGACAGTACAGAACACAAACCGCTACTTGCAATTATCCTCATAAACGGCGTCCCTCACAATGAAATCCAGGGTAGCTGTGGTACCATGGGGAACAGCTTGAGGGACCCACAACCCTATGGACAAAGTTCCACCCAACACATCAGTTCTGACAGTGGAGGGCCTCTTCACTGAGCTGAGGGAGAAGAGCTGAAGAATTTATATTCCTTGGCCATGTGGGAAATACAGTTTGAAGTCTGTGCCTGGTGTGTCTAAGCATGGTGAGTAATAGGGCACTTCACTACAGTGTATATATTGGAATATCCTGCCATATAGTTATCAAATTAGATAACAGTTGTGTACAGTGGAAAAATCTCATAATGAAGGATTCAGTAAAGCCAGGCCATACCATGGGCTGCAGGAAAGAAATTTGCATGATTCCCCCATCAACACAGACAGTGCTGACAGGGGAATCCGCAACTGTCTTCTCCCCGGGGGGTGAGCCACTAGCGATAATCACAAGAGAATCCAGCAGGCTGGTTGTACCCAAGTTGATCGATCAACTTGGTACATTCAGTCTGCCCATTAACATTTCGAACTGTGTATGGCCGGCCTAAGTTTGAAGCCATGGTCCAGGATTTTTGTCCACTAAATGATTCACAAGTTCCTATGCATAGCCAAATTTATTAGAGATGACAATACTGGAGCCAGAATCAGAAGTCAAATAGGCAGGTTTCTGTATGTATGCCTATGTTTAGATTGGACAACAATTATAATTATACAGAATTTATATAACGCTAACAGCTTGCACAGCACTTTGCAAAGTAAAAGTAGACAGTATATTACAATACAATTCAAGCTCATGAGAGCTTAGCCCACAAATAATAATAGCTAATGCTTATAACAAAAAGTCAGCCCGGCCCCCCTGCAGGTGGCACCGGTACATTGACTTTTCTTTTTTTTTTTTTTTTTCCTCGGCTCCTTGCTGTCAGCTGACAGCAAGTAGTGAGCCGATTGCCAGCCATTAAAGTCTATGTGTGTGCGCTGAACAAGCGCACACACATAGTCTGACTGGCTGCCCCCTGAGCAATCAGAGCCAATGACTCTCTGTCATTGGCTTCTCTGGGCGGGGGGTGGGACTGTGGCAGAAGTGCTGCCTGTGTGATTACTCACACAGACGCAGCACTCCGTGGGTTTTCAGTCCCGAGCTGCTCAGCATGCTGACTGCAAGCCGAACTCTGCATAGACCTGGCCTGCCTGCTATTAGATAGGGTAAGTGCTTCGGGGGGGGCTGCCGCTCTGTATGCCCTATCTGATGCCCTGTATGCCCTATCTGATGCTCTGTATGCCCTATCTGATGCCCTGTATGCCCTATCTGATGCCCTGTATACCCTATCTGATGCTCTGTATGCCCTATCTGATGCCCTGTATGCCCTTTCTGATGCACTGTATGCCCTATCTGATGCACTGTATGCCCTACCCGATGCTCTGTATGCCCCACATGATGCTCTGTATACCCTATCTGATGCTCTGTATGCCCTATCTGATGCTCTGTATGCCCTATCTGATGCTCTGTATGCCCTATCTGATGCCCTGTATGCCCTATCTGATGCCCCGTATGCCCTACCTGATGCTCTGTATGCCCTATATGATGCTCTGTATGCCCTATCTGATGCCCTGTATGCCCTATATGATGCCCTGTATGCCCTATATGATACTCTGTATGCCCTATCTGATGCCCTGTATGCCCTATCTGATGCTCTGTATGCCCTATCTGATTCCCTGTATGCCCTATCTGATGCTCTGTAGGTCCTATCTGATGCCCTGTGCCCTATCTGATGCCCTGTATGCCCTATCTGATGCTCTGTATGCCCTATATGGTGCTCTGTGTGCCCTATCTGGGACCCTGTATATCCTATCTGGTGCCCTGTATGCCCTATCTGGTGCCCTGTATACTGCTATATGGTAACTCTGTATACCCTATCTGGTGACGCTGGGCTGTAAACTCCTGACACAAGGAGTGGAAACTATAAGGAGTGGGGCTTATGTTAAATGGGAGGGGGTCCTAAAATTTCACCAGCCGCCATTGGCTTATAAAGGAGAACTTTGGAGAAAAAGAGCGATGTCTGAGTTTTCAAATCTGGACATGAACACCACAAATTCCTATAAGCACAATACTAAAAATGATGTAAGATGAGTGCTACTCCCCAAGCGAATGCACTCAGTTTACAAATATCCAAAATATTTTGTAGAAAGTATTTTTAGCTAAAAAATCCTCATACGGGCTACAATTAGCCTGCGTTCACAGAGGGGCGATCCGACTTGGGAGGAATTTGCTAGGTGACCGACAGTGCGACTTTCAGCGCAACTTCAGGCAACTTTACAACACGACTTATGACAGGCGACTTTGCCTGTGGCCAATCAGAGAAGGGAGGGAGGGGATTGCCTAAAGATAAATTCTATTCTTTTAAATTTAAAGTCGCTTCCATGTAGATTGGAGGCGACTTCTATTGAATTCTATGGGCACAGTCGGATAGAAGTCGCCTTGAAGTTGTTCAGGAACCTTTTCTGAAGTCGGAGCGACTTCAGTAGTGTAGTGTACATTAAGGCAGCTTTCGTTCACTTCAATGGGATTTCAAATGTCAAGTGACTTGAGGCGACTCACGTTGGAGTGCAAGTCGTCCCTGTGTGAATGGGCACTAAATGTATACACAGTTTACATACAGTCAGAGATGGAAATAAATAAAATTGATGGAATTTTTTTAATATACAGTAAATACCTGCAGGCAGGGGCGTAACGATAGGGGTTGCAGGGGTTGCAATTGCAACCGGGCCCCATGATCCAGGGGGCCCATGTGCCTCCCTTGTACACCTGAATAGGAGGGATGGCGGGGGTGGCATTTAGAGGACCCAATCTCCTCCATTTTCCTCTATCCAGTTTACTTGTCTTCTGCTGTTCCCAGGGCCCCTGTGTGCTTCCCTGGTCCCCCTGGGGCCTCATGCAGAACTTGTGAAAGGGCCCCACTGCAGTACCGTAATAAAAGGGACCCACGATAGCCGTAAAGGGCCCCAGGATCAGTGGGAAGGGCCCTGGCCAGGGGGCCCTTCATAATTTCTTGCACCGGGGCCCTGAAGGTTCTAGTTACGCCTCTGCCTGCAGGCAAAACCTTGTAAACAAATATCCTTCAATATTGCAGCATATCATAATAAATGGCAAAGGTAAATTTGTATTATGTCTGTGTGCTTTGCTGTTAGAGTCGCATTTCCTTCCTTTCTGGTTATTCGGTGCCACTGTGACAGTAAGGGAGCTCAACAGAAGTTTTAATCCATCCCCACTTTATCCAATACAAAAAGCTGGCTGAACATAAACTTTAAAGCAAACCTTCTCTTTTGGGTCACTTAGAGCAGGAATTTTTTTTTTTTTCAAATATAAATTTTATTAAGTTTTCACAAGGTGGGGGAATTTCCCCAACAAACATAAGAGGAAGAGCAGGAATTTTTAACCTTTTTCTGTTTACAGATTGATTGTCCATTATGTCCCCATAACCCCTTCACCAGACTGCCATATCCTTATCAAAATCATTCCTATATCAATAGCTTTGTCTTATGCTGGCCATACACTAGCTGAAAATTCGTTAGAAAATCTGTCATTTGGACCGTTCGTTTGTTTTTCATCCAGTTAATGGGCACAAATAGAAAATAGTTTTTGACTTTCCAGAGCCAAAAAATTAAAGGAACAAGTTCTAAAACTCTGCCTAACAAACGATAAATTGAAAGGTTAAAGTGTTTCTGACCCGTTAAGAATGTAACTATTTGCACTGTGCTTATGTGATAAAACAGACAGAGTCATTTATGTCCATTGAACAATTTATCGATCAAAATGTGGTCATTAAATGATGGCACTATTGTTTGCTTTCACGGCCCAGTGTTCATTATGCGAAAAAGAGTTCCAACAAATTTTTGTACAGTGTTTGGCCAGCATAACTTTACTTCTTGATACCTACTAGGAACACAACAGCAGAAAGAAAATCTCAGGATCTTTATCAGATTTATAAAATAGGACCCGTGACAAATCACGATCTCCACCTTGTTCAATCAGAGAACACTTTGTATTCATTGAGAACATTCATAGTGTTCTCTGAATGGTGCCCATGCCAAGCGAGCCTCCTATGTTTAGTAAGCAGCAGGGAAGATGCTTAGCACAGCACCCAGAAGCTAGCAGCAATCACTGTAGTAATGGTGGGACTTCGTTTTAGCTATTCAGCAAGGGATGAAGGTACATGACCTTACCAGGTCATCCCCTCATTTAAAGCGGAGTTCCACCCTTTCCCAATGTTTATTAAAAGTCAGCAGCTACAAAAAGTGTATCTGCTGACTTTTAACCACTTCAGCCCCGGAAGGATTTCACACTTTAGGACCGGAGCCCTTTTTGCGATTCGGCACTGCGTCGCTTTAACTGACAATTGCGCGGTCGTGCGATGTTGTATCCAAACGAAATTTGCGTCCTTTTTTCCCACAAATACAGCTTTCTTTTGGTGGTATTTGATCACCGCTGCGTCATTTCTGATTGCCGCTATAAACAATAGAAGAGCGACAAATTGCAAAAAAAAAACAAATTTCTTACTTTTTGCTAAAATACAAATCCAAAAAAAAAATATAAAAAAACTTTTTTTTCATTGTTTTTAGCCGATTTATATTCTTCCTCATATTTGTGATTTAAAAAATCGCAATCGGCGTTTATTGATTGGTTTGCGCAAAAGTGGTCGCGTTTACGGATGATGAGAATTCATTTCTGGGGTTTTTATTTATTTATTTTTACTAGTAATGGCGGCGATCTGCGATTTTTAGCGGTACTGCGATGCGATATTAGGGCGGACATGTCGGAACATTTTGACACTTTTTTGGGACCATTGGCATTTATACAGCGATCAGTGCTATAAAAATGCACTGATTACTAGGTAAATGCCATTGGCAGTGAAGGGGTTAACCTGCAGGGGGCGCTCTAAGGGTTAACTGTGTTCCCTGGGCGTGTTCTTACTGTATGGGGGCTGCCCTAACAGGGGAAGGGAAGTGATCACAGCTTCCGTGTAAAGGAAGGCTGTGATCACAGTCCTTCCCCCTCTCACAGAACGGAGGTCCGTGTTTACTTACACGGACCTCCGTTCTTTCACTCCGGGGGGGCATCGCGGGTAGTCGGCGGTAATCGAAGCCGCCGCACCCGCTCCCTGGCCCTCCCCGAACACAGTGAGCGCTCACTGTGCGCGATCTGGCAGCCGCGTTTTGCCTTAAAGAGCCACCTTGTCGCCGTCAGATGCCGATCGGCGGTCGGCAAGTGGTTAATAAACAAACACTAACCTGTTCCCCAGGCCAGCAATGCTACTGTGGGCACCGGGCCACTGCTTCACGGCCGGGCGCACACTGCGCATGTGCGAGTGGTGCTGCGCTTTGTGATTGGTCCTGAAGTCTTCTAGGACCTGTCCTGTGTCCCAGAAGACTTTGGGAGGGAGGGGGAAGGAGACCTTCCACTTCCGATCGCCTAAGGTGACCGGAGCGGAAGTACTCGAAAAAATCGGGTATCCCCACCCCCCTCCTCCCCAAAAGCTCTGTTTCAGCATCTGGAGCTGGGGAGGAGGACTTAAAGCGGAAGTTCCACTTTTGGGTGGAACTCCGCTTTAAAGTCCCACTTTTGCTTTCTTCCCCATTTCCTGTAGTAATGATGCCTACTACAGAAAACTCCAGCTTCCATGGGGGTTCCACAGGTATGGCACATAATTACATTCGTCCAAGCTGGATCAATGTAACCATGTAAAAATATCCATACCTCAACTTCAGCTTTAAAAGCCCCTGACTTAGAAAAATAAAACCTGCACTATATATACAACAAAAATGTTATCTGATTTAGAGGAAAACCCCTTTGTGCAGACAGGCAGGTGATGGATCCTTCAATGAAGATGAAAGAGGTATGACCATCTGACCACTGGACTCTAGAAAATGAATGCTTGTTAATGGAAATTCTTTGTGGTTACTAGCCTGTACAGTTTGCTGACAAAATTCTGATTCATAGCAAATGGATTTTGGTTACTCTGAGCATGTTTTGAGGGACATGCATGTAAACTGTCAGAAATGTGTATATAGCTTTATATAAGTTATATATGTGATGCCTCTGCTTTATCTGCTTTACTTGCATATTCAAGAGACAAAGTTGCTGAACTAGTTTGTCAGACAATAAGCTAGCTGATACTGTGACCTGCCCCCAATGACCATTGATGCCTTGGGAAGAAAAGAGGAAGGTTGAGGATAAAGCTGTGATAAACTCTATACCATTCCAAAGCACCATTAAGTAGGGAGCCCAGGGACTGCCACCAAGAGAAAACCCAAGTCCCCCATAAGCTCAAGACTGCGGTGAACTGGCCAGGTAGAGATAAAGCTTGATTTCTTTCCTGTACTTTGGTTGCTGCGGCTTTTGTTGTTCATGTATCTTAATATTCTTGCATGTCTAGATCTTAAAGCGACTCGAAAGATTTCGTTTGAGCAAACATTGCATCCCTTTTTTATCACCTTTTAATTTTCCCAGCTTAATAGCACCATTAATCTCTCAATGATTGCAGTAGTTTTTATTAGGCATGTTACGCAACTTAAGACTTTTTACTCTGGAATTTTTTTTTTTTTTGTCCTTTCTTTTGTAACAATAAAAACAATGCTAAACTGGTTTTTATCATGTATGTTGTTTTAAAAATTGCTGGGAAAAAGGAAATGAACTCCCTAGAATGTGTGTATGTTTAAATGCACCGCGATTGCCTATTGTCCTATTTTCCTTTTTATTGCTGATATAGTGATAAAATCAAAACAATAATATTACGTAATGGCAATATACTAATGCTGGCCATAGATGATTGTTTTTTTTTTCTTTTTGTTCAGCAACGAAAAAAAAAAAAATGGATTCCTCCAAATGAAAGTAATCCTCTTTGCTGGGACATCGTATTCTATAGTGGGGGCCTCCGCTGTCAGAATACATTGATCAGCAGCTGTAGCCAGCTGATCAAGAAAAACATTTCCAAATTTTGACCCATCTATGGCCTGCCTAAAGCCAACCATAGATGGGCTGATTTTGTTTCCTGCAACTATGGGTTGCAGGAAAGAAAATCACTTGATTCCCCCCTGCAGAGCTATTGTGTTCTCCTGCTGGGTGGGGGAGAGAGAGCCCTCCCGGCCGGTAGAACACACAGTGATTATTCCTAGTGGCTATAGCTGCTGCCACTAATTGCGTGAAAAATCTGACAGGCTGGTTGTATTCAAGTTGATTGATTGATCAACTTGGGTATAATCAGCCTACCCACACATGGTTCAAATCTTGGCTGGTCCCTGATGAACTAGTCGAGCAACGAGCTGTCTATGGCCAGCCATACACAAATAGATCTGTTTAGTTTAGGTTGCAGGCTGGTTTTTTAATCCACACTTTACGGCGCAGATGGACGAATCTCCTGCTAGTGGGTATTGTATTCTGACAGCAACTGCATCCAATTAACCAACAATCCCTTACTCCATGGCTCCTTCAATTTTTTCAATTTAAGAATGTTGGGTGGGTGCCAAGAGGGCCATCCACCAAGTGAATATTAAAAGGAGATGTGTGTGTGTGTTTGGGGGGGGATGTCAGCCAAACAGTGTCTGCATCCAAACAGGTGCAGCCACTGTTTCCTCAACAATTCCCTCCAGCTCCATCAATTTTTCAATTTAAGGATGGTGAGTGGGAGGGTGCTGGCAGGGCAACTCACAAAAGAAATTTCAAATGGCTCATCAGGAACTAGCCCAAATTCCATCAATGTATGGCCTGCTTATTTCCCCTAAAGCCCCTGGACAACTAGACCCTGCTTTACATTTATTACCAGTTTTCCGGATGTAGTAACCATGCCAGAATTTAAAAATTGTATGGTGTGCACTAGTAAAATATATACCTCTTATTTATATATATATATAGTTCTTATATAACACCACACCATATTTTCAGTACACATTTGTCTTTTAGGGACTTGCATTTTGGTATACAACTTTTTCACATGGTCTGTATAGTAACAATGATAACAAAGAATATAAACTGAAATATATAATTACACGAATCTTTGTTTGCAGGGTACAATTGAGAGATGAGGAATAGCTTACAGTTTAAATGCTAAGTATATGCATAATTCATGAGGCAGGGATAATATCAAGTGACTGTATCACATTACCAGTGCAATGTGCCATCATTTAAAGCTATTCCGATGTATCCCCTCAAGATACAGGACCTTATTTAATACAACATTATAAACAGTGGTATGCTGGAGCCATTAATAGTGAGCCATTTACTTTTAATATATCTATGTAGTTCTAAATATGATGATGAAAGGGGTTACCTGTTCTGGATTATTGCACCCCCCCCCAAATAAAAAAATGTTTTCTCTGTTTTGCATAGAGTGGTGGGGGGGTTAGAACCCCTGTCAGTTGCTAGGGAGATTGATCCTAACCTGGTGAACATTCTCAGCAAGTCTACATTCAGAATAGCAGTGACCAGTGGTGGCCGCGGGCAAGAATCAGCCCATTCTTGCCACTGGTCGTACACAATGCCTCCACACACTGCGTGCAAATAGTTGCAGGAGTCAACGGCAGATGTCAGATCTGTACTCTCTACAAGTCAAATCTATAGCCAGTGCCACCACTGTCCACTTGTAACCACTCATCTGAGCAGTAATGCAGGCCATATATGGGTCAAATTTCAAATTAATTTTCTTTAGAAAATCAGAAATTTTGTGTGTCTTGTGATCCGATGGTGCCACCATTGATTTGGAAATTTGACCAACCAAGCCTTCAATTTCACCTTATGTTGCTACAGAAAAGAATGGCCAGGAATCATTTATTTCTTTCCAGGTCACAGCTCATGCACATTTCTTTTTCGACTATATGTGTTGCATGATTCTCCCAACATCGATTAGAAATGTTATTTGTTATTCCAAAAATTTCCAACATACCCAATCACTCAAATTCAATGACCGCATGAAAACCAGCTGCCCACTAATGGTGCGAAATTCAAACAAAAATTCTTAGTTACGATTTTCAAAAGAAAATTCTTTCGGAATCGACCCATGTATTGCCGGCTTTAAATGTGGACAGAGTCTCCAACTGACCCTGGATGCAGCCAGTGTGCTTCCAGGGTCAGCGTTTCTGCTGAGTTTTGGCCGTACACAAACTGGTTACAGCTAACTAACTGGCCATAGCACAGAGTTATACTGCATCCAGAGGCTGCAATGCGTTTTGTTACTGTGACAACTGCCCAATAAAGAAAGAATTTCCCTTAATTAAGAACGTTTTTCTTCCACTTCCTTCATGACAGGAAATTAAATCTGGTCATACACTGTTAGATTCTTTTGTTCACCGAATGAAAGAAAATCAAATAGGTTCCTCTAATTACAATATACAGCGCGGATGGACAAATCTACCACTGCGGCCATTGTATTATGATAGTCTGCATCAGAATGCCCAAACAGCGGCTGCATCTGATTGGATTTTCCATCCAGCTTTACTTTTCCAATCAATAGATGGCATGTGGGAGAGTTGCTAGGGAGCCACCCACATAGTAAATTATGACCGGTTCATTGGAAACAGAGCTGAAATTTTCATGCGTATTGCCAGTTTTGGGGAAATCTCCCTAACTGTACATAGATGACAAAAAAAAAGAAAAAAGATGCGTTTTAGCCATTCTGTACTATCAATATATCTTGTCTCTCTGAACTAGATTTCGGGATGCCACCATCACTACTAATATTACCCAAAATCCTCAAATGGTATTTTAAGGGCAACCCAAAGAATGTTCTATATAATAAATCATGACTATTTAACAATATAAAATAGTACAAAAATATTAAAGGTGATGTATAGAACATCCGCATTCTCCAAGGCAATTTATTAACATGTATATTCAAGCAAATACCAGCCCCAGATTGGACTCATGGTATCCAACCACACTAGGAGCAGGCTTCTCCAAAAGGCCGCACCGATGGCACACAAAGACCACAAGGGCCAAAAAACCATCAACCTCCACCATACAACAGTTTGTGGATTAAACTGAGACCACATTTTAGTGATATCTTGGCACCTACTCACTCACCTCCTATGTTGTACCAGGAGAGGATGTTTGGTATCAGAATCACGAACGTTACAAATATCTATGTAAATGGTATACTCATCCCTGAAGAAGAAAACAGCGATACAAAGATTCGAAACACGTTGGATTTCCCAGTCTAAGGACTTTTTGTTGAACAGTGTGGTCACATACTATAAGTCCGACCTGGTGGTGTCATTTGCTTGAATATACATGTTAAAAATTGCCTTGGTGAAACTGATGTTGCACACATCATCTTTTAATATTTTTGTACCATTTTGTATTGATAAGAAATAGTCATTATTTTGTATATACAGTTGTACTCATAAGTTTACATACCCTGGCAGTATTTATGCTTTCTTGGCCATTTTTCAGAGAATATGAATGAGAACACAAAAACATTTCTTTCACTTATGGCTAGAGTTTGGCTGAAGCCATTTATTATCAATCAACTGTGTTTACTCTTTTTAAATCATAATGACAACAGAAACTACCCAAATGACCCTGATCAAAAGTTTACATACCCTGGTCATTTTGGCCTCATAACATGTACACAAGTTGACACAAAGGGGTTTGAATGGCTATTAAAGGTAACCATCCTCACCAGTGATCTGTGTGCTTGTAATTAGTGTGTGTGTATAAAAGGTCAATGAGTTTCTGGACTCCTGACAGACCCTTGCATCTTTCATCCAGTGCTGCCCTGACGTTTCTGGATTCTGAGTCATGGGGAAAGCAAAATAATTGTCAAAGGATCTGCGGGAAAAGGTAGTTGAACTGTATAAAACAGGAAAGGGATATAAAAAGATATCCAAGGAATTAAGAATACCAATCAGCAGTGTTCAAACTCTAATCAAGAAGTGGAAAATGAGGAGTTCTGTTGAAACCAAACCACGGTCAGGTAGACCAACTAAAATTTCAGCCACAACTGCCAGGAAAATTGTTCGGGATGGAAAGAAAAAAACACAAATAACTTCAGGTGAAATACAGGACTCTCTGAAAACATGTGGTGTGGCTGTTTCAAAATACACAATAAGGAGGCACTTGAAGAAAGATGGGCTGCATGGTCGAGTTGCCAGAAGAAAGCCATTACTACGCAAATGGCACAAAGTATCCCGCTTACAATACGCCAAACAGCTCAGAGACAAGCCTCAAACCTTCTGGCACAAAGTAATTTGGAGTGATGAGACCAAAATTTAGCTTTTTGGCCACAACCATAAACCCTACATTTGGAGAGAGTCAACAAGGCCTGTGAAACATGGAAGTGGACCGCTGATGTTTTGGGGATGTGTGAGCTACAAAGGCACAGGAAATTTGGTTTGAAATTGATGGCAAGATGAATACAGTATGTTATCAAAACATATTGGAGGAACATTTGCATTCATCAGCTAGGAAGCTGTGCATGGGGCGTACTTGGACATTCCAACACAACAATGATCCAAAACACAAGGACAAGTCGACCTGTCATTGGCTACAGCAGAATAAAGTGAAGGTTCTGGAGTGGCCATCTCAGTCTCCTGACCTCAATATCATTGAGCCACTCTGGGGAGATCTCAAACGTGAAGTTCATGCAAGAATTTCCAGGAACTGGAGGCTTTTGCTAAGAGGAATGGGCAGCTTTACCATCTGAGAAGATAAAGAGCCTCATCCACAAATACCACAAAAGACTTCAAGCTGTCATTGATGTTAAAGGGGGCAATACACGGTATTAAGAGCTGGGGTATGTAAACTTTTGATCAGGGTCATTTGGGTAGTTCCTGTTGTCATTATGATTTAAAAAGAGTAAACACCGCTGATTGATAATAAATGGCTTCAGCCAAACACTAACCATGAGTGAAAGAAATGTTTTTGTGTTCTCATTCATATTCTCTGAAAAATGGCCAAGAAATCATAAATTCTGCCAGGGTATGTAAACTTATGAGCACAACTGTATTATTATTATTATACAGGATTTATATAGTGCCAACCAGGGTTGCCAACATCAGTAAATTTACTGACAGTTTGTATCAATCAGTGACTTTTACAACTGTCCGTAAATATCAGGGGTTGATAATTTGTCATGCTGTGATGACTTTTGTTAGGCCCCTTTCACTTGGGCTTTGCGATTAGGTCTGCCTGTCAGCTTTTTAGGCAGACCCAATCGGACACTCCATTCACTTCTATGAAGCGGCGGATGTCAGCGGTGACATGTCCGTTGACACCTGCAGCTATCCAATCCGATCCTCTCCGGATCAGATGAAACGGCCAGGCGGTCCGTTTTCATCTGATCTCCCCATAGAGGAGAGTGGCGCTCTGACAGGTCCATGAGTGCACAGTGAGTGGAGACGGATCTGTCATCCGCCTGCTCAGCGGGGATCAATGGATCGATCCCCCGCTGAGCAAAGCAGAGTCTGTCAAACGGACAAGCCCGTGTGAAAGGAGCCTAAGTGTAAACATTGCAAATTACTTGATATGTGTATTGTCAGTGTTTATCCAGTTCAATACCAGGCACTTACCTATTTTCACCTTTCAGTTCTGTTGCATTTTGAATGACAATTGCACGGTCATGCGACGCTGTACCCAAACAAGATTATTATCATTTTGTTCCCACAAATAGAACTTTCTTTTGGTGGTATTTGATCACCTCTGAGGTTTTTATTTGTGCTACAAATAAAGAAACACCGAAAATTTTGAAAAAAAAAAAATTTTCTTGCCACAAAACTTTGTAAATAAGTACGTTTTCGTCATCACTGATGGGCACTGATGAGGCTACACTAATGTGCACTGATGAGACTATGTTGATGAGCACTGGTGAGGCGGCACTGATGAGGTGGCACTGATGGGTACTGATGATGAGGCGGATAAATGCAGCACTGGCACTGATAAGCAGCACTCACAGGCATTGATAGGTGGCACTGATGGGCACTCATAGGCGGCACTCATAGGTGGCACTGATAGGCGGCACTGGTGGGCACTCATAGGCGGCACTGATGGGCACTGATAGGTGGCACTGGTGGGTACTGATAGGCGGCAATGCTAGATAGCATTCCTTGGTGGTCCCTCCCTGGAGGTCCTGGGTGGCATCCAAGATGGCACTGAGTGCCATCCCTGTTGGGCACTGTGCCCCTTACTTGGTGGTCCATGGGTGGGCTTCCTGGTGATCAGGGTGGGCTTCCCTGGTTGTCTCCCTGGTAGTACATGGGTGGGCATTCCCTGGTGGTCCTAGATGGGCTCCCTGGTGGTCCTGGTTTGCGATCCTGGGGGGGGCAGCGCTGATAAATAATCAGCGCAGACCCCCCCTGTCAGGAGAGCCACCGATCGGCTCTCATCCCGATATGCGGCTTTTCCTGTTTACATCGTGATCAGCTGTAATTCGTCGCAGCTGATGACGTGGTAAAGAGCATCTGACAGGAGCTCTTTAGAAGCTCTTTACCACGATCAGAGATGCGGTGTGTCAGATTGGCACACCATATCACCGATCGCCGTGCTGCACAGCCTTGGCTTGTGCTTGGCTCATATGACCCCCAGCCAGGATAACTGAACCACTTGCCGGCCATCATTCTGCATACGGCGGTCGGGAAGTGGTTAAACTGTTTAAATATTGATTGTCTTAGTTCTTAATAGGAATTCTGTCATTATTCAGGATGTGAGTAAAAAATGTGCTCTGTCAGTAAATTCCCCATGTTATGTCAGCAGCGGCGGCTCCTCCATAGAGGGCGGTAGTGCACCACCTCCCCTCGCTGGTCCTTCTCAAAAAATAAAAATATGGTTATCCTGTATATGGCTGTCCCGCCTTTTTTGGGAGATTTGCTGTCAGCTGACAGCAATTCTCAAAGCCCATTGGTCAGCCATTAAAGTGCATAGATGTGCGCCAGCCAGGCGCACATCTATACACTGATTGGCTCTGGCCTCAGTCATTGTCCTCCAGACAGTGACCCATTGGTCAGGAGCAGGGCAGAGGGCAGGACTGGCAGACGTGCTGGTGCTTGGACTGCACACACAGATGCCTGTGATCCTGCCAAGCGAGGGAGAGAGAACAGACTGACGAGTCCCTCTGAGGTAAGTACTGCTGTGCTGCTGGACTCTGCATACATGTCTACTGACAACAACTGTGTACTGGCTGGCGGCAATACCTGTGTACTGGCAATACTTGTGTATTGGCTGGCGGCAATACCCGTGTACTGGCAATACCTGTGTACTGGCTGGCTGCAATACCTGTGTACTGGCTGGCTGCAATACCTGTGTACTGGCTGGCTTCAATACCTGTGTACTGGCGATAGCTGTGCACTGGCTATGTAATACCTGTGTGCTGGCAATACCTGTGTACTGGGTGTGTAATACCTGTGTACTGGCAATACCTGTGTACTGGCTGGCGGCAATACCTGTGTACTGGCTGTGTAATACCTGTGTACTGGCTGTGTAACACCTGTGTACTGGCTGGCTGCAATACCTGTGTACTGGCTGTGTAATACCTGTGTACTGGCAATACCTGTGTACTGGCTGTGTAATACCTGTGTACTGGCAATACCTGTGTACTGGCTGTGTAATACCTGTGTACTGGCAATACCTGTGTACGGGCTGTGTAATACCTGTGTACTGGCAATACCTGTGTACTGGCTGGCTACAATACCTGTGTACTGGCTGGCTGCAATACCTGTGTACTGGCAATACCTGTGTAGCAATATATAAAAGATGGCTTTAAGTCATAAAAGTCCAAAACGTCCATATAGTGATGAAAAGATGTGATCCTATGTGCTCCGGTGATCCAGAAAGTAAAAAACGATAGGAGACTGCCACCAACAACGCACACACTGCCTCTTACCCCTTGCGGTGGACCCTCATCACAAAGGTCATTACAGCATATATCCGCAATAGTGTAGCCAATCCAGCAGCGGTACTGGGCACCTCTTAACAGTCAGCTCTCCCTCTATTATTAGATGTGGCTGCATTTGTTTTCTTTTTTTAGCCTTGTATCCCTCTGTTTTCACCTAGTCATCTGTCCAGCAACACACCTCCTGTATTCGAGTGCCTACACTCTGCGAGTGATCAGCCCTTAATGACCGACTGCATGCAAACAGATCCGATAATCGATATATACAGTATATAACATTGTTTTGGTTGCCCTTAAAGTCCCATTAGAAGGTTTCCGTAGAGTTTGAGCCATTCTGTTCTATCCAAAGTTAAAAAATTGGCTTTAGAAATACTTTGAAAGCTAAGTTTGCCTTTTGCATAAAAGTGACTATCCAGGCAAGGGGCCCCAGTAGACATGTGCAATTCGTTTCGTAACAAATTGAAATTCGGCCAAATTTTGCATCTTTCAGACATTCGGATGCATTCGAATGTCCGAAGAAAAAACTAACGAATTTCAACAAATACAAAAGGAATTATAGCGAAAATAACGAATTCATTTGATATGATTCGTTCATTCGTTAAAGGTCGAATGAAACAAAAGATCAACTCAGAGTAAATCTTACAGTCCAATCAGCTGATTCATTTTGTGCTGGAGGTTGGATTACTGGCAAAGTGCATTCCTGAGAACTGAGTGAGAAGGGTGTTGTATTGTATTTGAGCATAGGAGAAGCGATATTGTCAGTGTGTGTGTTAATGGATTCAATAAACAAACGACTTTCCAAGCTACGAATCGTTATCACGAATATATATACATACATAACTAATGAATCGATTCGGTATCGAATATCGACACTCTACAGCAGTGGTTCTCAACTCCAGTCCTCCGGACCCACTAACAGGCCAGATTTTAAGTATTACCTTGGGGAGATGCAAACTAGAATACTGCAATCACTGAGCAGCAAATGATATCACCTGTGATGTATTTCAGTTATCCTGCAAACCTGGCCTGTTAGTGGGTCCCGAGGACAGGAGTTGAGAACCACTGCTCTACAGAAATAACAAATTATTTGAAAACAAACTAAAGTGACGTAACTAATACAACATAATGAAATTATGTATTTTACGAATTGAAACAAATCAAAACTAAATTTTCCGTTGTGCACAAGTCTAGGCCCCAGTAGATTAAAAAGATAGAGCCGCTTTGAAAAACATTGATTAGTGTGAGTGCCATACCTGTAGGCTATTTGAGCACCCCCCCCAAGCGTGGCCAAAAATCTCCATTATAATTATCATTCCCTCGTCCTGCCATGTTGCTGGGACACTTGCTCTCAGCATCACAGGAGCGAACGCTCTCCCTGGTTCCAAAGCCATGCATGGGCAGCACGTTCTCTCTCCTCCTGCATCCAGGCCCCCTGATTGGATGCAACCCATGCATCTTTATTGTAGTCTGTATGGTTCAATGTTAATACAAAATGAAGGCCAGTTTTCTGTATTTGTGTCTAATAGCCTCTTTCATTAATACAGATATTCCAGTATTTGTGTGCTTCCTGTATGGACAAACACTGCTTCCCATCATTATAAGGCGATGACAGCTCTTCTGTCCTCCTAAGTTTAGCATGACACGTTATGACTTGCCCCTTCTTTGTAAGGCTCTTGCCCTTTAGGAGCCTTTGTATTTGGAAAAGGGTTACACGTGTCATAAACTTTGACTTTTTGCCATAGTCTGTGCAAGACTCAGCAGGAAAGAGGAATGGTTCTTGCCTGTGCATTCCAGACCCTGCAGGCTAGGTAGGGATCCAACTGATGTTGCAAAGAAAGGTACCACATGCCAAGCCTTGCAGGTTGATCACTCCCATGGCATGCCAAACGTAACAATTGAGAGGTCACAAAGGGCGAGCATTTCCTCAGTTAGCACAGGCACGTTATTACATTCCATCAGGAATATTAGGGGAAACGTCTGGCCTTCAGCCTTTAGGAAGTTAAAGCTGCAGGTTTGTACTGTGCAGTAAAATAGATTTTTGGTCTAAAATCCAGAGCTTTTATTGGCTCATTAATAAGACTCTTGGGAGTCATATATGGAGAATGCGAAGGCAAAAATTCAGACTGAAAACACTGGTGATGTAAGGGAATAGTTATAAAAACTCCGCTGAGCAATAAATATTGGACAGGAAGGTGGCTGGAAAAAATATAGTCTAGAGTTAACTAATACACACATAAACAAAGGAAAGGCAGAGGATGTGGTGCACAGTAGCCATTCTGAAATGTTTATGAGATAAATGACACCTTCATTTAGAGTTCTATGAGCGTGATATATGGATGTGAAAAATATGGCCCTGGGGCTAAATGGGAAATCATACAGAGTGAGATAGGATCTGAAATCTCTTAGTGTAGCATTGTATACAAATACTTGGGTCATAGAAGAATGTACTGCCTAACCGTGTGTTTATTTAACGCAAAAATTGTTTTTCTTTTATTCATTTCGTGTAGCATGGGGAACAGTTACAGTACAGATTTTTTTCCTTCTGTGCTCCTTTGGGGTGATTTTCCTTTATTTCCCGTAGGTGCAACAGAAGGTGAGAAAAATCTATCCAAAATCAAGAATATACCTCCTGCACAGTGGCGGCCCGTCAATAAAAAAAAAAAAAAAAATTGTTCCTTTATGTGTGTGCGAGGCGCCGGACACCTAGGTGTCTATGGGAGACGTCACATTTTTGCAATCATGTGATTGCGGCTGAGAAGCTTTATTGGCTTCCCTTAGAGTGAACTTGGGCGCATAGCGATGCGCCCCGAACGCTCCCACTGTAGAATTATGCTTGGTGTGGTGGTTTGTGATTGGTGTGGTCCGCAGGATGTAGGACGGTGCTTTTAGCAGAGCTGCGGTGTCTGGAGTCGACCCGTCCTGGTCGCGGTGTCATGGTGGATGGAACGCAAGGCCTCTCTGAGTCGGCCGGTGAGCAGGGTGCACTTGTATACTATTACTGTTGCTAGATATCACAGGAAAGAGTGGATGGGCTTAGTTCATGTGTTTAGCTGGTGGACTTCAAACCTTCCAGAGTTGTCATCCTGGGAGCACGGTGCCAGCAAATGAAAAGTGGCTGATATGTCAGCAGGGCTACCATTGGCATTGATGATCACAAATGTGTATAGTACACAAAGCCAGTAGCGGCCAGTCACTCTGTCCCTGACTCCCAGTCCCTGTGTGTTGCTGCTGCTGGCTGCGCTGCATCACTGGGGACCCTCAAAATGGCCACAGCAGGTGCACAGACCCGGGAACTCAGCACAGGGATGGTGGGAACCCCTCATAATGGGCAGAGCAGGTGTACAGACCCGGGAACTCAGCACAGGGGTGGTGGAAACCGCTCATAATGAGCGCAGTAGGTGTGTAGACCCGGGAACTCAGCACAGGGATGGTGGGAACCCCTCATAATGGGCACAGTAGGTGTACAGACCCGGGAACTCAGCACAGGGATGTGGGAACCCCTCATAATGGGCACAGCAGGTGTACAGACCTGGGAACTCAGCACAGGGATGGTGGGAACCCTCATAATGGAGGGCACAGCAGATTGCAGATCTGGGAAAACCGAGATATAACTAGTAGCACCCCTGAGACAAGAAGAAACTGGCAGGTGATTTATCTATCCAGCATCCACCAAACACTGTAATACCAGTTCTGGGTGGACTGACCCTTTAAGCTGAGCTGCAGCATTTTCTGAATGTACTGCTACTGCGCAGCGTCAGAATATTATATTTGTTTACACTCAGAAGCATGGGTACGGGGACAGATCCTCAACTTAATAATATAATATGATATAATGTACTTGTTGGTAGATCTGAAGAAGATTGTATAATCAGATTGTAATGTGTGTGGTGAGCTTCAGACAGATGTCACTGAAACAATGACCCTCTTTGGAGTATCTTCCCTCTATTGCTGACCTGCTAACAACTAAAAAGTTTGTTTTTTTCCCCACTTTTAGGGCCAGTTCACACAACATACAGTCCAGTGCATTTTTTTTCTGCATCAAAGTCGCATGGAAATTAGATTATATGGTTTCCAAGGGCATAGTTCATACCAGTGCTGTCAGTTCCAGAGTGTTCCAGAAAAAAAGTAGGACATGCTGCATTTCTCCTGCACTGGACTGTGGTTCACACCACAAAATCGCACTCCAGATCCATTCCATATGCATTTCTGCATGCCCGTTTTTGTCACATTCCCGCGTGTTTTTGATGTGTTTCCGGATGTTTTTTTTTTTTTCTTCCTTTTCCGTTTTTTTCACTGTACTGGGATCTGGTGCATTTTTGATGCTTTCCAGTGCATTCCGGTGCATTTTTGATGCCTTTTACCTCATTCCAGTACAGTCCAATGCAGGAAAAATGCAGCGTGTAGACATGTGCAGAACGAAAAATTTTGTTTTTATTCGTAATTTGCATAAATTTGTTTAGTTAGATTTGTTTCATTTGTTGAATTTGTTTTGTTTATTCGTTTTTGAATCAATTTCAAAAAGTTTTCAAATTCGAGTCGTTTTAGAATGTGAACAGTTTTAGAATCCAAATAGTTTTCCAATTTCCAAAGAGAATAAAATAGAATAGGAAATAAAGGATTAGAATAGAAAAAAATAGAATAGGAAAGAATATAACAGAAAATAAAAGAATATAATAGAGTAAAACAGAACAAAATAGGATAGAAAATAAAAGAACAAACAGAATAGAATGGAATAGAATAGAATAAAAAAAAAGTATAAAATAGAAAGATTATATATATATATATATATATTATATATATTATATTCTGAAATTCTAATAAAATAGAAAAGAATAGAATTAAAAAAAACAATAGAATAGAAATAATATAACCATTTTCCAAAATTCAAATAGAATTTGAATAGAATAGAAAATAACACAGTAGTATAGAAAAAAAAACAATAGAATAGAATGAATATAACCATCTTCCTATTCCAATCTATTATTTTCTATTCTATTCAAATTCAAATTCATTCTATTTGAATTTTGGGAAATGGTTATATTCTTTCTATTGTAATCTATTCTATTCTATTTTTTTTATTATAATCTTTTTTATTTGTTCTATTATATTATTTTCTATTCTATTATTTTATTCTCTATTCTATTTTCTATTATTTTCTATTCAAATTCAAATTTATTCTATTCGTAATTCAAATTTCAGAAGATGGTTATATTCTTTCTATACTATTCTGTTATTTTCTATTCTATTCTTATCTACTCTTTTCTATTCTATTCACACAGGAAACCATATAACCTACTTTGCATGCGTTTTTGATGCAGAAAAATTTGCACTGGACTGCATGCAGTGTGAACTGGCCCTGCATCCAGAAACGCATCAAAAACGCACTGGAATGTGCCAAAAACGCGCATGCAGAAACACATCCAGGACAAATCTGGAATGTGCTTTTGTGGTGTGAATAGGCACTCCTTCCTAGTGACATATGTCACTAGGACAAATAGAGAAGGCAAATCTCATCTCCTTAATGGGACAAAGTCAGTAATGAGAACCAGAGAGGGGTTCTGACCCCTTACCACCCCAAATAAAGAAAAAGGTTTTGGCTTCATATTCACTTTCAGTTATTTGTTAAATTTGCAACAGATTGTACATGCTGATTGCAGTGTGGCATTTTCAGCATGTATGCCAGTTATGGGGACATGTTGGCCAAATGCGCAGCTGCAGTTAGGGTAGACATTGATTATGTCAACTGGCCCACTAACCAATCTAAAATGACAAGAGGTGACGCCATCTGCCACTCTTAAATTGGCCATACATGACATGAAATCTGGCCTATTGTGCCGAAATATAATCCATGGGTGGCCCAGATCGATTTAAATAATAATTGAGCCAGGCAGTAAATTATTGTCTGAACAGTGGCAGCATCCTATGGCCTCCTGCACACGGACCCTTAGCAGCTCAAAATACCCGGTTGATTTCTGGTGCTCATGGAGTTGTTGCGCCATATTCTCCAAGCGCACCACATTCCAGCCATTCGCTTGTATTGGTGGATCCCTGGGTGGCAGAAAGCACCAGAGATTTTATGACTTAGCATGCAGGAACTGATAAGCGTTTGCATGCATAAGGCCTATCAGATGCAGTCACTGTTTGTATATTGATGCAACAGCCATGGTGTAATTGATTGATTTTCGGGCTGAACAAGGGAAATTGAGTAATGTATGGCCAGCTTTGGTTACCATGGCAAAGGAAAATGCATACACACTTTTAATTGGGTTTTGCTATTTCAGACATTCTTGCCACTAGTCCCTTTAAAGAAAGTTCACTTCAATTTTAAGAACAAGTGCAGTTCACACTAACTTGCTGAATGTGCCCACACAAAACATCCAACGTTAGGTGTTTGGAATGCAAATTAGGCACACGCATGTACTGCAACCATATTCACAGTAGAGCTAAACAGGGTTGCTGTTAGAGATCATGGGACCCCATACAGCCTACCTAACAGAGCCCCCCCCCCAAGCCTGGGCGGGTGGGTGCAGATGTATGACCACAGACACCAGCCACATGAACAAATCACTCATTCACGTGGTTTTACATTTAATAATATCCTGAGATGGGAGCAGGGGTGGACTGATGCCCCATAAAAATCGACACTGCTTCCGCTGCAGACATGCCTAAAGGCTTCCTGGTGATGAGGAGTAAAGAGTCCCCACCAGTGTCCTACCGATAAGGAGGAGGACAGAGTGTAGGCCACCCCCTGGCATAGATTGTGTACACTGTGTATGAGCAGAGGCCGGCTCTGTGCTCCAGCAGAAGCTCTTCTCCACCCTGCAGCCCCGACCACCCCTGACGGCCAACTCGGGAGCTTGAGTCGGTGCAGCAGGCGCTGTCCAGTTCAATACACCTGGTGAGCAAAGAGTAAAGGGAGCGGAACTACAGTCTGGGATGGGGGTCGGAAGGAGGCAGACAAGAGGGAGAGCGGAAGGCGGGTCGAGTCACTGCACAATGGGCACATGGGCTGTATTTGCCCTCTGGGCCAAAAGTTTCCAGTTAGCCCCTGGATGGGAAGGGGAGTCTCCACAGATCCATAATTTCTAATTTTTGAGACTGAGAAAGTGATTGAGGACACAAATCTCCAATTCTCTCTCTACAGCCTCAGCTGCTACAGAATGAATGAACAGGAAGCACTCTATACAGTGGCTCCCTGTTCATTCACAAACTGAAGCATAGTAAACACGAGGGGGGGGGGAAACAAAGCTGTGAAAGAAGGGGATCCTGGACTAGAGAGGGGGGATCGGAGCGGCGAAGGGGGGCACCACTGCCTGAAGCTTGAACCACCTGTGGCTCTCCCTCCAGCAGCTCACAGTTGGCAGGAGGGAGAGAGGGTGAAACCAGCTGTGCTGTAGTGAGCGGAAACTGCCTGCACCAAATACGCTGCCAGGTCCCCCTTATTGAACTTATAGCCCCATACAGGAGTGCTACTCTCTTATCAGTGGCCCTGGAGGTAAACACTTTACAGCGCCTATTTTCCTGAACCTAGAAATTTCCAGCTGCAAGATATCCAACATATGACAGATGTATGGCTTAAACTTGTAGTTCCCGAACCTCTGCAAAGCCAAATGTTGAGTAGGGCCACTCTATAGTGATGCACTCATTGGGAATAAGTAGTAAGCTCAGCTGGACAACCTCCATGCAGCTGCTAGCTATCTATTTCAGCACAAACAGTAAGTGACAGGTGCGCTGCATCAGCAGATATATATTTTGCTTATTAAGTTTGGGCTTTTGCTATGCAAGCACTGGACTGAAATAAAACCTCTTCAGACTTCCATTTTTCTTAGCTGGACCCCAGACAAATAAAAGTATTTGTTATCACACACAGCCACCAAATTGCAGCAGTCACCTCCCTAGCACAACCGGCTGAACACATGTATACAGTAATGCTATAGAATTCAGCTGTTGGCACACACATGTGGATTCTGCAATTATGTATAGATAAATATTGCACAGCTCCAATTGTCCTGTGTAGGGAAGGCCTGGATCCTGATGCGTTTCATTATTTATGTCTCTGCTTTATCTTTGTTAGATTTTTTTCATAATTCTTTCCCTACCCATCTGCTTGTGGTATGCAGTCATTTTAGCGATTCAATAAAGCCACCGTTAGGTAAAATTTAATTAAAGCCAGGGGGAAGGGAATGGATTCATTCTAGTTAAGATGATGTGCTTGCAGATGTGCGTTTGTTGAAGACAAGCTAATGAAATATAAGGGATGAATTGTGAAATAGATAGTGTGAATTTGGAAATGTGAGATTGCTATATGTAGGTAAGATTTCCTGTGCAACCACAACTAGCTGGGTTAAAAGCAATGCGTTACTGGTGTTGTTTTTAGTGCGTCCACACAATAGGGGTGGAATGCTTTTGTTTGTGTTGTGCCTCAGGCAGACTAATAGACAGAAGCACAGAAATAAAAGGATCTGGTGGTTTTCAATACAGAAGGCTTTGGAAAAGGTAATGGGTTAGCTAGGAAAGTGTGGCATAAGAAAGAGATCAATAATGGTATTGTCTTCTCTAGACTGATCTTTTTATTTATAATAATGGAAATACAATTATACCTCAAGGACATAGTGGTCCAATCTGTCAGAAATTTAATGAAAGTGATTGTACATTTTTGTAGCTATGGTGCCTTCACTTGGCACAGGATTTGGAGGTTCCAATAAGTACACACCAGTGGCGGCCCATCCATATCCCTATCCATGCGTTCGGCCCCCTGATCTACATACAGTGCGCCGGACCATGGATTCCAATGAAGGGGGGGTCTTTATGTTTGAAGCATGTGATTAGAGCCAGAGGCTCTAATAGACTTCAAAAATGGATGGGCTTAGGGCGCAGAGCACTGTGCTCCAACCCCACCCAGTTGTGTGATAATAGTGTGTGATATTAGCTAATGCATATTTGCTATTCTCACACTGATTCTCCTCCTAGCCAATCAGGAAGCGGGTCGTGAGACCCGTTTCCCGATTGGCTGAAAGGAGAAACGATGTTAATGGACAAGGGGGAGGAGGGAAGAAGCAGGGGAAGACCGGACGCACCAGACGCCAGTCCAGGGATGGCTCACCATCCAGCTCAGCCATCCAGCACTCCCCAGCTTGAGGAGTAGGGATCGGAGTCTGGGCAGGACAGAGGTAAGGAGGCTATCTATTTGCCGTGGCAGAGGTGTTCCCCGCGTTACTGTCCGTCTCCCACCGAGGGGGGGTTGAGCACCCAGCTGCCAATGATACACACACCGGGGTAGTTTATACTATAGCAGTCATCGGCCAATAAACCATTTACAAAATACTTTATTAATCCCAAAGGGAAATTGGAAAATTGTTGGAATTTTTGCTGGTGAATAACAATCAACTGCTATGCATTGGAACTATGGACTCTAGCCTATGGAGCAATAATCACTAACAGCAAAATGCACCAAATGAATCCATTCAATACTCCAATTGTCTGATCATTTGTACATGTAACTATACATGTGTTGTAGTCACTAGTGAATGACCATGAGGGATCACAGGTGATTTTAGTAGCAATATGTACCAAGCCTAACGCATGGGTTCTTCATTTAGTTCATTTCATGTAATACCTAACAGTTCAGCTTTCTTTTACAATGTACATATCTGGCACCTACTCGTGAATAGGGACCTAAGCAGGCCATACATTATGGTGTGCACAGTATCACTGTGGAGGAATCCTGTGGGAAGCCTTTCCCACCAGCAGAATACAATCAGGCAAAAAACAGACAGGCTGCTTGTACTGAAGTCAAAAGATTGATGGATTGACTTCAGTATAGCCAGCCTGCCCATAGACGGATCAAAATTCGTCCGGTTCCTGCTGAACCAGCTGAATTTTAAATCAGTCTATGGCCGGCTTCAGACTGGTACATTTCAAGCCAAATTTTACAGATTAGTTGGATGGATTTTACAACAGGCATGGTAAACTTATTTAAGTGTAAGGCCTCATACATATGGACGTTTTTACAGTTTAAAAACGCCTCCCCATGTTATTCAATGGCCTTATACACGCACACAGACGTTTTTGAGCTGTAAGCTCTGAGTGGCATTTTTAAGCTCCAAAAAAAACCAAGCGCATTCTGAGGCTCTAAAGCTGTAAAAACGCAGACGCCGGTAAAGCTCAAAACCGTGGCTTAATGTTGTATACACAGCGTTAAGCCTTAACAGGCCTTTCTCTGTCTCTATTCAAAATCAATGGCTCCCATATGATTTGAATAGAAGTCGCACCAGAAGTCGGATCATGGTGACCCAACTTGTGGTGCAACTTATGTGCTGAGTATCTTGAAGGGGGAACCCCCGCAAAAATGAAAACAAAAATTGGGTGGGGTTCCCCCCAAGAGATATCAGACCCTTTGGTCTGATATGGATTTTAAGGGGAACCCTCATGCCAAAAAAATGGTGTGGGGTCCCCCCCAAAGTCCATACCAGACCCTTATCCAAGCACACAGCCCGGCAGATCAGGAAAAGGGGGGGCGAGTGAGCGCCCCACCCCCTCCTGGACCATACCAGGCCGCATGCCCTTAACATGGGGGGGTGGGTGCTTTGGGGCAGGGAGGCCCTGTGCCCCCCACCCCAAAGCACCTTGTCCCCATGTTGATGAGGACAAGGGCCTCTTCCCGACAACCCTGGCCAGTGGTTGCCAGGATCTGTGGGTAGGGGCTTATTGGAATCTGGAACCTCCTTTTAACAAGGAGGCCCCCAGATCCCGGCCCCCCACCCTATGGGAATGAGTATGGGGTACATTATACCCCTACCCATTCACCTAAAAGGAAAATTTCAAAAATAAACACATTACACAGGTTTTTAAAGTATTTTATTAAATCAGCTCTGGCGCCTTCTCCCTCTCCGGCTCTTCTCCAGCGTCTTCTTTCTTCTGCTCTTTTGCAGGGTCTTATTTCTTCTGAGGGGTCTTCTTTCTTCTCACTCTTTTGCCGGGTCTTCTGTCTTCTCACTCTCTTGCCGGGTCTTCTCCGCTGTCTTCTCCCTCTGTTCTTCTTCCCATGTTGACTTGATGCGATCTCCTGAACTAATGCTGTCTCTGTGATATGCGTTGACTTATATTGACTTTCCTGACCTGCCAGGCTCTATGCTCGGATAAGGGTCTGGTATGGATTTTGGGGGGAGACCCTTGTCATTTTTTTGGCGTGGGGGTTCCCCTTAAAATCCATACCAGAACGAAGGGTCTGGTATCTCTTGGATGTGCATGCAAATTTTTTTTTCATTTTTGCAGGGTTCCTCTTCAAGATCCTAAGCACACAAGTCGCAACGCAAGTTGGATCTTTATGTTCCGACTTCTGGTGCAACTTCTATTCAAATCAATGGGCTCCCATAGGGAACCATTGATTTTGAATAGAGGCAGAAAAACGCTGCTGAAAGCTAGCATGGCTAAATGTGCATTGACGTCAATGCATAACGCTGATAAAATCGTGTTTTTAATGCAGCTTTGTTCCTGGCGTCAGTACTAGCTTTACAGCTCATTTTTCATCACACCCGTGTGTATATAGCCTAAGGGTTACCATATACCAGTAGCAGCCTGTCCATTAGGGGCGCCCGTGCTCTGCCCCCTCTATCCACACCACCCCCTATACGTAAAATAGATAGATTCATGCATAACATGAATATATGCATGACCGCCACGGTCACCCCCATTCATGTGCCCGGCCCCTTTCAGGATGCCGGGCACATGAATTACAGTGGTGGGGGTGTTTTTTGAAGCACCTGATTAGAGCCTATGGCTCTAATAGGCTTCAAAATAGGGTGGGCTTGGAGCGCAGAACATTGCACCATGAGCCCACACAGGTATTACAACAGCGAATGAATATTCGCTGTTGTAACACTGATCCTCAATCCGGCCAATCAGAAGCAGGTCTGAGACCCGTTTTCCAATTGGTCGAAAAGAAAAGACTCCCGGTTGGCCTCCAATACGGAAGCCAAAGTTGTCATGACCCGTGGAGAGCGGGGGAATGGGAGACCGTCAAGCAGGGGAAGCCGCCGGTGATGGGGTAAGTGCTACCTACCAACCGACCGGAGGGGGCGGGTCAGTGGCATACGCCGCCACTGCCATGTACACTACAATCTCACTTACATTTATCAAAGCTATATAATAAGAGGACAATCCCATAAAATCCAATTTCTGTCCAATCGCACCACCCCCCCCAGATAGCAAAGATAACTTCCCACAAATTTGTGGCAGTGTTGAATTGTAAGTCTGTTAAAGCTGAGTTCCACCCAAAAGTGGAACTTCCGCTTTAAGCACTCCTCGCCCCCTTACATGCCACATTTGGCATGTCATTTTTTTGGGGGGGGAGTGGATACCCTATTTTCAGAGGGACTTCCTGTCCCTCTTCCTCTTTCCTCTTCAGGGCCGCCTAGGTGACTCCTCCTCTCCTCCTAGGCGGCCCCTCCCTCCTGACAATCTTCTGGGACATGTCACAGGTCCCAGAAGATTGCCTGGCCACTGGCAACGCGCAGCGCGACTCGCGCATGCGCAGTGCGTGCCCGGCCGTGAAGCCACGGCCGATGCCCACACCTGCAATGCCGGCGCCGCAGGGAGGAGGGGGGAGACGAGCGAGGCTTCGGGCGCAGCCGTCGCTGGACCGGGAGACAGGTAAGTTAGTGTTTATTAAAAATCAGCAGCTACACTTTTTGTAGCTGCTGACTTTTAATAAACTAGAAAAACGAGTGGAACTCCGCTTTAACTTTCTGCACATTTTCACTGGCAAGTTGTACACTTGCAGAGCACGTGAAGCACAAGTTCTAGTTGTCATTTTTCCAATTTATAGCAAATTTGCGTGGCAAGTCTCTAGCAAGAGCAAAGTTGCAGTGGTGATTCTACAGCAGGGGTAGGCAACCTTATAGAGGTGGAGATCTACCTGAACAACACAGGATAAGTCAAAGATCACTGAGCTCAGTATTGTCTACTCACACCTGATTTAAATCTCTAATTGCCTATTCTACCATGTCGCAATCATGTGCATTGCGTTTAAATCAGGTAAATCAGGCAAAGCTGCAGGTACGCTGCACTGCACCCTCGATGTGATTAAACCGCAGCACATCAGTGTGAAAGCAGCCCTGTACTATTATGCCTGGGGTATGGCTTCACACTGACCTGAAGATCTCTTCTATCCTGCTGTTGGCACCACTCTGGAGACCACTAGCCGGGATAAGAGGTGAAGTGCAGTTGATATCATTCCACATGGGACAGGAGCCAGCACTACAGAGGAGGCATCGGCTTATGCAGCTCTACCTCCCGACTACAGCTCCATCTTTACAAGTAGTCCCTCTGCATTGCACTCTGATGATCTACAAGTCACCTGGCCGCGATCTACTGGTTGCTGACCCCCGATCTACAGCAAGAGCTCTGCAAGTCTACAGCATGAAAATTCAGTCACAATGACCCCTGTGGTGGGATGACTGTTGCACAACATAACTGAATGAGAACTTGCAGCAGACTTGCAGAATGTTCGCGAAATAAGTTGATCTGGAGTAATGCAACTTTCTGAAATTGTGCAACACACTTGTGAAGCCTGGCAAGTCTAGCAAGAGCTTAGCAAGTCATTTTCAAACCTGCAGCTCAATGGCTTAGTCTCTATTTTACCTAGTTGTAAGTAGATCTAAAGGCGATTGTACTATCAGATAGTATAGTGCACGGCTAGGGATAGCTTACTCAAACATTGGGAGCAAAATCGGAACAAATGATCTATGACGTAGACAGTAGTAGAGTAGACAAACTTTTCATTTATCCGCCCTTCCTCCATTTATAGAGTGAAGCCATAGCACAGCTTCTATGAATAAGGGGGGGGGGGGGGGGGTGGAGGGTAGTCATAGTTGGATAGTTGGCACTATGAAGTGTGCTTGTGACAGGTCCCTTGGCTCTATTAACCCCCGCAGCATCGGAAGAACACAACTGTGGGGGTATGGGGGAAGCAGAGGACTTTGGATTTCAACTAAAACAGTAGCCACCAGCACAAAGGATGCTTCTGTTTAATAGAAAGTATTGTCCTTTGTGCTAATTTAAAAAATATATATATGTGATTAAACTTAGGCTTTACACCTATACTGCCCCTGTGTTATGTAGTGCTATGTCCTTAAAGCGTATCTAAACCCAAGCACAAAAATGTGATATATTGCTAATTACCAGTCCTTAGATGTGGCAGCTGCATTTTATGAGGCTTTTTTCCTTCATTTTTCCCATTTTCTTCTTGCAATAGCATGTCTTAGAGTGACAGTGCTCACACACCATACCATATCTATGGAGAAGCATAGTTGCCACCCTAGGACAGGACTAAGAACATCCCCTCTTCTCCCTAACATTGGGTAGAGGGGTTTTCTGTCCACAGACCTAGCTGGGAACAATGTTAACCATTAGCAGTCAACTGAAAGCACAGGAAATTAAGGAGTGATTGTGAAAAAGATCTTACCTAAGGTTATACATTTTTTAAACAGTTTTTTAATGTCTACTATTTTACACAATATTTGTTTAACAAATATACATTTTTTGACCACGGATTCCCAGAGCACTATAGCTACATAGAAAGCACAACACATGAAACTTGCTTTTCAGCTGTCTTTGATTAAAACCTCTTAGGCCTCATGCACACGGGATGTTTTTGGACATTTTTACAGCAGCTGTTTTTAGCTTCAGATGTTTTTTTTTACTACAGTCGATAAACCCCTCCATCATGTTATCCTATGTGTTCATGCACACATATCATCAACTGTTTTTGGCTGGGGCGTTTTTGAGCTGTAAAAACCCCAAGACAGTGGGTTCTGAAAGACGTTTTTCAGCTGCAAAAACGCTCAAAAATTTGGCTGACCAACGTTTTTGGACATTATTGATCCATTGAAAAAAAAAAAAATGCTCAAAAGCGCTAGTACAATAACGCTGAAAATTGCTGGCAAACTCACTACAAAGCTATTGACATTTTTAGAACTTTTTTCTTACGTCCTGTGTGCATGAGACTTCAAAGAGCTGTCTGATAAAAAGAGTCACAGATGGCTGACTAGGGCTGACACGGGTTGCAGGAAAGAAATTTGCACAATTCCACCATCAACACAGACAGTGCTGACAGGGAAATCTCTCCTGCCGAGCAATTGTCTTCTATTGGTGGGGGAAGCTACCCCCGCTGGGAGAAGACATTGGATCATCACTAGTGGCTGTAGCAGCTGCTAACAATAATCGCAAGAGAAGTTGGCAGGCTGGTTGTACCCAAGTTGATCAATCGATTAAACTTGGTACATTTAGCCTGCCCATTAATGGTTCTAATCTGGGCCCGTTCCTGCTGAACCGGCCCAGATTCGAACCGTCTATGGCCGGCCTTAGTGAATGTGTTGACCTATATCGATCTATCTAATTAGCAAATGTAATGTGTTGGCTTCAATCACCCAATCATGTGCGGGCAAGTATTTCCTTGCACACCCCATTTAATAAGCTAAGTGAAAATTCACACTTCAAAGTGAACATGCTCTACTCCTTTAAGGTTTATTTAGGCTTTTGGTTGGGGGTGTTAAATACACGTGTTTGAGCTACATTTTTAGTATCCCCAACCACCCCCCTTAAGTTGCAAAGGCAGCAGAAGGGGGTGATCACAAGCCTCGGTTGTTATGCTTTGGGCATTTTTTGGCAAAATATATCCACCTTGCCGTGTTCAGCGAGCAGTATTGCTTCTAAAAGTGACCCATTCAAGCAAATAGGGAAGTGCCACAACTGTCCCACAACCGCATGCAATGCGCACAGTTGTGGCTCGTTGATGCAGCATTTACAGGGCTAAAACAGGCTGTGAAGAAACTCCATCACCCCTGTCAAACACAATTTAGCTGCACATATAAACTTTGCCTTAGTAAATCATCCCCACTGAGTTCTTTTAAGTGGGCTACTATTAGAAAAGATACAAAGCTAATTATGAAAAGGAGACTAGAGTGCCCCCTGCTGGGTCAAAAAAGAGAATGTAAAATATTGACTTAGAAAAGAAATCATAATCCATTCCTTTTCCGTTGTTATAATTCTTTTCAATCTACATATCCTTACTTCTGCTTTTACATTCTTTCTCTTTCTTTTGATATACATCTTGTAACCCCATTCAGTTTTTTTCATTTTTCTGTTCCTCCACTTGTAAATTAAAACTTACCAATGCCTTGTAAGCAGAAGTTGCTTAAAGTGGACCTTAATACATTTTTTAACTTTCCATCTATTCAATCTTCTGCCCTTGTTGTTTTAACTTTGGATAGTAAAACATTTTTTCTGCCAGTAAATACCTTTTAGAGCCCACTTCCTGTTTCTTGTCTGGTCATTAGCCTAGGCTTATGACATCATGCACATTTCTCTCTCACTCTCATGAGAGTTTGCCAGGAAGGGAGGGGTGAGTCATAAGAGGGCCAATGAGAGCTGCAGGACTGCAGAGCTTGAGGTGTATGGCTCTGAGGAAGAGGTACTCCTCGAAATGCGTCAGCTGTAACCATCTTGAGACAGCCTCACAATGGTGGTCATTTGATATGCCTGTATTCAAGCCTGTGCTTGTGAATATGTTAACAAACAGCCAAAGCTCTACTCCTTACTATATAGACCAGTTATAGATGGAGGCAACAGCTTACTTTTTGAATACTTAATTTTGGTCAGGTAAACGCACTGACACCTTTGCAGCCATTGTGCAATGTGCTGGGTGTCCAGTGTGTCCCTGTACCTTTAAGGAGGGTTGGGCTACCTCCTGGCCACCTGCCTTCATTTATCTCATCAGAATGCATGTACTCCCACTGTGGAGTCTCCCATAAGTCAGATAGGGACTAGAGGTCACAGGGAGCCTTGCCGGGGCCCTCTGGCTCATGCATGCATTTGCAAATGCGTGTAACCAATCGCGTTTTTAACCCATACTGTTAGACAGGTCAGTTTGGCTGGTTTCAAGCTGGTTGGTAAGTAGAGCTTGGTTTTTGCCTTGGATTTTTCCTTGACTGTTTGTTGTTATTATACATTTTATTGCACTATGGCCACGCATTTGTTTTTATGTTCTAGTATTTCGGACCCCCCAGTCTGTGGGAAGCAGTGAGGCTGGCATTATCCTCCTAAAGACAGCACAATGAACATTTAACCCCACACCCAGGCCCATCGCACAGTGCAGGATAATATATACTATTTGCAGGGCTGGAGGTGGACGTCTGTGTAAATCCAGGAAGTGAACAGGCAGCAGCCTAAGCTGCCCACAGTTAAAATGACTGCAGCCAGACTGAGTGGAAGGAGATTTCTGGAGCATATTTGGCAAGTACTTTAATCACAGTATATATAAAATAATATGCAAAGTGGTTGGAGGGAAGCTTCAGAATGGCAAAGATGTTTTTATTACAAATTATGTGAGCAGACTGCAGTTTCTCTTTAAAGCGGAGTTCCACCCAGTTAAAAGTCAGCAGCTACAAAAAGTGTAGCTGCTGACTTTTAACAATTGGACACTCACCTGTTTCCCGGTCCAGCAATGCGGTTGCCTGAGGGCTCACTCTTCTCCCCCTCCCCTCGGTGGCGCCGGCATCACAAATGTGGGCACCTGGCTTTGGCTGTGCCCTGTGAATGGCCAGCGTATCTCCTGGGACCTGTGACGTGTCCCGTAAGATCGCAGAGAGAGGGGGGGTGAACTTCCTTTCTGGAGCCGCGGCTCTAGGAGAGAAAGTGGACCTAGGACCCTGTGAAAACATGGTCTCCGCCCCCCCCCCCCCAAAAAAAAATGACATGCTAATTGTGGCATGTCAGGGGGTCATCTTCCTTTAAAGTGGAAGTTCCACTTTTGGGTGGCGCTCCGCTTTAATAAGCAAGAAGATAAACCATATAAAGATAGTAATTGTATAAGAATGAATCCAAATTTGCTTATCATCCTTGTAATTCATTTCAGAGTTTTATATCTTCTACTCATTTACCATATTCTTCAAACCAGGCACTTGGTTCTACACACCGAGATTCCTTATCCCATGACTCTTTATTCTAAATTATCTGTCCCTGTTTAGAAAAATAAATAAATAAAAAGATTGACAAAAAAGATCTTTCCATAAACAGGAATGTTTACTTGCTGGGCAGACACCCATGTCTCAAATGTTATTTTAGGGAAACAAGAGCAGTCGTCAGATAAATGCACTTCAGATGATCGGTCTTTCCCCTGAGATCAGCCAGCGCAGGAGGTCACTGCAAAAAGATCGTACAGGTTCAATGAGAGACCTTCCATAAGGCCCCTTTCACACATACAGACCGTTTGTCCATTTTTCATCCATCCGTTGAGGGATAAAAAACGGACATCAATGCATCTCTATGGAAAAACGGATGACAACGGATGATCATTCATTTGCATCCGTTTTCATCCGCTTCCGTCAACATCTGTAATTTTGAACGGATGAAAGCCCTATTTTTCATCCGTCAAAAAAACAGATCGGATGAAAAACGGATGTAAACTGATGAATGGTCAGTTTTTCATCCGTTTTTTCATTGGTAGAGGATCCGTTTTGATGTGACGGAACTGATGAACTGATGAATGGGTCCGCATGTGTGAAAGGGGCCTAACATAGGTTTTTTTTTTTTTGTCGGATCGATCTTCCGAATGCAATCCAATGTCTATGGGTAGCTGTAATCTCCCCGATAATAGCAAGTGGTGTTTATAATTTCAATCATTACCTGATGATCTCCCAGGGGGCAATAACGAACAGCCATCCGACGCACAGGGACATCTCTCTTTGGCTTGACAAAGGGTCGTGATGTGAATCAAAGCGTAACACTGGAGATTTAAAAGGTGTTATTGGAGATACACTACCACTACCTTTGTGAATTACAGGTTATTCTGCTAATACAGTAAAAGAGCTTGAATTATACGACCATGGATCAGTGCAGATAAGTTACTTTGCTTTAGTTAATCAGTCCAACTGACTCAAATCATCCCGTACCTTTGATCTGCACATAAAAATGTCATAGCTGCTATGCCAAGTTATTGATATACAAATGTGAAATATAAAAAATATATTATCCACGCTAAAAGCTAAGAGCAGCAGCTGACAAAAAATTGCTTGATCAACAATTAAACGTATATGAAAGATGGTATTTCAGCGCTAAAAATGTTCATATATACAGTCCATAAAGAGTCTGCAGATGATACAGAAAGTTCCAACACCAGCTCATGTGCACAGGAATGGAAGAGAAACCACGATCCACCAGTGTGTCCAGCAAGTCTCCTTACCAGAAAACAATGAAAGAATCGCATGTAGGAATCTAATTTCCTCCACATTTCAGGCCAGCCTGGGGGACATCCAATGCAGACACCTCTTCATGTAGTAAACTTGGTCAAACAAGGCAAGCATATGGTAGAAGCAACCTTCCTCTATGGCTCATTCACAAAAAATGCCTTTAGATCAATGTCTCCAGCGTCTCCAGCAAACTGCAGTTAGATTAGAATCCTACATGCGATTCTTCCATTGTTTTCTGGTAAGGAGACTTGCTGGACACACTGGTGGATTGTGGTTTCTCTTCCATTCCTGTGCACATGAGCTGGTGTTGGGACTTTCTGTATCATCTGCAAGTTATTGATATGTTCATGTATGCTAAGGGCTCGTTTACACTGGTTTGTATGAAGAGCGATCTGCAGAGGTGAGAAGTTAACAGACAATCAGGAGGGTAATACTACCACCTCCAGAATGGCTGTGTCTTTCTTTGGGAGCTGAACAGCCGTTTTTAATGGGAATATTGCCCGAAACTGCAAGCCTAGTGCGCCACAAATGCAACAGCAACATCATTTTATAGCTAAATTCCAGCCTAACACTAACTAGTCTTAACCACTTAAGGACCTGAAGGATTTGCCCCCTTAATGACCAGGCCATTTTTTTGCAATATGCGTATAATCATATTATAACAATCATATTATGCGTCACTTGAACTGACAATTGCAATATATATATATATATATATATATATATATATATATAGTATATTCTAAAAATTGTTCTTTTGATTGTAGTGTCTTCCACATGCAGTGTGCATGGAAGTCTCCAGAAGACGCCATAGCCTGGTGAAACATGTAGAGGAAAAAAAAAAATGAAATCTGCTGCATGGTTATTGTACACATTCACTTCAATGTTGTTGATAAAATGGTTTTAAACTTTTGTAATAAATTTCTGAAGATATTTTATGAAAAAAACTTTTTGGAAAAAAAACTGTTGCACCATCAAAATCTCATTGTTCCTATTCTTGTCTTTATAATTTTTAGGACTAGAGGCGGTCCCCGAGTTCCACAAACAAGATAGGGTCTGTGTAGGTTTATTCTTAAGTTGAATTTGTTTGTAAGTCAGAACAGGTACATTTTTTAAGTGTAGCTTCAGCCAAAAAAAATATTTTTAACCACTTCAATACCATGCACTTAGAACACTTCCCTACCAGACCAATTTTCAGCTTTCAGTGCTGTTGCAATTTGAATGAGAATTGCGCGGTCGTGCGACGTTGTACCCAAACAAAGTTTTTTATCATTTTGTTCCCACAAATAGAGCTTTCTTTTGGTGGTATTTGATCACCCCTGCGGTTTTTATTTTTTGCGCTATAGAAAAAAAAAAGACCGAAAATTTTGAAAAAAAAAAACATTTTTCTTTGTTTCTGTCACAAAAGTTTGTATAAAGTACATTTTCTCCTTCACTGATGGGCACTGATGTGGCTACACTGATGGGCACTGATGAGGCTACACTGACGGGAACTGATGAGGCAGTACAGATTGGCACTGATGAGGTGGCACTGATAAGGTTGCACTGATGATGGGGCACATATACAGCACTGATGGGCGGCACTGACAAGCAACACTGACGGGCACTGATACGTGGCACTGATATGCGGCATTGATGGACACTCATAGGCGGCACTGATAAGTGGAACTGGGCACTGATAGGTGGCACTTTTAGGTGGCACAGGTGGGCACTTTTTAGATGGCACAGGTGGGCACTGATAGGTGACACAGATGGGCACTGATAGGTGTCACAGGTGGGCACTTATAGGTGGCAGTGGTGGGCACAGGTGCAACAAGCACTGTTAGGGATGGCTCTGGCAGGCATCATACATGGGCACAGTGCCATCCCTACAGTGCACAATAATGCCCTTACCTGGTGGTCTAGTGAGGGCTCCCTGGTGGTCCTGGGCGGTCTCTGTGGTCCTTCCCTGGTGGTCCTGGGCGGCCTCTGTGTGATGTCCGGGGGGGGGCTCCCTGGTGGTCCTGATCCGGCTCCCTGGTGGTCCAGTGGGGTGATCCTGAGGGTGGCTGCGCTGATAAATGTTCAGCGCAGCCCCCCCCTGTCAGGAGAGCAGCCGATCGGCTCTCCGCTGCTCAGGTTTGCAGACCTGAGCAGAGGAAAAGCCGATAAACGGCTCTTCCTATTTGCACTGTGAACAGCCTTGATTGGTCACGGCTGATCACATGGTAAAAGGCTTTGGATCGAAGTCTTTTACCTCGGTCGGTAATGTGGTGGGTCAGCCTGACCCACGGCACCACCGATCGCCGCGATCGCGGATTATCCTGAGGACGTCAATAGACATCCAGTCAGGATAATGAACCCCCCACCCAGATGTCATTTGTCAATGCGCCGGGCGGGAAGTGGTTAAGCTTTTTGGATAGCATAGGGAAGGGTCAATACCCTTGTAATGTTTGTTTTGCTGTCTATGTTTCTGCTCAGAAGATTTCACCTCACTTCCTGTCCCAATGATAATTGGATTTTGAAAATTTTGGGTTGTTGTGGAAACAAGGATTGGTGATAAAGCATCAGTGGAGACACCTTTTTCCCATAATATCTCTTACAGGAGTGAATTTCCCTTCCTAGGGGGAGATTTCCTCTCACTTCCTGTTGTCTACCTCCATTTGTAAGTAGGAACCGTTTGTAAGTTGGATGTTTGTAACTAGGGGACCGCCTGTAGTTAGTGTTAGGTTGGAACTCTACTTTAAGAGGGGGTGGTAAAAATTCAGCTCAACTGCCTATTTTTACTGCCCTGCTAAGGGCACAGGTAAACTAAGCCTTAAATAATTCTATTATTAAGACTGCTCTACTCTTTAAAATGTATTAAGGGAAGAAAAACTTAGAAGGAAATAATTGTTTGTATTGAATAATAACGATGTGAGTGGAAAACTTAATGGGGCACATTTATTAATAGTGTCATAACTGTTAAATGCATTCTTTCTAAACAGACATTTGGCAGAAATTAAGAGGGAAATTTATAAAAGTCATGCAAATGAAGTCATAAATATGGCACAGTGCAGACAAACAGATGCAATCCCTCCATTTTAGCTACCAGTAAACAGAAAAAAGAAAAGAGGAAAAACTGCCCACATATTAAATAAATTAATTTCATGTTAAACTAAAGTGCTTCGTTTGAGTTCGAAAATAGTTTTACCAAGAGTATTTCCCAAAAAAGTATGGGTAAAAAATGGATAATTACTCCCACATAATACAACTCTTTCATGCTGATCCCATTAACACATAAGGCTAAAAGAAAAAAAGAAAAACATTTTTTTTGTCGTATTCCCTTTAAAGTTGACACCATATTGTGGAAATTAAAATAAAAAAAAAAAACGAAATTAAATGATGCCAACCTCTATTTTTTTTCTACTGACATAGGAAATAGTCATGTAAATGAGAAATTCCTCTTTTTTGATTACTCAGAACTACTTTGTTTGAAATTACATTGCTATTTCATTTGGTTAATCAGAACTGCTTTTACTATTTATGCTACAATTAAGCCTCGTACACACGGGACGACGATCGTACGTACGATCGTCGCAAATCGTATGTTGCATAATGTAACTTGCATACTGACTGCACTACACGATCGTACGAGCACAGAAAGAACATTCAGGTGCATGTAATTAGCATCCGGCCGTTCCTGACTTTGGGCATGCGTGTTTTGCACAATACAACTTGTTGTACCAACTGCTTTGTACACACGATACAACGGTCGTATGAGCGCTTGTTGGTACGACCAAGTTTTATAGTCTGCTCATACAACTCCCTTGTACGACCGTCGTATGTTCGACTGTTCTAAACGCGCATACGAACGATCGATATCGCATACAACGCTCGTTAGTACGACCTGTTAGTCGCACCAGAGGTTTGGGTGCTAAGAGATGCACAGCAAACAGATTTTATTACATTAAATTGTAAGGGATTGGGGACATAATTTGCAAAAATTCTTTAGTGTCCTTCGTAAACCAGAATAAATGACTGTAAAAAAAATAAATGAAAAAAAATAAAGATGGTTTAATACCGTTTTAATGCCTAGCTAGAAGTTTTTTTTCCATTTTGGATAGGGTAAAGGTAATGTTTAAAACCCCTTGCAGAATCTCTATGCTGTCTGTGTCCTCTTGGTTAAAGTTTCCCTTCACTTCCTGTCTAGAAGACACAACAATAAGTTACAGGAAATTCCAAAGTGAGGGGAAAGCCTCTTAGGCTGGCCATACATGGACCAAAATGTAGCTGGTTTAGCAGGAATCGGCCAAATTTTAATCCATTTATGACTGTTCCTGTTCATTAGAAGTCAATCTACCGATTGACTTCTCATGAAGAGTCCTACTGAAAATTTTCCATGCGATCAGTGCTTGCAGTCAATTGGCTGAACTTTAATGGCATCCCAGTCTAATGCCCGGTACACACGATGAGATTATCTGGTGAATGATCGTCCATTTTTTTTTGCATGCTGATCTCAGATCGAATCGGAAGAGTTTACTTTAGTCACGAAAATTCTCACACGACAGAATAAAAAATTGGAAGTGATGTGAAGTGTTGTAGTGTATTTGTATTGCATTTTTGAACAACAGCTATACTGATTTAATGAAAATCGTGCGATCAGGCGTTGTATGAGAAAATTTTCCTGCATGTCCGATCGGATAATATCGGATGAACTGTCATGATCGGCTCTTGAAAGCTCTTGTACTAACAATCCGATTATCATACGATTGCTTCGAAAGCGGTCTTTTTCGTACAACTTTCTGATTTTGTGTACAGGGCTTTAGTCTGTCTGTAGGGTTCAATATTGAGTTGGCCCACCCTTTGCAACTATAACAACTTCAACTCTTCTGTGAAAGTTATCCACAAGGTTTAGGCATGTTTGACCATTCTCCCAGAAGCGCATTTGTGAGATCAGGCACTGATGTTGGACGAGAAGGCCTGACTCGCAGCCTCTGCTCTAATTCATCCCAAATGTGTTCTATTGGGTTAAGGTCAGGACTCTGTGCAGGCCAGTCATGTTCCTTCACCCCAAACTCGCTCATCCATGTCTTTATGGACCTTGCTTTGTGCACTGGTCCAAATCATTTGGTGGAGGGGGGATTATGGTGCGGGGTTGTTTTTCAGGGCTTGGGCTTGGTCTCTTAGTTCCAGTGAAGGGAATTCTTAAGGCAAACCAAGATATTTTGGACAATTTCATGCTCCCAACTTTGTGGAAACAGTTTGGGGATGGCCCCTTCCTGCTCCAACATGACTGCGCACAGTGCACAATGCAAGAAAGCAATCCCTTAGGACCTTGAGAATACCTATCAACGGGTATTTGGAAAATCAACTACCTGAAATGCCAAATTGTGCATGGTGAAATTGCAAATACCTATAATAGGTTGTGCACGCTAGTTCATATTTACCGTGTAATTCTTCAAATCAATGCAGAACATTGTTATCATACGCATCAGCTAGGGTGAGCAAGCCCGGACATTCCCAAAAGGGGTAGTCTAACTGAATTAAAGTGGAAGGTCTAGATCAGCCTTTCTCAACCTTTTCAACACCGAGGAACCCTTGAAATAGTTCTCTGGTCTCGGGGACCACCTGCTAAAAATTAAAAATCTACAACTCATGATATATTAGTGTGATGGTCAATGGGAAGAATGCTCCTTACACTTGTAGTCATTGGGAAGAATTACCCCTTACAGGTAGCTAAAAAGATCAATGATGTCATTGAGAGGTAGAAATTGACCATTGCTCACGGAACCCCTAGCAACCTCTGGAAGAACCCTCGGGTTGGGTTCCATGGAACCTTGGTTGAAAAACCCTGGTCTAGATCATGGGCGCTCAACCTGTGGCCCACCAGCTTTTGCCAAGCTACAATTCCCATCATGCCTCTGCCTTTGGGAGTCATACTTGTAACTGTCAGCCTTGCAATGCCTCATGGGACTTGTAGCTCCGCAACAGCTGGAGGGCCATGGGTTGAGCACCCATGGTCTAGATCAGGGATCCTCAAACTACGGCCCGCCAACTGTTGCTAAACTACACATCCCATGAGGCATTGTAAAACTCTGACATTTACAGACATGACTAGGCATGATGGGAATTGTAGTTCCTGAACAACTGGAGGGCCATAGTTTGAGGACCCCTGGTCTAGATTAATATCACCAAACGAGTCTATATGCTTCATTCCCTCCACAATATCGGCATATTCCCCCCAGGGAGGAGTGTCATAGATGCTTCTAATGCAATCAAAAGGTGGTTAAGCTTTAATACATGGGCTCAATGAGACTCCACCACTGCTGGTGTAACAGGGACAACCCAGTCAGTCACAGATGCTGGTTTAAAAGATGCAATGACCCACACCTTTCTTCTACTTCCTGATCTATAAAAACCTAACAGAGGCCCTAAGCCTTCTCCACTTCACCTAACAACAATAAAATTGTTTAGGCTTTCGGTATTCTTGAAGCCTATATTGTGTGTAAAAGAGTTGATGAATAGGTCAAGGCTGGAACAACATATTTAATATTGTTGTGAAGATGGTTTCCTATTCTTCTTCCCAGACTTCCTTTGGTAGAGTATGCATTTGTTTTGACCGATGAGTTAATGATCGTTAAAAATAAATAAGGCGAGCTTTGTAGGACGTGAGACAGCGCTTCCCGGACTTATGAAGGTCTTTTCTACAAATTCCTCTTTCTATCAAAGATCGTTATATATTTAGAAGGGATCTTCTCTGTTCAATACTAATTGTGCCTCAACTACATATCCAAGCCACTGTGCCACATACTTCTATAACAATGCTTCCAGGTACAGGAAATGTGTATGCACAATGCGCACAATCATTGCATTATTTTACAGGGAAAAAATAGACATGTATAAGATTTTTTTTCTGTTGCAAATCAGCTAAAAATTCCAACTCAATTTATAGCGACGGACATTTAAAAAGAACCTTCATACAAACAACCTTTCTTAGTCCACGGACTGTTTTAATTGGTAGCTTTTAAAGAGGTATTAAACCCAAAAGCACAGATTTATTCATTTGCAGCTTACCAATTCTTAGATGTGATAGCTGCATTAGTTTCATTTTTTAGGCTTCCTTTCCTTTATGTTTAACTGGTGATCCAGTCTGTAAGTTTGTTGTTTTTCAACAGAACAAGCCGTCCTACAAATGTAGTGGTCAGAATGTTGGGACAAATCATTGACCACTGGCAGGGGTGCTTACAATGATCTGCTTTTATTTATGTAAAACCTTTATTCCAAAAGGAAAAAAAAAACTGTTTTAAAGTTGAGGTAAACTTACACTTTTGTACTTGTACCTAAAGGTAAGCTTATAATAAGGTTTACCTGTAGGTACACCTTATTATAAACTTCAATCAGCAGGCCCAAGCCAGTGATTGGTCACTGGGAGCCGCTGATCGGCTCCATCATTCATGGAAGAGATCCCTGTGTTGTAAAAAACACAGAGCTCTTTACACTGACATGCAATCTTGCTTTTTTTTTTTTATTCCCTGCAAAGCAGGGGAAAAAGACAACAAGTTGGCTTAATAAAAGCAGTACATATCACACATTGCACATTGTTAGGCACACAGTTTACCCCTTGATCACCCCTAGATGTTATAACCCCTTCCCAGCCAGGGTCATTAGTACAGTGATAGCGCATAGTACTAGCACTCATCACTGTATTAGTGTCACTATTGATGTCAGTGTCAGTTAGTGTCAGATTGCCCACCACACTATCACAGCCCCACTATAAGTCACTGATCATTGCCATTACTAGTATAAATAAATAAAAAATTCAGTATATATACACCATAGGTGTGTGCGCAGCCTATTGCATTAGGGTGTGCACTCCAAAGCTCAACTACACGGTACTGATCACTCACTGTGTTCATTAAGAAAGGGAAGGGGCCGGTAAATTACATATTTACCGGCCCCTTCCCCCACTCATCCTAAAACCATCCCCCTGTGTGTGCCCGCTGCAGCAGCTGGAGAAGAGGAAAGAAGCCGGCAGTGCTGCGGGGGGCAAGGCAGAAGGGGGAATCTGTGCTGCACAGGGTGATTAGGGTGTGCCCAGGCACACCCTGTGCGCACACCTATGATATACACCATAGTTTGTAGGCACTATAAATTTCATGTAAACCAAATAATATACACTGGGATTTTTTTTAACCAAAGACATGTAACAGAATACATTTTGGTCTAAATTCATGAAGAAATTAGATTTTTTTATATTTTTTATTGGATATGTTTTATAGCAGAAAGTAAAAAATACAGTTTTTTTATTTTTCAAAAATTTCAGTCTTTTTTTATTTATATAACAAAAAATATAAAGAAAATGACAAAATGCTGTAACTACAATTATTATTGTATTTTAAATTAAAAGCAATGGCTATGGCTACTCAGTACACCTAATGTATCTACTCCCCCTTCCCTCCTATCCACTCATTTTGGTTACTGCTTCTTGTCGGTTTCACCTGAGTTATACCAAAGTGTTGTCAAGCATTTGGCTGCATTAAACAGCAGGTAGATGCATCAACAGGAGTCAACTCCCATCAACGTATTAGGCTGGCCATAGACCATACAATTTTCTTGTTCCATTTCCTTTAGATTTACCTTCAACCATGTAGCGCAAAGGCCTGTCTGATTGCATACAATCTGAAAGTGTTTAGGTTTGACCTCATATTATATGCATTCCTCCCAACATTTTGAGATGGTAATGAGGGACACCTATCAGCAAACGTATGCAGGCATAGGACACACCCCTTGCCATGCCCCCTTAAAGGAGAATTGTACAAAAAAAAAACAAGATTGGTTAAACCCACAAGTGCTTTTTTTTAATCACTACTATTTATTTAACCACTTGCCGACCGCCAACTGCAGGTTGACGGCGACAAAGTGGTTCGATATCGCAAACCGCCGTCATACGACGGTGGCTGTGAGATCACGCACTGTGAACGTGCGCGCCGCCGGAGGCGCGCCCGCACGCTCACTGTGTTCGGGGAGGGCCAGGGAGCGGGTGCCACGGACTCGATCTCCGCCGGCTACCCACGATGGGCCCCCGCACTGAAAGAACGGAGGTCCGTGTAAGTAAACGCGGACCTCCGTTCTGTGAGAGGGGGAAGGGCTGTGATTACAGCCTTCCTCTACATGGAAGCTGTGATCACTTCCCTTCCCCTGTTAGGGCAGCCCCCATACAGTTAGAACACGCCCAGGGAACACAGTTAACCCTTAGAGCGCCCCCTGCAGGTTAACCCCTTAACTGCCAATGGCATTTACACAGTAATCAGTGCATTTTTATAGCACTGATCGCTGTATAAATGCCAATGGTCCCAAAAAAGTGTCAAAATGTTCCGACATGTCCGCTGAAATATCGCAGTACCGCTAAAAATTGCAGATTGCCGCCATTACTTGTAAAAAAAAAAAAAAAATAAAAACCCCAAAAATGAATTCTCATGATCCGTAAACGCGACCACTTTTGCGCAAACCAATCAATAAACTTTTTTATAGCAAATATGAGGACGAATATAAACCGGCCAAAACCGATGAAAAAAAATGTTTTTTTATATATTTTTTTGGATTTGTATTTTAGCAAAAAGTAAGAAATTTGGTTTTTTTTGCAAAATTGTCGCTCTTCTTTTGTTTATAGCGGCGATCAGAAAAGACGCAGCGATGATCAAATACCACTAAAAGAAATCTCTATTTGTGGGAAAAAAAGGACGCAGCAATTTAGAAATTGGATGAAAGGTTTAGCACTGGGAAACAATTTTTGATAGATAAAAAGTGCATTTTATATACAACTATTATAGATGAGACCAAAATGAGGTACAAATGAGGAGGAAAGAGGGACAGAGGGACTGAGGGACTTTGCTCCAAATGAGGGACAGTCCCTCGCAATCAGGGACAGTTGGGAGCTATGTATATGGTTTTGGTAAATCTAAAGGAAAATTGATTAAGAAATTTGTATAATATATGGCCAGCCTAACACCGAAAGCAGCTCAGCATGGTGCAGAGTTGCATTGACCTAAATCCTCCTATTCAAGTGAACTAAATGGGGGCTTCTAAAATATAATGCATCTGTACTATTTAATGCACTTTTAGATTAAATGAGCTTTCAAAGTGTTCACAATCTCCAGTGCTCATTGAAAGTAAATACATACAGCTAAAGTAAAATGTAACTATTTCCAATAATCAATGTACTGTAAACGTCACATACTGAAAATGGAAGTCAAGAACGACAGTAGTGAGTGCATAAAAGAGCAAAATGTGCAGAGCATCTGAGGATCATAATAACAAAAGTACATTTACGGTGAAGTGATATCATTAATAGTTAACTAAAGCAGAAATCATTGCAAGCTTTCAAGGCAATCTGCCATATGAAGAGGACTTGTAGCCTGAAAGCGTACTGTTTTCCACCGTAGTTAGTTATTAGAGGTAGACCCTTAAAGCAAACCTGTCATAAGAGCAATATGGGGGCTGCCATTGCTGATCTGCTTCTGAAAATACTAGTTGCCTGTTATAATGACCTACCTCTAGTCACAAACCAAGAACTAGCATGCAGATTAGGAAAACAGAAGTCTTTTATTAAAGTGGAACTTGGCTGTATCTAAGCACCACAAACAGAAAACACTAATTTATTCATTTTTAATATTCATAGCAAACTCATCCAGCCATATCTCCATGCCTTATTTGGTTAAGAAATCACTTTGAAAAACACCCTTGTAGCATTTCTAGCTGTGGCCATCTTCAGTTAGGGCACATGACTCATGTAGCATTTACTTCTTGGAATCCGTCTGCCCTTAGCTCAGGCATGCAGGCAGGCAGGAGGATGTGCTTAGCTGAGAAACACCCTCCTCCAGATGAAAGAACAAAAATGCCCATGGAGACTCCTGAGATGAATGACATAATTTCAGCCAAGACCAGGAAACAACTGAACAAATGTAAAAAAAAAAAAGTGAATATAATATACCTTTGTATCTAATTACTAAGGTTAGCAGCATGAGGATTAAAAATAGTTCCACATTAAAATGTATTACTAGGCAAAACAATCTTGGATTTGGATAGGGTGGGGAAGTGTTAGATCACTTGTTATGTTCTTATTGCTATCTGTGGCCCCACTGGGGGATTAACCTTAATATTTTTACTGTTGTCATCTACAAAAGAAAGTGAAATGAAAACATACATCTACAATCCCCCCCCCCCTTTGGGAGAATTTGGGAGCTTCCTGTTGTGCCTTTGGGACAGGAGGTGTTTGGAAATTTCCTCAAAAAACAGTATAAAATAAACTGCCAGGCATTCTAACCCTTTTCTACTATAGCCAGTGGCGTAACTACAGGGGTTGCAATTGCAACCGGGCCCCGTGCTCTAGGGGGCCCGTGTTCCTCCCTTGTACACCTGGATAGGAGGAATGGCAGGGGTGGCATTTAGAGGAACCAATCTCCTCCATTTTCCTCCTAATGCAGGAGACTGGTTCCTCTATATGCTGCCCCCGCCGCCCCTCCTATCCAGTTTACTTGTCTTCTGCTGTTCTCAGGGTCCCTGTGTGCTTCCCTGTCCCCCCACAGAGCTGCTGTCTTCCCCCCTCCTCTCTCCTGTCAGCTGCTATAGAAGCTGTGTCATGATGGAGAGATGGGAACGGGTCAGTAAATTTGTCATTTACCTTCCTTTTCTGAATGGGCAGAGTCAGTGATTGGTACCAATTTGTTCAATCATAACTGTTTTTACTATAGTTCCGTTTCTGAATGAATGGGAAGCTCGGTACACAACTATTTGTTTATTCGGTGGGACCGTAATAAAGGGACCCGTGATGGGAGTAAAGGGGGCCCTAGGATCAGTGGGAAGAGGGAAGGGTCCTGGCCAGGGGTCATGTGGGCCCTTCATAATTTCTTGCACCGGGGCCCTGAAGGTTCTAGTTACGCCTCTGACTATAGCTACATCTTAAAAAAGGCAGGCTTGCATTTTGAAAGACATGTTAGCCAGACAACTAGAATTTTCAGAAGTTATAGCTTTAGCAATAAGTACATTATTGTATGTTTTATTTGCTTTCTGATATGAAAAAATACCACGCAACCAATGTAATAATACTCAAATATGCATAAAATACATCAAATCAAACCAAAATATTAGTACTCATGTGTCTAATACATACAGTATCCCACAAAAGTGAGTACACCCCTCACATTTTTGGAACACACAGCCATTAATGTCTAAACCGCTGGAAACAAAAGTTGGTACACCCATAAGTGAAAATGTCCAAATTGGACCCAAAGTGTCTCTTGGGCATGGAGTTCACTAGAGCTTCACAGGTTGCCACTGGAGTCCTCCATGATGACATCACGGAGCTGGTGGATGTTAGAAACCTTGTGATCCTCCAACTTCCGTTTGAGGATGCACCACAGACGCTCATTAGGATTTAGGTCTGGAGACATGCTTGGCCAGTCCATCATCTTTACCCTCAGCTTCTTTAGCAAGGCAGTGGTCATCTTGGAGGTGTGTTTGGGGTCGTTATGTTGGAATACTGCCCAGCGGCCCAGTCTCCGAAGGGAGGGGGATCATGCTCTGCTTCAGTACGTCACAGTACATGTTGGCATTCATGGTTCCCTCAATGAACTATAGCTCCCTAGTGTCAGCAGCACTCATGCAGCCCCAGGCCACGACACTTCCACCACCATGCTTGACTGTAGGCAAGACACTCGTCTTTGTACTCCAAACCTGGTTGCTGCCACTCACGCTTTATGACATCTGAACCAAATAAGTTTATCTTGGTCTCATAAGACCACAGGACATGGTTCCAGTAATCCATGCCCTTAGTCTGGTTGTCTTCAGCAAACCTATTGTGGGCTTTCTTGTGCATCATCTTTAGAAGAGGCTTAGTTCTGGGACAACAGCCATGCAGACCGATAAGATGCAGTGTGTGGCATATGGTCTGAGCACTGACAGGCTGGGGGGGGGGGGGGGGGGGGGGGGGGGGGGGGGGGGGGGGGGGGGGGGGGGGGGGGGGGGGGGGGGGGGGGG
>BLSH010073046.1:373942-384862 GCA_018402905.1 Glandirana rugosa | reverse complement strand
GTGACTACTTTACTGTGAAACGATGTTACATTTCATCACTCACACGTCGACCATATTGTCACATTTAAACGACAGGGGAGTTTTATTGAGTTGTGTGTCGGTAATTACAGATTTGGTGACCGTTGTTTTCACTCATGTGGGGATTCACTTTTACAGGTTTAACCCGGGTTAATCGGTAAAAGGGAGGGGCCACAGTACACTGAACAATCACAATGTTTCAGAGTCCACACTTACCCCTCGACCACACAAGTTAAACCACAATAGCGAGAGTGAGAGATTATGACCAGTGACCTTCAAGTTCACCGTTGAGTACCGTTTCTTGAGAGACTCCTAGACTTTTTTTCTTAACAACGAGATGTATTTCTACCAGATCCGATATTCTTCTAACGGTTCTTGGACTTTGACTCGACGTCGTGCCACGGGTTCTGGTGTCTCGTCAAATTGTCCTGTCCAAGGTGAGTCTTGTCCGGAGCAGTACCAGCTGGTTTCCGCATATGTAGAGCAACAATTCTTTTTTTCAGATCCTCAGAGAGTTCTTTGCCATGAGTTGCCACTTGAACTTCCAGTGACCAGTATTAGAGAGTGAGAGCGATAACACCAAATTGAACACACCAGCTCCCCATTCACACCTGAGACTTTGTAACACTAACAAGTCACATGACACCGGGGAGGGAAAATGGCTAATTGGGCCCAATTTGGACATTTTCACTTAGGGGTGTACTCACTTTTGTTGCCAGTGGTTTAGACATTAATGGCTGTGTGTTGAGTTATTTTGAGGGGACAGCAAATTTACACTGTTATACCAGCTGCACACTCACTACTTTACATTGTAGCAAAGTGTCATTTCATCAGTGTTGTCACATGAAAAGATAGAATAAAATATTTACAAAAATGTGAGGGGTGTACTCACTTTTGTGAGATACTGTATATAAGTAAACCATACAAATCAAACCACAATATTAGTAATCGTGTGTCTAATTCATATACAAAAGTGCATCTCATAACATTAGAATATCCTTGCTGCACTCAAGCTCCCAACTTTTCTGCATATGATCCACTGTTTGCTATATGTCTAAATGGTAATCCTTGCTGCTTTCAACCTCTTTGCCTCTGCCCATATCACTGTGTTGTTTATTTTGCTTTCTTATTGCCTATACTTAAATTATGAGCCAATGCTATCTTTATTGCTCTGCCCTTCTGCTCTGTTGCGGTGTCTTGTAGTCCTCATTTGGTGTTAAAAGTTCGTTCTGTTAGCAATGTGTCCCTCCTATGCAATCCTGATTGATTAATTGGCAATACCCCCACCAAACTCAGTATAAATATAAGCCTTCCTGAAGGTCTGCAAAGGCCTTGGTCTGCATTGCCAGGGATAGCATTGACCAATATCATCTTGGATATAGTATTCATATTGGATTAAGTATTATACTTCGGCTCAGCACTTCAGCGAATGCACAAAGTGATAAATGGAACACTCCAAACCACTGAACATACTACAGGTGACCTGATTCCTCATAGAACTTTTTCATCACTCATCCTATCTGATTCTAAATCTCCCACTCTGTATCATGCACTCCCTACCTTTTCTTCTCACAGTTGCATCCTTCCTCCTTAAACTCTCTCTCCTTCATTCCTCTTCTCTACCCCACCACTTATATATATATCACCCTCACTCCTTTATTCTCCTTATTACTGCACCCATCAGCTCCTGCTACTTCGGAACCCACATACTAATAGAACCTCGAGTACACTGGGAAGTGTCCCCCCACATAAGTCACACTCCCATAACCCCTCTCTCACCCTTCTGCTTCTCCTAACTTCTGGAGATATTTCCCCAAATCCAGGACCACCATCATTTACCTTTGGACAACATACCAGACACCCCCAATCCTCTGACAGCAGGCATAATCCACACAATTTAATTTCTATTCCTCTTCTGCCTAGAACCAGCCTCCCCTTCTCCTGTGCCCTTTGGAATGCCCGCTCTGTTTGTAACAAACTTACCACTGTCCATGACCTATTTATCACAAACTCCTTCAACCTACTTGCAATTACAGAGACCTGGCTTCAAGATTCTGACTTCTCTTCCTCGGCTGCCCTCTCCCATGGTGGCCTCCTGTGGATTCACTCTCTCAGGCCTAGTGGACGAAAAGGAGGGGGTGTTGGAATCCTCCTATCCCCTCAAAGCACTTTTCAAGTTCTTCATCCACCCCCCTCTCTGTCCCTCTCCTCATTTGAAGCTCACTGTATTCGTCTATTTTCTCCAGTTTCGTTGAGAATTGCTGTGATCTATCGGCTTCCTGCACTGGTATCAAGCTTCCTTGACAACTTCTCTGCCTGGTTACCCTACTTTCTTTCTTCTGAAATTCCAACAATCATTCTTGGTGACTTCAACATCCCTGCTAATCTTGACACTCCTGCTATGTCTAACTTTCTGAGGCTAACTTCCTCTTTTGACCTAAAACAATGGACACATGCTTCTACTCACACTTATGGCAACTGCCTTGACCTCTTATTCTCCTACCTATGCACTCCGTGCAACCTCTCCAACATTCCTTTTCCTCTCTCTGATCACCACCTTATTAGTTTCACTCTCTCCTTGTCTTCCTCCTCCTTGCCTTCCAGCTACCAAACAATTACCCGTAGAAACCTTCGCCATCTTAACCCTTCTCTTCTTTTTTCTGCTACAGATTGTCTCTATGACAAAATCTCATCCTTGTCCTGCCTCAACCTGGCCACTTCTATATACAACAGCTCACTGTCATCCACCCTAGATACCTTGGGCCCCTTCACTACACACAGAATCAGGCCCCGACCGCTGCAACCCTGCCAGACAGACGATACCAGAAGCCTCAAAAAAAAAAGAGCCGCGCTCTTGAGCGTCTGTGGCGTAAGACTAAGTCACAGATTTCAGCCAATATAAATCTGCCCTCCAACAATTCCATTCCTGCCTTCACACTGCCAAACAGACATACTTTATCACTCTTATCAACAACCTCTCACGGAGCCCCCGTTAACTCTTTCTACCTTTAACGCTCTACTTCATCCTCCATTACCTCCACCCACCAACTTGCTCACTGCCCAGGATATTGCTTATCACTTTAAAAATAAGATTGATACAATTTGTCTCGAGATCTCCTCTCTACAGATTTCTCACTCCCCTCACACTCTTTGTCCTCCTGCACAATCAATACTCTCGTTTAACCCAGCTACCATAGAGGTAGTCACTAAACTTCTCTCTAACGCCCACCTAACCTCCTGCCCCCATGGACCCCCATTCCTTCGCAACTATTACAGTCACTCTCTGACTCTATCCTACATGCTTTAACTCATATCTTCAACCTCTCCCTCTCTACTGGCATCTTCCCCAACCCTCTAAAACATGCACTAGTCACTCCCATACCAAAAAAGGCCACACTGGACCCCACCAATTTTAACAACCTATGACCCATCTCCTTACTCCCTTTTGCCTCCAAAATCCTTGAACGTTTAGTTTACAACCGACTTGACCACTCTGCATTCCAGTGTAATTAGGTCACAGTTTCATGCATACGGCTCTTAGAAGCAGCGCGCTCTGTGCAGTGTGGATCTACTCATCTTTTCAGACCACCCACAGAGGCTGTGGGACACTGACTCGAGTATAAGCCGAGGGGGGCCTTTTTCAGTACAAAAAAATGTGCTGAAAAACTCGGCTTATACTCAAGTATATACAGTATATATTAAACAATAAAGATTAGTGCAGCACAAACACAGTCTCTCATTAATAAAGCACAGAACAGTCTCTTATACAGGTACTCTTGTTCCAAAGATCCCGCTGGGGTGGAGAAAGGTGAAATAAAATCTAAAAGCATGCAGGTGGAAATATGTGGATCCTGCCGCCACCGACTGTCACGTACCTGGTGGTTGAGTCTGGCTTATGTGGGGGCAACCTCTCTTGCAGCCCTGGTTCCAGAACCCCTGGTAGTGCAGACAGGGAGCCCAGGAGCACAGGGGGGCACGAGGGCTGGACAAGTCTGATGGTTGGTACAGGTCCACAGATGCTTGTGCAGGCTGAAGAGTAGTGGTGCAGTCCGGGTCGACAACTGGCTGGCAGCGAAGTACAGAGGGATCAGGCAGACGGGTAGTCAGGTGCAGGCTGGGTTGGTAACGGGCTGGCAGCTGAGGTACAAGAGGGACAGGCAGAAGAGTGGTCGTAAACAATCCGAGGTCAGGGCAGGCAAATAGCAACAAAGTCCAAATTGTAGCCGGGGTCACAGGAACAGGAAGTCACTCAGAACAGATACTGGGAGTCACAGGTGCAGGAACGCTGTCGAAAAGACAGCACTTGCTTCCTGGTGCTGTCCTGCTTAAATGGCCACTTTTGGCACCATTAGCACGCGCAGGCGCACGCGGGAGGCCAGAAACGGCCAGGAAGTGCATTTTCCTAACACTCAAAGCCTCTCACCTCCTTTCTAAGACCTGAACAGGTCATCAAGCGTTAATCTCCCCACGTGGATAATGCTGAGCGATTGGCCTCTCTTCTAAAAGCACATTCCTCAGGGATATGCAAAAAAAGGGGGACAAGACCATCTAGTGCTCTCTGTATATGGCTGCTCCATTTATTAAGAATAAAAGCTACTCACAATATCATGCACCTCCACTGGTGCTAGTATACCAGCATAAAAACACGTAAACTTTCTAAAAAATAGCCATGATGTCCGACGTGGCTCCAAACTCTGTATGCGTTACGTTCTATGGGCGGGATATAGACTCTCCTTGTTTAACCACTTACCTGATTAACGACCGCTCTGACTTACGACCAGCTTTTTTACTTTTTGGGTACTGTACTTCATTGTACTGTACAATACAGGGTTTTTGTGGTTTATATTTTGGTGTTCTGTATTTATGCAAATTAAAACAACGTTATCGAGTTGGAGTTTTGTGTTTAGACCCTTTTTTTTTCAGAATACAGTACAGTAGAGTAGTTAAGGATTCTTAAAATATTGATTACTTATGGCTCCTCGTTTAATGACCAATTTGTTTAACGACCTGGTTGCTGGAACGGAACCTGGTCGTTAAGTGAAGAGAGCCTGTAAATATAAGGTTTCATATATATTTTTATGTATATGCTTATGGTTCACTAATATATGAATTAGACACATGAGTATTATTTTTTGGTTTTATTTGATGTATTTTATGCATATTTGAGTATAATTAGATTGGTTGCGCAGTGTTTTTTAAAGATTTTAATTGGCGTGAGAACGCACAACAGCAGCTGCTACAACCAGATTATATGTATTTAAATTTGCACAGATAGTTTTACACACTTGGTTATCTTTTGGTAGCGGGGAGGATTTCTTTTTTCTTTTCATATATTTATATTTTCTTATGACACATTTCCTTATGCATTACTCAGTTTGGTCTATGACAGTCCGATAAAAAGGAAGTGTCAACCTGCTAATCAGAGTGCTAGTCTGCATCCGCTAGTAAAAATAAAGTTTTAGAGAGAAGTATAATATGTTTCGAAGGAAACCATGCATCTTGACAGTAATAAGAAACCCTGTCTGTATGTATATTTGTGAGAAAGAGGTGTGTGAGCGGGACTGGTAGGAGAGACAATGTCAACCAGAGAGGGAGGGAGAAGAAAGGAGGAGGAGGAGAGACACTCTCACACAGCAGTTTGGGGAAAGCAAAGCAGAGGGGACAGCAGAACAGCCAAGTGCATGGGACTGATCACTACAGAGCCGAGCTGTCACATTGTCTGGGAAGGAAGCGAGCTATATCCCTAGCAGGTGAGACACTGCTTGTTATCTCAAAGCAAATCTACCATCACAAGGGTCTGAAAATATTGGTTAGGTACTTGTAAACTTTTATTTTTAATAGAAAATGCTTTTTTAGATGAGGATGATTATTATTATACAGGATTTGTATAGCGCCAACAGTTTGCGCAACGCTTTACAAAATATAGGGTATATGTACATTTACAATGCATTGACAAGAAGGTTAGGGTGATCAACATAAACAAATCTCTTAGATACCTAATGTCACACGGGCATGGTTAGCACAGAAGGATTATGTTGTAGTTTAATGAATAATAGATGCAGATTTGATAATTATATATTTATTTATTTCAGGTACTTATATAGCGCCGTCGATTTACGCAGTGCTTTACATATACATTGTACATTCACATCAGTCCCTACCCTCAAGGAGCTTACAATCTAAGGTCCCTAATGCCTCGTACACACAGGTCTGCGATCGTATACAACAGGTCGTACGAACGACCGTTGTATGCTAAATCGACCGTTAGTACACGCGATTAGAACAGCTGACGTACGATGGCCGTACAACAGAAGTTGTATGAGCAGACTAGAAAACTTGGTAGTACCAACAAGCGGTCGTACGACCGTTGTATCGTGTGTACAGAGAAGTTGGTCCAGCAAGTTGTGTTGTCCAAAATACGCATGCTCAGAAGTCAGGAATGGCCGGACACTAATTACATGCGCCTGAACTTTCTCTTTATACGTTCCTAACACATCACTACGTTCGGCTTGGTCGTACGATCGCTTAGTGCATGTCAGTACGCAAGATACAACAGCCAACATACGATTTGAGCCGTTCGGTCGTCGACCCGTGTGTACGAGGCTTAACTCACATTCATGCATACACATATTAGGGCCAATTTAGACCGGATCAAATTAACCTACCAGCATGTCTTTGGAGTGTGGGAGGAAGCCAGAGTACCCAGAAGAAACCCATGCAGGCACAGGAGAACATGCGAACTCCAGGCAGGTAGTGTTGTGGTTGGGATTCGAACCAGCGACCCTTTTGCTGCTAGGCGAAGGTGCTATCCACTACACCACTATGCCACCCCATTTTAATATATATATATATATATATATGTTATGCATTGATGGTACATATATCCATATCTCAATATAAAAAAATTAAGCATTGTAAAAAAAAAAAAAAGCAGGGTTCTACAGTAGATAAGGAAAAGCGTTGAATTTGCTTAAGCAAAAATAAAATATAGACGTATGAGCTGAATGTTTCAATAGTGGTGATTGTTGTAGGAGGTGTACGTTACATGGATGATGTTGGTTTTCTCCAATATAGTAATTCATTAGTCTAAGCTGATGTAGGCGAAATATACCTTACTCTAAACACCTTTTACCAAACTGGCAATTAGTTTCAAATAGGGGTTGGCGCCTAGTGAGTAATAAAGTTAAAGTGGGAAAGACTTGTGTTGCTAAGGCAGCATTGTCCTCCAGGCATTCAAATGCATGGACCTATAGCGCCTAATTATAACTGACACTCTACTTGTTATATGCAGGTAGGTGGATGGCTGGCTTTTTAGTGTTCTGCACAATGAGATTCCATGGAGAGGTATACTTACTAGCAGCAAACTGTGTTTAGATATGTAAATCATTTTCTTGTTTAAGGTAATGCGTTGCTTTGAATACATCTGCATCCATTTATGTTCAGTATACGTATGTGGGGTGAGTTAGGGTTGGGTGTGTCAGTGGGGCAGAGCTGTGTGTACAGACAAGTGTTTTGGTCGTGCTCCTCGCTTACTCATAGTGTATCTGTGCTGTGCACCTGTCACAGAACTGGGGGCGTTTGATTGCTGCTGTGAGCTGATAAACTATGGCCAAGTTTAACAGGAATGTGAACGCAGAAAACACAAGTCTGTCAATTCTCGCCCTTTGTCGCTGCTCCTACATGCAGCCTCTGGCACATAATCAATACTTTCAAGTGACTAGAATTGACAGCTGCAACTCCAGTAGTATGAAATCAATGCTAATATGCCTCATACTTGGGCAGATTCCAAACTGCAAAGCTTGCATGTGTAATATCTTCTTGTGTACATATTAGAAGGCTTCATCTATATCTCTGGTCCTTCATCAGGACCAATACTTCATATATTTCTTCTACATAAATCATGTTAGAATCTATGTAAAGCTGGCCATACACCTGTAGAATTTCATTTAAAAATGTTCAGAACGTGCGCTTGATTTTCTAACAGTGAATGAGGTCAAATTTACATTTATTTTTGACCAGAAAAATTCAAAGGAGCAGGGTGGAATTTTTTTCACAAACAAAAATCTAACAGTGGATGTGGTTTTTGTTTAGGAAATTCCATTCAGTACTAAATTAAATATTAAAAGCAAAATGGTAGGTTAATTAGATCCTGTTTAAAATTGCCCCTAGTATGTGTATGTATGAATGTGAGTTAGGGACCTTAGATTGTAAGCTCCTTGAGGGTAGGGACTGATGTGAATGTACAATATATATGTAAAGTGCTGCGTAAATTGACGGCGCTATATAAGCACCGAAAATAAATAAATAAAATCAATTTTGAACTACTTTTGCATGACATTCGCCAAGTCTCTGTTGGCAATATCCAATGTACTGCTGAAATTATTTTCCTATGAATGCTTGTATAAAAATCTACCAGTGAATGACCAGCTTTACTGTAGGTTGAAGTCAATTTTGGTGATATTGTGCAGTTATTGATTGTTTATCTCTATGGCAGGAGTTGAGAAGCAATTTACATATGAAGATGGACAGCTTGGGAATATTAAATGGAGGAAAAGCTGAGTAGTGTGAAGAGTTCCATTCGTGAATCAATGAAGGGAGCATTTTACAAGACATGTGATATACCACTTAGAGGGCACGCTACGGCAGCAACGACCAATGAGGCACCATCACTCTTTTACCCCATGTCATCATCACCATGTTAAAGGAGGGGAGCGAGACATACACAGAGGACATCATTTATATAGTCCTAGAAGTGCTCATTGCCATCTTGGCCATTCTTGGCAACGTGTTGGTATGCTGGGCTGTGTACATTAACAGTAACCTTCAAAACGCCACCAATTATTTTGTGGTATCCTTGGCCGCAGCGGATATTGCGGTGGGTGTCCTTGCCATCCCATTTGCTATCTCAATAAGCACTGGATTTTGCACCACCTTTCATGCCTGCCTCTTCATTGCCTGCTTTGTTCTGGTGCTGACACAGAGCTCCATCTTCAGCCTCCTCGCCATTGCTTGTGACCGCTACATTGCTATCCGCATCCCACTCAGGTGAGTGATTACACATATTTTGGTCATTCTGATCAGTCTGAGTAGCGTTGCTTCATGTTATGTTGAGGCATCTCTTGCTGACTTGATGCTTCTCAGCTATTGAAATCCCAATCAATGACAATGGGACATTAACCGTGCTCATTTCTGAATTTGAATTGTTAGAGTATCTTGGGGTACTGTCCACACTGCTAAAGTATTGGGGCGCCTGCCTTTACATGCAAATAAACTTTAATGGCACCCCAGTCTTAGTCCGTAGGGTTCAATATTGAGTTGGCCCACCCTTTTCAGCTATAACAGCTTCAATTCTTTTAGGAAGGCTGACAGGGTTTAGGAGTGTGTCTATGGGAATGTTTGACCATTCTTCCAGAAGCACATTTGTGAGGTCAGGCACTGATATGGGTGAGAAGGCCTGGCTCACAGTCTCCGCTCTAATTCATCCCATAGGTGTTCTATCGGGTTAAGGCCAGGACTCTGTGCAGGCCAGTCAAGTTCCTCCACCCCAAACTCCCTCATCCATGTCTTTATGGACCTTGCTTTGTGCACTGGTCCAAATCATTTGGTGGAGGGGGGATTATGGTGTGGGGTTGTTTTTCAGGGATTGGACTTGATCCCTTATTTCCAGTGAAGAGACATCTTAAGGCGTCAGCATACCAAGACATTTCAGACAATTTCATGCTCCCTACTTTGTGGGAACAGTTTAGGGATGGTCCCTTCCTGTTCCAACATGACTGCACACCAGTGCATAAAGCAAGATCCATAAAGACATAGAGGAGTTTAGGGTGGAGGAACTTGACTGGCCTGCACAGAGTCCTGACCTCAACCTGACAGAACACCTTTGGGATGAATTAGAGCCAGTGATTCTCATCAACATCAGTGCCTGACCTCACAAATGTGCTTGTGGAAGAATGGTCAAAATTTCCTTAGACACACTCCTAAACCGTGTGGACAGCCTTCCCAGAAGTTGAAGCTGTTATAGCTGAAAAAGGTGGGTCCACTCAATATTGACCCCTACTGACTAAGACTGGGATGCAATTTAAGTTCATGTGGGTGTAAAGGCAGGCACCCAATACTTTTGACAATATAGTGTGTGTGTGTACTGTATGCATGTATATATATATATATATATATATATATATATATATATATATATATATGCGCCTTGAGAAAGCCAACTGTGACTCCCTGAAACCTAGGTACAATAATGCTATTATGTTGTCCTTATTCACCCGAAAGCCCTTTGTGTACCTACAATACTTGCTGCTACATTATTTGCTATGTGTGGAGCACCAAGGCAAATGTTTTGGATAGACGGCTGATGCCAGTATACAGTGTGTGTGTGTATATATATATATAGAGAGAGAGAGAGAGAGAGAGAGAGAGAGAGAGAGAGAGAGAGAGAGAGAGAGAGAGAGAGAGATTAGCTTGTGGGGATCACTTTTCAGGGGAAAAGATTCAGCATGGATGTCGACCAAGGCCGGGCCAGAAAGACCAGGTGAGTTTGGGGAGAGGTGGACGTAAATTACTGGTCCTTCTCTTGTCTCCTCTCGAACTAGGACCTAGAGTCTCCCTCTTTCGACTCTCTCGAGACACACGATAAAACCTGAGATTCTTGTTCCAAACGTTACACGAATACAAAACACCCATAGCGTCTGTCGGTGTGTGACATATCTTTCCTTAGACAAACAAATCAAAACGCGGTCTACCGCTCCAAAACAAAAAACAAACACAAAACTTGAACGTTTGGACTTTATTATTTGGACCGTTCGACGGTCTAAAATTTCGCTGACTGTAGGTACGACTTAGAAAAGGGGACTTTTCACTAGGGGTGTTCGATTAGAGAGAGAGAGAGAGAGAGAG
>BLSH010073046.1:359710-373932 GCA_018402905.1 Glandirana rugosa | reverse complement strand
CCCGAACTCGTCTCCCCCCCTATACACTGCAATACGCTCCCCGTTGTTACCGGCCCGTTATGAACAGCGGAGCGTCCGCTGATCACTCTCAGCTTGCCAGGTTTATTATTTCAGGTTTGCAAGTTCAAAACACAAACAAAAAACAAAACCTCGCCATCTGGCGCAAAACTAAACAAACAGATTCCTTTCTATACAGTGTGTGGCTGTCTGCGATACCCACAAAACATAAGCACATTGCAAACCTTGTTCTTAGAGTCCAAAATAGCACACAGAGCTCTCTCAGCTTTCTCCCTCTGAGATCCAGGATCAAGCTCTCCTCTGTTCTCTTCCTGGTCATTAAATGCAGGTGGAGAGGGGTTTGAGTGGACCAGAAAGACCGGGCCGGAACCAGCTCCACCACTGTGGCCGGCAAAACCCGGGTCGGACTCTCACTAGTCGCCTGCGAGGCGACAAGTATTGCCCGGCCATTGTTGCCCCTCGCATAACGTCACATATCCCCCCCTCTGCTCAAGCCCCTCAGGTGGAGCAACTGTCCTGACCATGCAGTGGGCCCGGGAAAGACCATCAGCGTTATTTTGAAGCCTTCCAGCCTGGTGTTCCACTGAGAACTTAAACGGCTATAGGGCCAGGAACCACCTAGTCCCCCAGCTATTTTTCTCCCGGTTGTTACATATCCACTTAAGGGGGCATGATCGGTGACTAGCCTGAACGACCTTCCCAGCAGGTAGTATTTTAGGGCCTCTAAGACCCACTTGATAGCCAGGCGCTCCTTCTCCATAATGGCATAATTCCTTTTATGCCTATTAAGCTTCCTGCTTAAGTAAACGACCGGGTGCTCCTCACCGTCTCTGATCTAGGACAGAAGAGCACCTAGTCCCACCTCAGAGGCGTCGGTTCGAACCACAATCTCTTTTGTGAAGTCTGGGGTCACGAGCCATGGCTGTACACAAAGGGCTTGCTTCAATTTCTGGAAGCCCTTCTTGGCTTCGGGATTCCACTTAACCATTCCTGACCATGTACCCTTCGCTAGATCGGTCAGAGGGACGGCAATGGTGGCAAAGTCGGGTAGGGGGGGAAGCGTTGGTAATACCCTGTAATCCCCAGGAAGGCACGAACCTGTTTCTTGTTCACGGGTTGAGGCCACATTTGAATGGCTTCGATCTTATTGGTCTGGGGCTTGATCAGACACGGACCAATAACATACCCAAGGTATTTGGCTTCCTCCAGACCTAGAGCACACCTTTTCAGGTTGGCTGTTAAACTTGCTACCCTCAGCGAATCTACCACTGCCTGCACCCAGGGCAGATGTGATTCCCAATCTGGTCTGTGAATGACCACATCATCCAGACAGGCCGCTGCATAGGGCCGATGCGGCCTCAAAGTTTTTTCCATCATCCTCTGGAAGGATGCAGGGGCCCCATGCAGACCAAACGGCATTTGCTTGTATTGGAAGGACCCCTCGGGGGTAGAGAAGGACGTTTTTTCCTTTGCTGACTCGGTTAGGGGGATCTGCCAGTATCCCTTAGTTAGGTCTAGGGTTGTTATGTGCCGGGCACCTCCCAACCTATCCACAAGTTTGTCAACCCGCGGCATCAGGTATGCGTCAAACTTAGACACGTCATTCAGATTCCTGAAATCGTTACAGAACTGGATAGTGCCATCGGGCTTTGGGACCAGTACTATTGGGCTCGAACAGGCGCTGTGGGACTCCTCTATCACGTCTAACTCCAACATGGTTTTTATCTCTTTTGCCACCGCCTCTCGTCTAGCCTCAGGTATTCGGTAGGGTTTTACATTTACTCGGACCCCTGGTTCCGTGATTATGTCATGTTGTAGTACAGTGGTCAGTCCGGGTAGGGAAGAGAAAAAGTCTCTATTTTTACTGACAATTCTTAATGTTGTTTTGTTGCGTCAGTGACAAGGACTTCGTTATGGGGACATCTGGGGTCAGGGGTAACCTGTCCTTTTGGGGAGTGGGCACTGCCAATAAACTCTCCCTGTCCTTCCATGGTTTTAGGAGATTAACATGGTAAATGTGCTCCAGTTCCTTGTCCCAGGCCCTACTCTCAAAGGGACCCTGCCATTTTGCCAGGAACTTACTTTCGACCGTGGGGACTAGCACCAGCACTCTGTCCCTGGGGTTGAAAGTTTGGGTTTTGGCACCCCGATTGTAAACCCTTCTCTGGGCCTCCTGGGCTTGCTCCATATGCTCTCGTACAAGGGGCAGGACAGCTGCGTTTCCATCCTGCATCAAGGAGACATGCTCTATGACGCTTCTGTATGGGGTGTCTTGTCCCTCCCACGTCTCCTTGGCGACATCGAGCAGCCCCCTGGGATGTGTACCATACAAGAGTTCAAAGGGGGAATACCCTGTAGACGCCTGCGGAACCTCTCGTATGGCAAAAATGAGGTACAGCAGCAAAAAATCCCAATTTCACCCATCTTTATCCACCACCTTTTTTAGCATACTCTTAAGGGTCTTGTTTCCCCCAGACCGTCAGTTTGGGGGTGGTAAACAGAGGTACGGAGATGGGAGATTTTGTACAACTTCCACAATTCTCTGGTTACTCTGGACATGAACGGGGTACCCTGATCCGTCAAGATCTCTTTAGGGATCCCCACCCAACTAAACACCTGGACCAGCTTCTTGGCGATAGTCTTAGTGGAGGTGTTCCGCAAGGTTATGGCCTCAGGATAGCGGGTTGTATAGTCCAGGATGTGATGGTGTCCCTGGGCAGATTTTACTACTGGTTCCACAAGATCTATTGCAATTCGCTCAAATGGCACTTCAATTATGGGAAGTGGGACAAGGGGACTGAGAAAATGGGGTGACGGGGCTGTCATTTGACACTCCCGGCATTATTCACATTATTCTTTGACGTCTGCATACAACACAAGCCAGAAGAATCTCTGGGTTATTCTCTCCCTGGTTTTCTCCATACCCAGATGTCCCCCATTACATGCCCATGGGCAGATCTACCACCATCCTGCGGAAGGGTTTGGGAACCACTAGCTGTTCCACTTCGTCCTCCGCGTGTTTCACCACCTAATACAACAAACTATTTTTAAGCGCCATGTGGGGCAAAGACACCCTCCCAATTAGGGTCCACAGGTTCCCCATCCATCACCTTCACGTTTTCTCTGGCTCTAAGGAGAGTGACATCCCGTAGTTGTTCTGTACAGAAGTCCTCTCTCCAGACCTCTAAGTCAGCGATTCTTTCAAAGGTCGTGAGGTATGCCTCCACGTCATCCGCAGGTGTCATCTTCTGCATGTGGTAAGAAGCGCATACCAACTTTGGTTTTATTGTCATGGGAGGTGCAGGCCCTTTTTTTAACTCCAGCAGGGCCTCTGCAAACTGTTGGTTCATCTCCTGTTGAGCTGCGTGTTGTGCTGCAGCGGCCTCTGTGACCTGTTGGTAGGTTTCCCACTGGGCTGCATTGGCTTGCAGCAGGGCCTTCAATATTTTCTCTATCTTTGAAAGTTGCCCGCATCCTCCACCCCGTGTGGGAGATTAGCTCGTGGGGATCACTTTTCGGGGAAAAGATTCAGCATGGATGTCAATTTCTTTAAAATCTGCCGGCTTGCCAGGTTTATTATTTCAGGTTTGCAAGTTCAAAACACAAACAAAAACAGAAAACAAAAACTCGCTGTCTGGCGCTAAGCTAAACAAACAGATTCCTCTCTATACAGTGTGGGGCTGTCCCTGACACCCACAAAACATAAGCACATTGCAAACCTTGTTCTTAGAGTCCAAAATAGCACACAGAGCGCTCTCAGCTTTCTGCCTCTGAGATCCATGATCGAGCTCTCCTCTCTTCTCTTCCTGGTCATTAAATGCAAGTGGAGAGGGGTTTAAGTGGACCAGAAGGACCGGGCCAGAACCAGCTCTGCCACAGTGGTCGGCTAAACCTGGGTCCGGCTCTCACTATTCGCCTCAAAATGATCGCATGCAAGGTGACAAGTATCGCCTGTCCATTGTGTCGCCTCGCATAACGTCACAATATATTGTATACACAGACACTTTTTCCAGGAAACTTTTTTGGAACTTGGGAGCTCCAGATTAAAAGATGCAACATTTTTGCAAATAGCACCCTGCTGGCAATAAAACCTAGACACCCAGGACTGCCAAGTGTCGTAAGTGTAACCTGATAGCGACCCTTCCTATAGGGCAAAGGTGGAGGTGTCCCCAGTCCCTGTCACTAAAGACATAAGATTTATTTGGGAAAAAAGCAAACAAGATGGAGAAGGGGAAATAACCCATCCATATTATAACACAGGTCTTCCCCAAACAACTCATGCATTTAATACAAACTTTTTATACTGATCTCCATTTCATGTTTCAGTTGCCAATGTCCTTGTGTAAACCCTCAAACCAACAGACTGTAGCTACTCTTTACATAAAATCTTTATTGCTCATCACCACACCTTCCCTTTGTCCAGTTTCAATTCTTCTGTGCTATTTATATAATATCTGTTATTGAACTGTATGTAAGTATACCATCTCTTAGCTGTGACCTAGGGTAGGGACACACTGTAGTGTTTTGTGCAGCACGCGTTTGTGCATGTGCAGCAGCGCGCTCATTTGAATGGGCTGCTGTATCTGCAGGAAAAAAGCAGGGAAATGGTCCCTGCACCTTTTAAAAATTGCAGCCGCCTACAAAACGCATGATGCTTTTGCACCATGCGATCTCTCGCACGCGAAAACCCGCACGGACATATGCTCGGAATGCACACTATCTGCGTTTGGTGCATAAGTATGCATGGATGCTTTATGCAAAATCCCCCTTCCCCCCGGCATACAAATGCCTCTCAATGGGCATCTAATGCATCTCAATTGTCAGCTGTATGCAGCGACTCCGGAGAGTAATTACGCAGGCCTTGCACACTGTATGGCTGTGTGCATGAGCTCTAATTGTCTAGGATTAAGCCCTGATGGGCAGGGCGAAACGCATCTGCAATTCAAGATGGGCCCCTATTTTTTGCGCATTTTATGCATGCTTGGGGTATAGAGGCAGAACGGAAAGTCTTTGATATCAAATGTTTATATGAATGGCTGTGTTAACCTCTGCAGAAACATTTGAAGCTCTAATTAAATGAGTAAAGAAAATTGCTGTATATTCTATTGAATGTCGATTTATCTGGATTTACAAAAAACTATGAACAATAAAAGTAAAGGTGTAAATTTAGCAGTAACTCACAATCCATCTTTATGGTTGTCATTGGGCAAAAAGTGAAAGTGAGGGAAAGTCTCTTTAGTAATGAATGTCACCTGCAAAGCAGGTGATGGGAAAACTCCCAGTGAAGGCACCTGTTCCGTGTGACAGCTGTCAGAGAGGGGTTTCCCCTTCACCTTGGGGAGGTTATTTCTCATTTCCTTCTCTGTCACTGGTATAGAAAGCGAGGGGTATGATCTCTAGTGGGGACACATACAGTAACAAAAATGTGTCATATGCCTTAAATCTTGCCCACTTTATACAAAAAAAGGAAACATTTTTGCCTGTTCTCATTAAAGGGGGGCTTTGGTGAAAAATCAGAGGTCTAAACACACCCCTGATGTCTCACATTTCAGGCTGAGAAAGAAACCGAGGTCATAGATTCATCAAATACCTTTCTCTGCAGCCTCCACTGCACAGACGCTTGAATAGGAAGTGCTCTGGGGCTTCCTGTTGATTCACAAACTGAAGCACAGTAAACCAATGTACAGATCTCTCACTGTATTTATTCAGAAGAGGAAGGGGTTCGGTAAATATGACATATTTAATGGCCCCTTCCCCAGTTCTCCATCCTGAAGATACCCCTATGTGCCCACAACAGCTGCCGGCAGGAGAGGAGGGAAGCTGCCAGCACTGTGGGAGGCACACAGGGATGGGGGGACCCAGACAGCAGGAGGATGGGGTCGCAGATGCTAGAAGTGATCCCCCAGAAGGAGAAAGAGGTAGAGAAGCAAGCAGCACTACAGGCAGAAGAGGATCAGTGTCTGCAAGGCCAGCCATTTCTCCTACTCAGCAGGTGCCTGCTGTACTGCCTTCTCAGCGGCCTTGGTTGTCACTCAGGCTGGACTTCAAACGTCTTCCTCTCTCCATCTCTATTGTATTGGGGTGGGGAGTCATTTTTTAAAAGGAAGATAACATTGTTTGCATTGTTTGTGCTTTCAGTTCAGCTTATAGGAAGTGACAAAGACACATCTGGCAAGATCAACAGGCATTTTTTTGTATTTGCTGAAAATGTTCTTAGCCTGAAAAATAAAAATGAATGCAGCCACCACATCTAAGGACTGGTAAGCTGCAAAATATAACGTTTTTTGGTTATCCTTTCATTTTAAAAAGTGACGTTTCATCTGCTTACAGTATATTTGTCCTTCTCAAGTGCCTCCATCCCCCTCTCATTAACATGCTAATAAATCTTTGAAATAAAACACTTCAGTTTTCATTACATACCCTATTTTAGAGTCAGTGATGTAATTCTCTATACAATGTAGGCAGATCATGACAAGTGGGAGGGTCTGGCAAGGTATTGTATTTTACAACACAGCACCCTGCTTAAGTACCCTCAGTCCTGGTGCAAGCAGTTGATATATCAAAATGTCTTTATGGCTGGACCACCCTAGGTAATACCCTCATATGATGCTGCACCAGAGTTGATAGAACTGAAATCCAATGATAAAGGGACAGGCCAAGGACAATCAGTCTGGGGAAGAAAGAGCTAGATCAGGGTTTCTCAACTAGGGTTCCTCCAGAGGTTGCTAAGGGTTCCTTGAGCAATGGTCAATTTCTACCTCTCAGATAAATTCCCAATGACATCATTGATCTTTTTAGCTATCTGTAAGGGGGTCGTTCTTCCCAGTGACCACAAGTGTAAGGAGCATTCTTCCCATTGACCATCACACTAATGTATCATGAGTTGTAGATTTTACATTTTTAGCAGGAGTTCCCAGGGACTGGAGAATTATTTCAAGGGTTCCTCGGGGCTGAAGAGGTTGAGAAAGGCTGAGCTAGATGATGAAGGACATTCTCCAGCCAGGAAATGAGGCATGCTCTATCTGGCTTGCTGCAGCTTATAATGCATACTATGAGAAACTCACATTGTGCAGTAAAAAAAACAAAAACATTAACACTATAAGTAAAGGAGAGGAGCCTGTACAACTGTACAAGACTAGGCTGGAATTCAGCTTTTATATGTTACCTTTCCTATAGAACAGTAAACAGCTGAGTCAGCTGAGTGTGCTGGTATCAGAAAACCAGTAATTCTTGACACTGGCAGCTCCATTGGCTCCTCTCCAACCTAGGATCACCTTATTTCCTGGCCGCCAGGGGCGGGGGAGCACAATATGACCCTTCCAAAAATTATGACATGGGTTATAATACCTATAGGAAAAACATATTTTATAGACGTTTTGCTCGCATATAGAACTGTTTACATGTGTATATTCTAGCGTAAAATTTATAGTGGTGTTTTACCTCTGAAGTGCAAACCGATTTCTACTGTTTATGACACACACCTACAACTAGTACAAATGTTCCATTTGTGGAAATGTAGTAAAAATCCCTATATTGCTCTTTACAGCCATGTATACCAATGATCCACATCATTTGCCTTTATAGCTGCCGCTGCTGATCATATGACTGTCCTTTATTTAACTACCTGAATTTTTTATGGCAACTCCTTCTATTGTATGCCCACATTCAGATTGTGACATTCTACAAATGTAAAGCTTTACACTGTAATGGCTCTTACTAAGCAAGAAATGCTATACACTTTACATACACTCGTTCACTCCGGCTTTACGATTTAAATGGCAGATGTAATTTCATGTAGAAATAAAAAAAAAAAAAAAAAAATCTATTATTGAACAGTCCGGTCTAATGGTACCGTATTTTCCGGCGTATAAGACGACCCCCCTAATTATCCAGTTAAATCATAGGGTTTGCCCTATACTCACCGTGTAAGACTAGCCCCCTTCCGAGGCAACACCATTTAATTACATCAGCCCACTGGATGTGCCCTAATACAGTACTGTAGCTTCGGCTACATACAGAACTTCCCTATTATTAATCTTTTAGCCCCCTGGATGTGTAATACTGTAGCTTCGGCTACTTACAGAACTTCCCTATTATTAATCTTTTAGCCCCCTGGATGTGTAATACTGTAGCTTCGGCTACTTAAAGAACGTTCCTCTGCTGTAGCACTGCATGTACCGCACTGAACCAATCACGGCAAGCGGTGTATTCTATTAATGCATACAAAGCCTGCTTAGATTGCCTGAGTCAGAGAGGCGGGCTATTACAACCTTTGCCAATCCGAGCAGGCTTTGTATGCATTAATAGAATACACTGCTTGCTGTGATTGGCTCAGTGCGGTACATGCAGTGCTACAGCAGAAGCACGTTCTTTAAGTAGCCGAAGCTACAGTATTACACATCCAGGGGGCTAAACATTTTTTGTGGACGTTCTGTATATTGCCGAAGCTACAGTACCCGGCGTATAAGACGACCCCCAATTTTTGGGGGATGTTTTTTAGTATAAAAAGTAGTCTTATACGCCACAAAATACAGTAGATATGTACAATATGCAACGTATATTTCAGAAGCCAGGATACTGCTCTTTGGGCATTCCTTTTGCAACAATTGGTTTGTAAAAAGGAAACATTGGCAACAGTAACCAATTAGATTATGGCGATCATTCCTCCAGTATATAAAAGAAGCAGAAACAGTTGATCATTTGTATGTAAAACTTGCATTTATTGAAAACATGGCTCAGCAATTTTAGAGTACAGCTAAACACATCATGCCCCTGCTCCAGGGAGCCTTATAATCCAATGACCAGGGAACCTTATAAACCAATGACCAGGGAACCTTCTAATCCAATGACTAGGGAACCTTCTAATCCAATGTCCAGGGAACTTTATAATCCAATGTTCAGGGAATCTTATAATCCAATGTCCAGGGAACTTTATAATCCAATGTCCTAACACGCTATAGCAGCCTTTCTCAGCCAGGGAACCTTATAATCCAATGACCAAGGAACCCTATAATCCAATGACCAAGGAACCCTATAATCCAAAGACCAGGGAACCCCATAATCCAATGACCAGAGAACCTTATAATCCAATGTCCAGGGAATCTTATAATCCAATGTACAGGGAACCTTATAATCCAATGACCAAGGAACCCTATAATCCAAAAACCAGGGAACCCTGTAATCCAATGACCAGGGAACCTTATAATCCACTGACCAGGCAACCCTATATTCCAATGACCAGGGAACTTTATAATCCAATGACCAAGAAACTTTACAATCCACTGTCCATGGAACTTTATAATCCAATGACCAGGGAACTTTGTAATCCAATGACCAGGGAACCTTATAATTCAATGTCCTAACACACTTTAGCAGCCTTTCTCAACCCTTTTACCCCAGAGGAACCCTTAAAAAAATGTTCAGGTCTCAGGGAACCCCAGCTAAAAAAAATCATCAAGGGAAAGAATGCTTCTTACATTGGTAATTGGTGCGAATGTTCCTCTTACAGTGGTGGTCAGAAATCCACCCTTGCCATACATTACTTTCTTTTTTGTTTCGTTCAGTCAGTGGGCTGAACAAAAAAAAAAAAAAATGGACAGGTTCTTCTATCCACACAAATGAGGATGATTGAGAAAAAGTATTCTGGCAGTGGCACTCGCTGCTGTCAGAGCACTCTGGTCAGTGGCTTTTGTCAAGTGAGGGAGCCCCCTGCTAGACAGGCCGAATTTCCATCAGTGTATGGTCAACTTTAGAGACAGTTATAAATATCGGTGTCGTGCCGCTGGCTCTGCCAAGTGGCGTTGGCCCCAGAACTATGCAGACACCATCAGATGGGAGGTCAATCAGCCACAGCTCAGGGCACCTCTAGCAACATCTGCAGGAACCCTAGAGATCTACAGAACCCTGCTTGAAAAAAGCTCACTATAGGGACAATAAGGCTCCATTCCCACCATGCAGCTGCGATGGAGTGCGCATGCGTTTCTGCACGTCGCATGTAGGGAAGTCCATTGATTTCAATAGGTTGTCTTACACATGGAAAATGTACAAAAGAAGTCCCTAAATCCTTTTTGCAAAATTGCACTGCACCAAAACACAATGATGCTGCGCTTCTCTGTTTGGTGCTGCGCGTCTGCTAAAGGGCAGCATATTTCTGCGCTTGTTGGGAAAGTGCACGATTTTGCTTGCATTCTTGAATCTGCTAATACATTCGTGGCTTGTTTGAGGAGACGAAAACATTACATACAAACATAAAGGATACACTTAAACTCCATGTAGATAGTGTCCTTTGTAAGAACTGAGCTCTGGACTGCAGCTCTACAAGTCCTCTATGGTAACCATTGAGAACACATACTGTCTAGTGTTTAAAAGTTCTCATTGTGTGTCAGATACTACATAGCTGAAATCATCACTGTAATTTATGCTTCTGAGTTATGCTGGTCCCTGGTGACTGCATGCCAGATGCTATAGTGTCCATGTTCTTGCTATTCTCTCAGACTTAGTCACCATCACCTCTGCTTGGATAGAGAAGTCTTCCAGCTGTTATCCCACGCACAGGAAGACCTTGCCATTTCTCCAGAACATAGACAAAATTCCCAGGTTGTCTCTCCCTTGACCTAGCTTCCACAATTCTATTTTTTTCTGTATTTATATTTGGGCTCCCCCAGTCACATGCTACTGTAATTAAACTTTACCTCTTTTGTGACAATTTCTTTACATATATTATAATTGTCAAGTTTTGAAACCTATGATTAAACAACAACATCTTCAAACCTACCAGTCATTGGATGTGGTGGTTGAATCCATTTTATTTTTCAGGCTACGAATATTTCAGAAAATACATAAAATACCAGTTGATCCTGCCAGGATTGCAGTGGTGTTGTCACATCCTGTGGGCTGAAAAGCTAGCACAACCATCTAATGTAAACTACGTATGCCATCAATCCTTAAAGTGGAGCTCCACCCAAAAGGGGAAGTTCCGCTTTAAGTACTTCTCCCCTCCCACATTAGGCATGTCATTTTTTTGAGGGGAACGGGTACCTTGTTTTGACAGGTACCTGCTCACAACTTCGCTTGGATAGCGATCTGAGCAGTAGTTTCCCTCTCTCCCTTCCACTCTGCATTCTTCTGGGACACATCACAGGTCTCAGAAGACTGCTGGGCCATTCAGGAGGCGCAGTGCTACTCATGCATGCGCAGTGGGCACCCGACTGTGAAGCTGCCAGCTGTCACAGCCGGGTGTCCACAGTTGAGATTCCGGCACCAGGGAGAGAAGATTGGGAGAAGGCAGGGCTTGGATGAGCACATCACTGGATCGTGGGACTAGTGAGTGTCTGTTTATTAAAAGTCAGAAGCTACAGTTTTTGTAGCTGTTGACTTTTAATAAACACAAAACCGAATGGAGCTCCTCTTTAAGTAATATTGATGAATAAAGGCAGGCGCATTTGGAATCCAGCCTGGGTGGCAACCATGGCTTCTTCCAAAGCCACAGTAAGGTGAATGAGTGTATCCACCCAGGAACAGAAAGTGTGTTAAAGTGTTACTAAACCCACAACAGTAAAATCAGTCTGTATATGCAGCATAGCATGCTTGTTATACTCACTGTGGAACTTAAGAGGTTAATCCTCAGCATTGTTTCAAAAAGGCTGTTTTATCTTGTGTGCATAGATTCTTCCCTCCTGCACTGTCAATCTAAGCAAGTTCATATAATACACAGCAGGGTGGTAAAGCTGAACATGCTCAGTTTGGTCTCTTAGGCTCCAATCCATGCACACTGGACGCTCTCTGGGCATCGGGTAGGAGACGCTACAGTGTGCATGAGTCCTTATGCTGGAGAGTACATTTCTTGTTTCAGTTGAACTGTTCAGGTCACATGATACTGACATCACACATGTGGGCGTGTATAGAGGCTGTAGTGGAAATCTCCTCCTACTTAAACACGCAGCTATGGACACACTGTGCAGGTTATCAGGAAATCGTGGTATACAGATCACCCAAAAGAGTATATAATGGCAGTATTTTAATGTAAAAAAAAGATTTATAAGTTGTGGGCACTGCAGATAAACTATTTTCATATTACTGGGTTTAGTAACACTTTAATGGCATCACTAGGTGAAAATAAAGGAAAAAAAGCCTGAAAAAGAAAACAAATGGAGCCGCCACATCTAATGACTATATCCTAATGAATCCTAAGGACCACATCTAATGAAATATAGTAAACATTTGTGTTTGAGGTCAGAAGGCAGCACCTACTCTAGAGAATATTCTCCACCAGTGAGTGAATATGGCTTTTAATTAAGACTTCTGCGTTCGCTTCATTCTTTGTTTTCTCTCTTTTCAGGTACAACAGCCTTGTGACTAGTCGAAGAGCCAATGTGACTATTGGAGTATGCTGGTTGTTGTCTTTTGTGATTGGCCTTACCCCCATGTTGGGCTGGCACAAGAAGGACCCCAACTCTCAAAACTCATCATGTAGTACTCCTTTGGTAGAGTGCCTGTTTGAAAAAGTTGTGACTATGGATTATATGGTGTACTACAATTTCTTTGCCTGCGTCTTGGTGCCTCTTTTACTCATGCTTGGCATTTATTTGCACATTTTTATGGCAGCACGACGGCAGTTGAAACAGATAGAGCTAAAAGTAACTTGTGGGGAACGCTCAAGATCGACACTGCAACGTGAAGTCCATGCTGCCAAGTCTTTAGCCATCATTGTGGGTTTGTTTGCCATTTGCTGGTTGCCCCTGCATATCATTAACTGCTTCACTCTCTTCTGTGAGGCTTGTGATCGACCTCCAGTTTTACTCATGTACTTTGCCATCCTGTTTTCTCATGCCAATTCGGTGGTGAATCCACTCATTTATGCCTATCGTATACGTGAGTTCCGCCATACCTTTCGTAAGATCTTACGACAACACTTGTTTGGTCGGGTGCAGCCTCCAAAGACACGCACCGCCAGTGGCAAATCAATGACCTATGCAGATGAGGAGTTGAATGGCACCACCAGGATTAGTTATAATGGCTGCACTGAAAACCATGGGAATAGTTGTGACCGGAAAGGGGCTTGGCATCAAAATGGCTATCCTTCCAGTGTGAAATTTGAACAGACAACAATTCATGAAGCTGAGAGCCAACAAAAAGAGAAACTTATAAACTCCTGAAGAAAGCTGTGGACCGCTCAAAGAGCTGACTATGGTGTTATGAACTGGACAGCTCGGCATGAGGGTCCTGTATTATGTGACTTTCACTTTGTTTAGAGATTTTTTTGAGACTTATTTTATTTATTAAAACAAGTTGAAAAATCTTTGTGTTTTTTACAGACATGCATTTGTCTATTAACTATTTATGCTTCACAGGGAAGTATAAGGGCTCGTTGCCTCGTTCACACGTGTGTTAATTATGAAGAATGAAGCAATGCTCATTAACGCTCCTGTGGCATTTATTATGTGTTTATGATGTATTTTCCTTGTATAAGCTTCAAGAATGCTTGATAAATGCCCACAGAAGTGTTGCTTTTCTAGTGGGAAATGCTTAAAGAGGAAGTGATGTAGAGGAAATGATCTGCTTTGAGGTGTTTAGTTTGTGCTGTGATAGCAGACATTTTTGTGAATTCTCTACAAGATGGATTTGTATACCTTGATCTTTTCGACACTTGGTCCCGCTCAACTTTTCTGTCATAAAAAGCTTTGCCACTTGAAATAATGCTCAAAACCTCTGCTCCTGCCTGGCGCTGGCAGTATTGCTGGCTGGCCTGATGATTTTGCAAATGGAGTTACCACACGGCTGCTCTGTACAAACAGGAAGTGGCTAGAGCTGCTCTGTCTTAGCTCTCTATTATTTCCCAGTGCATTCTGGGGTACAGGAACCAACACTGCCTCTCCTCCTGTGCCCAGTTAGCACTTTATAAATGCTTCACTAGCATAAGCTGACCAGATTTTTAAAATGAGATCCGGGTACATTTTTTTTCTTACTAGTAATTGTGGCAATCAGCGACTTATAGCGGGGCTGCGATATTGCGGAGGATAAAGCGGACGCCAAGTGACACTTTTGACACTTTGTGGGAACCAGTGACACTAATACAGTGATAAAAAAATATGCACTGCCACTGTACTAATGACACTGGATGGGAAGGGGTTATCATCAGGGATGATGAAAGGGTTAAATGTGTTCCTAACCAGTGTTTTCTCATTATTATCTCTCGATTCTGTCTC